>JAMZAV010000002.1:602505-1205011 GCA_024449915.1 Sweltsa coloradensis | reverse complement strand
CCGCCGCACCCAAAAGTAGGTTAATGGGGTGGTGGGCGAAGCGCCGCGGGGGGGGGGGAGGCAAACTGATCACGGCAACAAAAAACTTCACCGCCCCCCCCCCCCCCACTAACCCACTTAGGCAAAATTTGTGTTTTAATGGTGTTTTTTGTGTGCGGCGGTATACTGCATAATTACATTATTCTCTGCTTGTAATTTTTCCGTCAAATTTTCTTGCACCAAAGTTGTCTTTATTTTGTCTCTGGACATGTCTCATGAAATACGTTTGAAGCCCAGTTCCATAGCCGCACATTCTTCAGTGAATCCTGCGTGGTGGCGCGCGGTATGCAGCAGGACAAACTCGATACTCGTAATTGCTTCATTCAACATTGCGTAAAATCATCGTTTTAAATTGTTTAGGATAGCCCCCACATTGATTCTTTGTGCACATTACTTGGACATTTTACTAGTAGAAACGTAACTCCTGGTGTCTGTTGTACAGCCGTGTGAAAGGAAACTCGTGTTACTTTTAGTACAAGTAATGATTGCCCAAGGTTGGGAAAAATCCAACCCTCGTTCTAACAATGTGCCATTTCCAACTTACTTTAGGCCTACAAACTTGTAAAGCATAGTCAAATACATAATACAATCAATTAATGATCCAAGTAGTGGGGGTACAAGGCTTTCTAACTATATATGTTAATGAACAACTATGCAGTGGCGTAGCAACATTTTGTGGGCCCCCCGCAGTTGGTATATGTGGACCCCTCCCCCACACAAAACACAATTTTAAAACTTGTATCTTTACGTTCACACACCAATCAACAAATCAAACGTATCTATAGGCTACAGCGGTATAAGGGTAATTTGACGGAAATGTTATTTTTTATTAAATTTATGATTTTCCTTTTTCTAACTGAATATTATTATGTATTTACTTGGTTTTTGGCCGCGGAAAGTAGTTTCTGGACTTATTTAATCACTTTTAGTTTGCTTGAATTGGTCGTTTTGGTACTAGTTCAGTTGGTGGGGTAACTTTTCAACAAAGTTTTTTCAAAGAAAACTATAAAAAAAAAATTCAAATGAGAAATAAAAAAAGAACTCATTATTTACGATTTATTTTTACTAATCACTCTGAAAATTTACCAATTATATAGAATAATGAACACAGATTGAAGACAAACATTCGCTCATTTCACTGTCATTTGGTCGCCATGTTTGCTATTTACGTCTTGATTTATCATTTTACTTACTAGGCCTACCAACCAACCTTTTTCACTAAAATACTCCCACCTACAAAGCCTTTAACGTAGCTATTTTAAATATAAATGACTTTCACCACAAAAGGACTTTCGTTTAAAATAGCGACGTTAAAGGTTTTGAAGTTTTTTTTTTGTTAATATAACAGCAAAAACGTGATGATTCTATTTTGGATTTTATTATTATGTTCTTGTAAGGTTATTTGCAGTGAGCACAACATCACAGCAGGTAGGCCTAGGCCGCGTCACTCCTCACTACGTTTTTTCATGTTTTTTGGGGGGGAAATTGTCGGTAAAAGTGGGTTTCCGCGTGTTTATTTTTTATTTACTAGTGATTTTGCATGGTTTTGAACATCAACAAAAAAAAATTGGTGCAAAATTAGCCATTCCGTCATACTACCCTTGTTCCGGCTACAGTTTTACGAAGGAGAGGTACCGCTTGAACTCCTTTGCTTGATTTAAAGAAACCATCTATTTTTTGTATTTTATTTGTTACCGACAGAGTTGACTCGAGCGTTAAACGCCAGACTCTGATTCGCGAGAGGTCCCAGGTTCAAATCCCAACTGAAGTTTTTTCCAAGGTTTTCAACAGTCGTTAATGCTTATGCATGTGGATTGAGTCCTCTAATCAGCCCTTGGACATCCCTTCACAATTATCCAAAAAATAAAATGTCTAGTTCATTTTAAAGTATAATATAGGCTACTATAAACACTTGAAAGTCTATCAAGCCTTATTTACAAGGAATCACAATCATCAACACTCATCGTCGCGTATAATATTTTCCCCCATAATACTAATAATTACATAATTTTTTAACCGAAAGTTCTAATACAATTAATAAGCATGCGAGTAGGCGTACGTCACGTCGCTACCGAAACTTTTAAACTCTTTTCTTGGATAGTTCGAATCAGGACTCGAGTTCTGATTCGAAATGTCCATGTAATTGTCGGAAAACAACCTAAAATACAACATGAATTTAGACTTTCCTACGACATCAACAAATTAATAGTTTCTCGATTTGGTTAATCGGGAAACACTCCCGTAGGTGTAATTGTTATTTGTAATTAAATTGTAATTGTTTGGCGGACTTTTTTAATTTCTGAATTGTAGTAAATAATAAATTAATAGTAACATGCCATCATTGACTTCGTCCCTCTTCGTCAGATAACGGAAGGGAGAGTAAATTCTCGTTGAATCCCCGTTGAAAAGAATCTGGACTCTTACTAATCGATTTCTACACTCAGTCGATTTGGCAAACTAATTTAAAAGAGGGAATGGGACACATTTGGCAGTTGGCAAATAGCTATTCGCTCGGCCAACAAGCATCCGAGCTATAAGCTATACAACTTTACAAAGTTGTTAATAAAGTATTATATGGACAGCCCTACAGTACTAGATTTTCAAAAGTCCATTTTGTACTTTTTTACAAAATAAAAAATCTTGAAAAACAAATTTTTAAAATTTTAAAAATCAAATTTTAGAAAAAGTGTTTTCCACCTTCGTGACAACCGATCAAAATTTCGCATACCTGAGGTGTAAGTCAGTCTAGCGAACAGGAATATGGCCCGCGATCGCCGGGGTGCGGGGGCAGTAGGTACGCCACTGCAACTACGAAAGGTTAAATAATTAACACAATAAAACTTTTCGGTAGTAGTGTAAAGGCAACGTACTAGCATTGGTACTAGTACCATCCATGTTCCCTTTAATTTACTATCATGTTTTCCCCGCAATGTTATAATGTCCATATTGTAACACTTGTTTTTGTTTTACTATTTCAGTTGTCCTGGTGATGTCTTCACTCTTCACAGTGGCATACTGCATGTGAGGGAGGAGGAATGACTGATGATAGCTGTTCAAGTACTAGCCAAGCCCAGATGACGAGCTTCTTGGTAAGTGCACTAGAGCTATGTAGGCTACCTACAGTTTCAGGGGGGGAATGCGTTCCTTTTCTTCGATGAGCAACTTATAATGTCGAAGTTACTACGTGGGAACTTGGAACAAATTTAACGTTCTTTTACAAGTTCCTTTCGCCGTCGTAATCCCGTCGAATTCAAGTACCTGATATCGTAAACTGCAGTATGAAAAATATCTTGTGTATTCGAAAATGGCGCCACGTCAAAAGGCCTGGGACTCGCTTTAATAAATAAAAGTAATGACAGATTAACTCCCATCACATTTATTATTATTATTTAAATCAGTGATAGTATAAGGAACGAGGAACGTTTCAGTTCCTTTTTAGGCGCAAGTAACTTAAATTTTCAAAGTTCCCTTTTTGGGGGAACGTGCCCAAGACTGGCTACCTACCTAAAATACCCCAATTCTTCAAATAATTAAAACTTCATTAAATAATTAATTAGACCCCTCACCCAATAGGTACCTACTTGCCTCTTCCACTCTTTCAATAACTTCCCGTGCACAAATCAACAAGTTCAATTCCTGAGATCTAAAATTATTAAATAGTTCTGCTAAAACTTTTTATTTTGTATTGTAGCTCCAAATAAAGATAAAGTTCACTTCATTTCATATTATATCCTACGAGCATCTTATCTGTGTTGTACATGATTAATGTGGAATAAAAGATTATAGCATTGATTTAACTAAAGACAGCTTTATAATGTCCACCGTAAAAATCAGCAGTAGGCCTACCTAGTAGCTGAGAGAGCATTGCATAGTATTTATTATACACTTTAAAAAAATCTAATATCTACGTAGAGTTAATATTCTGGTATGGTTTTTGTTTAGAACACCCGAGCTACCAAACCACTACATGCGAAGCAGCCGCTATACGTATAGTCTACCATTTTATCAGCCGGGTGCCAACTTTGCGATCAACGATGCACGACCAGGCTACTCTCATACGAACTTCTTCGTCACCACACTCAGATATTGAAATCATTGGTGAGTAAACTGCTCGCCTAAATAAAACTACTCTGCACCCTGGTCTCCGACCACGGTGGCACATACGATTAGGGCTCTGGTCTGAAGAGTAGGTACTCCACAAGGAAGTGGGTTTGAATCCTGCAATCATAATGCATGGGCTTTTTTGTAATCCTCCTTCATCTTCAACTACCGCCGCTCATAGTCTCAAATAGCCTTAGTGCATTAATACTTAATAGAGACTTTAACATCAATAATCATCATCTCTGCCCTGAAACCTTATTGTGAGACTTGTGAATATGTTTCATGATGCAAAGATGCGAGGCCATTTGTTGTTAAAATTTGAGTAGTGAAAATAGAGGTACAGCATTACTCGATGGTAGCCTAATGGAGTCGGAAAAAATATAGTGTCTTCAGAAAAACCTAATTTGAATGATTATTTATTTTATTTGTAGCTGTAAGACCAGATTTTATGATAAGGTATTCAGATTGGCCATTTTCTTAACAACTAGGCTTACTACTACTAAGGGATTGAGGAATTTGAATTGCAGTTAAGCTTATTAGACCTTCTAGGTAATACTACCTACTTCATTACTAATAATAATAAGGTAGTCTCGGATAACCTGACACTCGAGGACAAGTGAGATCATGCACACCAAATGTTTGTTGACAATTTTAGGTACTGTACATGCAACTGACATTACCTTTTATGGTATGTTATTGTGGTACTATTTGAACGAGTAAGCGTAGCGAACGTAGTGATTTCCATTCGACTTAAACGGCCCTTATTGTTTTTCTGCGGTGTGTGTGTGTGTGTACGTTGAAAATCAGCCAAATCGCTGAACAGATTGCGCTGAAATTTTAAACAGACATCCGGTACGAGTTTATTGAGAACTGCTAACAAAATCAGCAAGATTCATTGCGATTTAAACCTACAAGAAATAATAAACTGAAAAATAGACTTCCAATGTTTAGGAATTATTTTAACGACAATGTTTTAGATTTTGAAAAGATATTTTTTGTTTGTTATTCGCCTGGCCGTGAAATGCCGTGCCCATGCAAGGTCTGTCGAATGTTGCACGTCAAGGTACCCCAAATTCCGCTCGTAGATTGAGTAAACCTTGCAATATTTTCACGTATTTCGTACTGGCTATGTTTACCATAGTAGGCCCTATTGCCACAGATGATGGACTACACAGCGTTATATGCATTTCAAAACATGTTTAATTATTTTTGAAATACAATCAAGAAATTACAAAATCTTTCCCGACCAGGGGATTGAACCCACTTCTTTCACATTTCGGCTACAAGGGCGCCTTAGCCAACTAGACTAGGGAAACGCCAAAGTCGTAGTTAGACGAGTGAGCGAGTCATGTGGTGAGTACCCGGGAACATTTGCATTTAAGTTTGATAATTATATTCGTATAAATAATAGTTTTTTAAAGTTTAGTTGGTATACGGGGACGGGCGCGTCAACTGTAAGGTCATAATGCGCCTCTCTAGCCTATGATAGGCTAGGTAGGCCTAAAGTAGGGGGAAGAAAAGTAATGTAACCGGGTACTCAACACATGGCTCACTCACTCGTTTAACAACGACTTTGGCGTTTCCCTAGTTTATTATATACTGTGTACGGAATCACATTTTATAAGTTGGGGATGAAGTAGTTAATCCCACTCGAGCAGCATAAACGATTTTAAGAATTGCGATTACTGAAGTTGTTTTCATCTTGTTTTTTGTTGGTAACTAGGGGCCTACATTTTTTAATTGAACAACCTTACTCTGCCAAATGTTATAATAATGTTTAGAAGAACCAAATTGCATCAATTTATTTTCACAATTAGTAAATATTCAAATTTTGTGATCTATTATGCAAGGTTTAATTTAAAATTTTCGTTGTCTTCAGAAACTGTAAGAGAGCGTTATTTTATTTATTTTTGGCCAATATAGTACTGTAGCTACATGTTTGAACATTGCTTTGAGGTAGGCTTACAAGCTTAAAGTTAAATAAAAGATAATAGCGGACAAAAGACGGACATTTAGCGCTAGGCATTGTTTTTCAGGAATCTTTCCAGTGGCGTAACTTCAAATCGGAGGCCCCCGGGCAAAAAACTAAAGTAGCCGCCCTCTCCAAAAAAAATTCCTTATAAGTTGAATCCTACTTTTAGTAGTATTGAAAAACTCGCCTAAAATATTTTTCGTCTAGCTTTTGTTTCCGCAAACACGTTGACGACGTCACGGAGTTGTTTACGTTAAGAGTTGAGCTTCCTCGTGCTACACGGACAACACACTCAATCCACGCAAACGTTCTTGCCCCATCGCACTTCTAAGGTAGTCTTTTATTATTTTTAATTTTGAAAAAGATCTTTCAGCGGTGCCAAGTGTAACGGGGTTGTTAAAAAAGTATCAATGCAGTACACACATCGGGAAAACTGGCAGAAAGAGCAAAATTTTCAATCGTTCCATAAGGCAGCAAGTTCTTCGCCTGTTTTTTTTTTAGCATCTTCGTATTTTCCAGACTTTTTTTGAGTTCATCATGTGCATTGTTGATAAGCGTATGGGCTTGGGAGAGGTCCGAGTTGATTCGTTGAAAATAATCGAAACAGCATTGGTGGATGTTAAGATTTTTGACTGCAACACGACTTAGAAGACAAATTCAAAGGATTCTAATTGTTTCTTTGAGTAGCAGGCTTCCTGTCCTTCAGATGGAAGTTTGCTTATTATCACAATTTTGGATAACAAACCCCACAAACCCAGGCCTCACACCTATTTGCTAATACACAAAGGGAAAGCTGTTGGTGCCTGTTATCACCAAAGGTTGGAAAATTTGCAAATTTACAACTTTAGAAGGCCTAAAAACGCGTTTAAAAAAAATCGAAAAAATCGAATGATATTGAAAAGTGAAATCCTATTCCAACTAAAAAATGTGTATTTGCTACTTTTTACCAAATTATAACATAATTAACATAAAAATAGGTAATATCTCAAGGGGAATCTCGGAGGCCCCTTCAGGGCCCCCGGGTTGTAGGCTGTAGTTGTGCCACTGAATCTTTCTCGTTACGAATTGCATTATATGTTCTTTAATATTCTCATGGTTTAACTTGCTTGAAATCTTATTCTGGTGTGTTTATTTTCAGACCCGTGCTTATGATGCCCACCCCCATTAAACCAGTCTTCTCTTCTCCGCCCACCTAAGCGACGGCCAATTTACTTCGAGGTCTTTCAACTAGATTTCTTCACATTTGTGCTGGTGAGTTTATTGTTTCAATACATGACATCACAGTTAATTTATTACATTGAAAGTGGTTTGTGTTAAAATTATTCCAATACTGGTACGGTTCATTATTGTGTACATTGTGTCAACCTGCATAAAATTTATAAATCGGTTAACTTATTAAGGTAGACATTGAATTATTTACAGTGAGTAGACCTAGCATCACATTCTCAGTTCCCAATGTTCCGAGCACTTAGTCCCACTCAAAAGCGGTCTAAACTAAACATTTGATTTCAAAGAGGCTTAAAGCATTCTTTAATATTGACAGGATTGAACTTGTTAGAAAATGTATTCTGATATGATATGGTCTTTTATTTTGATACACAGTTGTATGTGACCGAAGCACCACCGCCCACTGAACCGGTCTCCTCTGCCCACCTGAGCAACGGTGGACTCGACAACCAGCTTACCTCGAGATGTGCGATTGGCACAAATTTTTTAACAGCTACCACTTTAGCCATGGTGAGTTTCAAAACTTAAACTCTATTATTAATAGTTTCATGTTCATTGATAGCTGCTTGTGTTATTATTTTGAGAATTATTCCAATAATTTGTAAATGTGCAGCATTGTGTAAACCTAGAAAAGATTATGCTCTAGATGTGAAATTAGTAGACAGATTAATTAAGTAGCAGACCTAGAGTAGACATTCGACTTGCGATTGGAGAAGATTATAGTATCCGTGCCATGTACTGGATCAAAGTGAAATAAAGAGATTATGAATGTGATTTGTAGGGCAATTCTAAAAGCTGCGTTGAATTTAACACCGCTGTATGTTTAACATGGTGGCGTTACTTATTACTTTTAACGCGGATCTTGGAGAATCACCCTGCTGATCTCAAATGTTGTGGGCACATAGCTTCCAAACTAAACATTTGATTTTAAAGCAGTTTTCGCCACGATTTAACTTGTACAAATTATTTTCAGGCCCGGTTGTGCTTGCAGTCATTGCACCGCCCAGCAAACCAGTCTTCTCTCCCCACCAAGATGATCGCCTCAACAACCAGTTTACCTGGAGGTCTGCAATCGGTCAATTTACCCGGTGAGTTTCAAATTTGCATTGTTCAAATAAAATGTTCATTGAGAGGCACGAGTTTTTTTTTATTTTTTAAATTGCATTGTGTAAGTAAACCTAGTTCTATTGGTAATTCTCCTACAGTTTATAACATCACTATAAACATTTATCAGATTGTTAAAGGATATTAAGGGCATATACAGCTTTCAAACTAGGCATCTTATATAAAAGCAGCTTTAGACCAAAGCATAATATTGTCAGGATCTTGCTACAAGTCTTATAATCGTTTTATATTTTTATTTTCAGACCCGACTGTGTTTGCAGCCGTTGCACCAGCCACCAAGCCTGCTGTCTCTGCCCACCTGAGATGATTGCTCCGACTCCACAACCACCTCCGTATCTGCTCTCGGTAAGTTGTAAATAGCTTCATTTCATGCATAGGGTCGTCACGTTGAGTCAATTGAATCAAAATTGATTTCAATGTAGCCCCATCTAATATCTTAAATATAGTCTGCAGAAGTTAGTTTAGCGATTTTTTTGTTACCATGGAGATTGCTTTTCTAGCACCTGGTTGATGTATAAAAACTAGAGCCCATACAGCCTACTTGTTCAACAACCGCAGTGGCTACGACGTCAAGCAGTTAACCTCTCGTCACGGTGTATCATCCTTGAGGCATATAACCAGTAACTGCAAGACAGACCTACAAATCTTATAATCGTTTTATCTTGTTTTATTTTCAGACCCGACTGTGTTTGCAGCCGTTGCACCAGCCACCAAGCCTGCTGTCTCTGCCCACCTGAGATGATTGTCCCGGCTTGACAACCACCTCCGTATCTGCTCTCGGTAAGTTTCATTCATACAAGGGGTCGACACGTTGAGACAATACTTTTGAGTCAATTGAATCGAAATTCATTTTGATGTAGCCCCATCTAGTACCTTAAAATGTCGGTTGGACTTAAGAAGTCAGTATAGCAAATAATTTGTTACATTCCAGATTGCTTTTCTAGCACCTGGTAGATGTGTAAAAACTAGAGCGCAAACAGCCTTTTTGTTCCAACAGCCGCAGCATTGAGTCAATTCAATCAAAATTGATTTCAATGTAGCCCCATCTAGTATCTTAAATATAGTCTGGACTGCAGAAATTAGTTTAGCGATTTTTTTGTTACCATGGAGATTGCTTTTCTAGCACCTGGTTGATGTATAAAAACTAGAGCGCATACAGCCTATTTGTTCAACAACCGCAGTGGCTAAGACGTCGAGCAGTTTACCTCTCGTCACGGTGTATCATCCTTGAGGCATATAACCAGTAACTGCAAGGTAGACCTACAAATCTTATATAATGGTTTTATCTTTTTTATTTTCAGACTACACTGTGTTTGCAGCCGTTGCACCAGCCACCAAGCCTGCTGTCTCTGCCCACCTGAGATGATTGTCCCGGCTTGACAACCACCTCCGTATCTGCTCTCGGTAAGTTTCATTTCATACTAGGGGTCGTCTCGTTGAGACAATACGTTGAGTCAATTAAATCAAAATTGATTTCGATGTAGCCCCATCTAGTACCTTAAAATGTTGGTTGGACTTAAGAAGTCAGTATAGTGAATGTTGGTTGGACTTAAGAAGTCAGTATAGTGAATAATTTGTTACCTTCCAGATTGCTTTTCTAGCACCTGATGGATGTGTAAAAACTAGAGCGCAAACAGCCTTTTCGTTCAACAGCCGCAGCGGCTAAGTATCTAGCAGTCTCATCACGGTGTATCATCCTTAAAGGCACATAACCACTAACTGCAAGATCGACTACAACAGTTTTATATCATTTTAAAATATTTCTTAAGCGTCTACCGGACTTTGGCCTGCAGGCCTAAGTTGGTGATAATGGGAGCTTGAAAGAGGCACTGGAGGTGGGATTTCGCGAGTTTCACTCCGAATATTAGAATATGAGCCGTCCAATACGCGACCGCAGTTGCTTCGCGCGGCTGTGGTTACAGAATATACTGCAGAAACTCCAATCGCGCTCCGTCCGCGGCGAAGTTCATGCGAAAACGTTCATACAGCACTCTGGTTCACTCCAGTTTAGAACGAGCTGGTGTTATAGAGTGACCAAGTGAATTCTACCATTACACATAACGCAGTCTGTTCAAACTCGTGTTTAAATAGGTTACCAATACAGCTGCATCGAAGCTTTTGGAGGCATTTTGAAATATCTTCTGAAGAAAGTATTACCTTTTTATAACACATTTGAAATTGAATGTCCGATGAGATGAGATTGACAGTCACCTAACACATTTTCTTCTTTCAAGCCCATGTTATTGGATGAGCAAAGCAAAGACTTCAATTTCACTGACCCCCCCAAAAAATTAGCTCGGGTGTCTTTTTTTTTTGTATTTTTGTCTTGTTTGTTCGCTCTCTACCGGTCAAACGGCATATGCGATCTTGATGAAAATTGGAGGGGACCTTCGAAATCTCTGAACTTAGACATGCCACGTTTTTTTATACAATGGAGGAAATATTTGTCAATGAATATCATACTTTTACGATTTTTTTCGATTTTTAGTGCGATATTTTCGTGACATTTGGGCAGATTCTGACCAAACGGGTGGGGCTACAACGTTTATATTTCACATGGACATTAAGGTTCTGGTGATCTAGTACCTTTTGAAAGAAAAAGTTGAAAAAGTTAGCCATAATCGTAGAAATAAAGGTTTTAATGAGTTTTTTGAGGTGCATAATAACAATAATCAAGTAACAATAGAAACTTGAACACAATCGCTTACAATGCATTCAAAAATCACTTGCAAAAGTAAAGAGATACCACACAAACTAAAAACTTACAAAAAAGCTCATCCATCAACACGACTAAAAAAAGCGTTCGCGAAGCGGCCTAGTAGTCTAGAGCAGTGGTTCCCAACCTTTTCGACTCAAGGCACCCCATTGCTACATTTAATAATTTTGCTGCACCCCCTTCAGCCAAGTAGTAATTTAGCAGGTCTGGTAAACAAAATATTTAAAAAAATCACCAATTTGATGTCAATTGACGACTAGTGATTTACCCGCCCCCCGACGTCACGAAGCAACGTAGCGGAATGATGTGGGATAGATCAGGCCTGCCACCAACTATTTTTTTTAATCCTGTTCCTACCATGAAAAAATCCTGTAAAATCCTGTAAAATATATCATCTATTTTTTGTTACGCAAAACTTGCAAATTTAGCCTAGCTTTTGCATATTTTGAATAAAATCATGAATCAGGTGCAACTGTACATCAGTAAACCAACCAACACATCCAATATTAATAAAAATTTATTATGTTTAAACTTACAAGGTTCATGGGGAACGTCTGGTGAAGATAAAAACCAAAAAAACATGTTGGTCTAGATAGGCCTAGGCTACCTAACAAAGTTATATTTTTTCAAATGTGAAAATAATATATAAAAGAATAAAACAGTTTTTATAGGCCTATTCCGCCTATTCAATGAGAACATTTTGTTTTACTTCTTCAATTTTCTAGCCTTTTTCCTCATTTCATCTGAAGGTTTGAAATCAGCCATCCCTTTTCTTGACGAACAGTGCATCAGTGCGTTCAGCATTGGTGATTCTAGCGATGATCTGTGTGCCGTCTTAATGAGTGTTAGTGTGCTGAACACTCTTTCTACACCAGCATTGCTATGGGGCAGAATTAACATTGCCTTTGCAAGTTTAGAAAGAATTGGGAAGCTTAGTTGGCCATTTTCTTCTTGCTGCGACACTTTGTGCCAATACACATCAATTTCATCGGACGATCTGAGCGACAAGGGTGGATCCCACAGAGTATAGGCCAGGGCTGCCACTGATATTTTTTTCAAATCCTGTATGAGGACGTTAAATATCCGCAAATATCCGTGAAAAGTCTAAAAACGTTGATTTCATTGATCAAACTATGAAAATGGATAAATGTGATGTTTATATTTGTTACCATCTTAACCTAAAAGTTGCCAAGGGCCTAGGCCCATGCACAGATGAGAAGAAAGGAGCCAGAAACGCCCGTGGTTGCTTTAATTAAGATTGCATACAAATTTAAAATGCTATTTATTTACAGAAACTCCATTTTAAACATTAAAATAATATTATCTGACCTGGTTAAAAAATTCTAGGTCTAGGCCCTATGAATGTTGCATCACAATTTTGACCTAGGCCTAGCCTTGGCCCATGTGTTGTGTTCTATAATAACATTGCAGAACTTGATAATAACATTTTAATCATACTAATTCTATTTTTCACTTTTAATATCACATAATCCAAACTTTATAAACAAAAACGAAAGAAAACAATTTTGTAGGCTCTTGGCTGTTCAATTTAACTTGCATCCTCCCCAAAAGCAACTGCTTGGCTGTTTCCTTGCTTTTTCTCAATGGAAACAGTTCCTACTACACCTGGGACATGGCATGGCTCCGCCCATGCTCCGCCCCCTATCGAAAGTCGAATCGATTATCGCCCCGCCTTCAATGTTTACAATCGAAATTAGCGCGCGCAGATTCAAATGTACGACAATACGGATAGAAAACATATAACTAACAAAATATCCGTAAATAAGACTAAAAATCCGTTTATCCGTTTTGCACCCTTAATATCCGTAAAAACGGATAAAATCCGTTAAAACGGCAGCCCTGGGATAGATCCTCATTCAGCACGATGACGCCTGCTGAACGGCGCAACCTTATCACGTTCTAACTTTTATTCTATTCATAATTTGGAAAAAACCTTTGGAATAATACGTAGTAAACATATAATTCCTTCTAAAAGTGATGATTGAATTTTTAGACACAGCCGTAAACTTGTTATATCGATGTACGTATTATACATGGAAAAAATATTAAAAATTATTAGTTTTGTCGACTTCTATTTGACAAATAACTTTCAATCGGATTTCAACAAGACCTCATTCAAAGTATGCATCTGACTCTTAACAGCGTTGGGGAGTCCCGCGTAACGCATGCTTCTCTCCAGAGATCGCGCTCCGACTCGTATCAGTCACGTGGTCTCGATGGCTGTGACTGACTCGCCAGCCAGCCCGAGCGAGAGAGCAAGAGATGTGTGAGTGTGTGAGCCGCGATCTCCGAGCTATCTAACTACATAGCGGTAGGTCAGGGTCATTTAAACATTAAATATCGAAACTGCAAGAAATTCACTTTGTCTTGACCCATGACAACGCCCTGTCTTTTTTTATTTTGACAGTCGGGGCGGCCATACGCGGTGAGCTATATTCCAGTGCTGAATGTCATTGCCAGTTTAAAATTGAATTGTAATCAATCCCACACTTTGACAATACGATGTTTGTGTATGAAATAGGTTATTTGACTCTCACAAAGTAAACTGCTATACTAATTACAATTCCATCTAAGATCATTGTGGAGTGGCAGTAGCTTTCAGATGGTGAGATTGTGCAAAAGGCAGGCCATGAGTAGGCCTATGGTATTATAAGTTTGCAATTCGAGGACAATGTGAAATATTAATGTAATAGTCCCCATTATTAATAGCATCTTGTCTGCAATTATTACCGATAAAAATAGTATATTCGCTTTCTTTACCTTTTACACTCAAATAATTATTCGAGAGGCCGTCGGTCCGATCCCAGCCACCGGCAATCCTCTAATAAAGTTTATTTATGCGTTCTCAAGCGAGTATTTTTATCTCCCAATTCGCACACAACGTTTATTTCTGTTATATTTTTAAATTCAAACTTTGAAAACAGACAGTAAGTTCTCATCAAAATTATCTTCTAAAATGCATTCTACTATTTATTTCTCAAGGGTAAAGCGAGCAATGAAGGACACACAGCAATAGTTGGAAGAGAACTAATATTTTTATGTGTTCGTGTTCGTCATTATTTACATCAAAGTCTAACTCGCAACCTTCTCGTGCCCTTTGACTACCTCCCCGACGGTGACGACAATGACAACATGGACGGATGATGACACGGACGAAGACGACCACGACGTGGGGGAACCCCTGCCCTCCCCATTCGCTTGTGGCTGGGTCTGACCAGCACAGGCCTGTCCACCCCTTGTCCCTCCGCGTCTCCCTTTGCGTTCCTCCCCTTGGAAAGAAGTATACATAGAAATTGTTTTATCTTGGAGGCGCGGCCCTAAAACTACCAATACTAATACCGGTACCAATAAAAAACAAATCATTTCAATTTCAACAAAAAGTAATAAGTTAATGTATATTAAATTAAAATGCCATAAAAATAAAACTGTAGTATAATAAAATGTGTCTTATCAATGACGAGGGTCTTTTATAACATTTTGCAGTTATACACACAATGTAAATTGTTGTACAGGTGTTTTCAATTTCAATCGATTTTCAAGCTAATCTGAGTAATTATTTCGCGGTATGTGATAATCTACAAATGGATGTGAGTATGAGAATAACTTTTGACCAGATAATGACATTTTGTTCAAAAGTCAATACTGAAGTCTGATTGTAAGATCAATCTCAGCCACTTTGATATTTCGTCCAGAAGTCCGACAAACGTACTGGCCGTCTTGAAATGATTTGGCAAGATCGACTTGAATATTGCAGAACAATTATTACAGTATGTAAAGAACAGAACAGATCAGTCATCAAATAGTTATACTAGGAAGCTTCACAAACGCTTTTTCAGGCGCGTTGTTGGATGAGCGTATGTTTTTTTAAACGAAAAAAGTGTTAAATTGCGATTTTCATGAGAAATTATTTTTCGATTGCGCTCAAATTTTACACAAATATATATAAATTCATAAAATTGAGGTTCTGTGAAAATATCATTATAATCGAATAAAGCATGTAGATGATACAAGTCGGAGAAAAATTTTTTTAAACAAAAAAGCGTAAAATTGCGATTTTCATAAGACATTATTTTTTGATTGCGCTCAAATGTCACACCAATATATTTATTCATAAAATTAAGGTTCTGTGAAAAAATCATTACAATCGGATAAAGCATGTAGGTGTTATAAGTCGAAGAAATTTTTTTAAAATCGAAAAAAATCGTAAAATTGCGATTTTAATGAGAAATAATTTTTTGATTGCGCTCAAAAACGTGGCAGTTCTAAGTTCAGAGATTTCGAAGGCCTCTATAAAATTTCATCGCAATTAGAGTATCGGTCAAGCCGGAATCGTGCGGACAAATACACAAAAATACAAAAAAAAAACACATTCCGGATTTTTTTCTTCAGAGTAGTGAAATGAAATCTTCGCTTCGCTCGCTACGCTCATCCAACGAGAACAAGACAGAGAGAAACAAAGAAATTCCAAAAAAGGAATTTCAATTCATTCTGATTATACATACATAATTGTAGTAGAAATTTCCCACTGTAACTGGCCAAAGTAACAACCTTAGGCTAAAAAAATATGAGCCGGACTCGTGCTGCGTTTTCGCTAACCACTTGAAGAAAGAATGTTTGGGAATTTTCATTAGCAACTTTTAGCAACAGCATAAATTATACCTCATATCGATGATATATAACAAAAAGTCGTTATCTCAATTTGTAACGCACATGTATATTCAATATCACTATTCTGCCACCAACAAAAAAAAATACGTAACTGTAACTGTACACATTTTCATGAGTGCGTCTACAACAATCAATACACATTTATATATTTTATATAAAATGACAATATGGGCTAAGCCGCCTAGATCTCTTTTTGTTGATGCAATACGAATAAATATTAGCGAATAGTATATCGATTACCATAAGTAATAAATTTTGACAATTTTAAGAAAATGTTAAGTTTTCCTTGTGAGTGGCATTTTTTTGGGGGTGGTGGAGGGGGGGGTTGTTGTTAAATAGACTAGTATTTTGAAGAATTCACTTTTAATCAATAAAAAGTAAATACAGCATATATTTTGCCAACTCAGAAACATGACAGAGCTGATCGGCGACGGCTGGAGACATGCTCCCAGTCCAAGTCTCGTAACACGCGATCTAGCCAAGGTCACTTGGCTTCGTCATTTGGAAAGAAAAGCCCCTGGCCAGCGGCGTAATTACGGGGGCTGGGTCGAAGGGGAACAATTTTTTTATATTATGAAGTATTTATTGACATATTTTGCAGATATTGAGATATTTTCATATTGTTGCAATTGTTTCGTACTTCTATTATAAGGGTTTTGTCACCAAAAATTGTTAAAAATACCCTCTATACACAGTACACATTGAGAATCAAACCAATTTCCGGGTCTATGCCCATAAGCCAAGGTCCCTCCCCCCCATTAAACACAATCATGTACTTTACCCAGCAAAGAGCATAATACCCATAAATTATTTTTGGATGACACACTGACCATACCTACATACCCCTTTCACTAGCCATGCTGACCATTGATCATTTTGAGGTTACAAACATGTTCACCGCACAAAAAAACACACAAAAACACAAGGGATAGTTACGCCATTGCCCCTGACAGGTAGACTAGCTGCAGATTAAATGATAAAACTATATAGACAACAGTTCTTTGGTATCTCTTGAACACCAACCATGTTCCAATATTACTTCCTTTTTGTGGTGAATACCTGATTTTCAGCGGAAATTCACATGTACTGTAGGGGTCTCGCAAACGAGATTTACAGTCGTGTTGCATGTATGAGAATAATTAATTTTGATAAGTCTGGTTTCTTTTTTTAAACATACAAACGGATAATTTAAATAAAATATTCATTCATGTAATACTAATGATTTTAATATTATGCATGGCACTATAACAACACTATAACACTTTAACAAGAAATTATTTTTAAAGGTACCTACTCAAAAACGTATGAGGTCTTCATTTGAGATACTTCTAGGGTTCCCTGAAAAAACACAAAATAAAAGTTCCTGTAGTTATTTGTAAGGCATGGCGCAAACAAACACAAAAAGAACACAAACGAGAAAAATATATTCATAGGTTATTATATTTATTTATTTATTTATTTAATATCTATCCAATTACTTAAAAAACAAATTTACAAAGGAGGACAACTAAATAAATCTAATTTCATAAATGCAGACACAACAATGAACTACAGTCAACCGATTGTATTGTTGTCTTTGTTTATTCAAGTTTAGATCTCTTTTGCTCGGATAGGTAGAATTAATTAAAGAACAGTATAATCCATTATGTTTTATTATATTCTATTTCCAATTGTGTACCTGGTTACAAACATATTTATACATTTCTTATTAAAATAAAATACATCTGTTCCTTCATAACTTATCACAATTAACCGACAGTGTTGGCTCGGGCGCTAAGCGCTCGACTCTGATTCGGGAGGTCCCGGGTTCGAATCCCGTCGAGACCGGCAATCCTGACTGAAGGTTTTTTCCGAGGTTTTCCTCAGTCGTTAAGGCGAATGCAAGGGATTGAGTCCTCTTAAACAGCCCACGAACATCCCTTCACAATTTCCTATCCGCACATACCTAGTTCACCTGAAGAGGGGCTAATTGCACCCTATAACAGGTTTCCCACGATAAAAATTTAAAATTTATCACAATTAATTATATACTTGAACACACACAGCAATGTTGTTGGTAGAGGGTTGAATATACGTTTTCCATGTCATTCCAACTTCGCTATTGTCGAACCACAGATGAGTGGTTCCCAACATCCGTATTTTACAAATTTGAAAACCGTTTCTGGCCGCTATCGTGTCTCCCTTTCTGTGCCGCGGTTCTCCTGCTAATGTTTCATATAGGGTACATACTTTTGAGGTTACCTCCGTTCATGCAGTGTTACCCAGACCAATTATAAGATCATTTCCGCAACAAGTAACAATTTATAGAAATAACAAGGAATCGCAAGGTATCCGCACAACGGCACAAAGTATACGCTTTGATGGCCAGTACGGGCAAGTTCCACAAAATAAAGAGCTTCGTAAAGGGAACTTAGACACACTACCTCTCATATTAAAAAATAGGAAAATACAGCAATTTCTAAACAGGTTCTCATTTTTTAAAGTTCATGTTAAAGGTACCTATACAAATTCATAGAAATTTTCCAAAAAACAATAAGTTGAAATGGGTTCCTTCCTGCCATCCTCGGAAAGACGCGGAAGTCACAAACGGTAAAATGTAAACAGTAGGGCTGTAGGGATGCAATACGTTTATGATATTTATGTTAACTTCTAAATTCGAGCAGGTTTCAATTGCGTTAGAAACACTAAAAGTAAAATTCATTTTTAATTATTTATAAGTTCCCATAAGATAACTATAATTTGAAAGATCCTGAGGTTACGTGCTCCTTTTAGCGTTTTCTAAATTCTAAGTAGCAATTCCTTCCATGGAACAGTAATATTATAATATTAAATTTAAAAATCGACAGTGAGATGAAAGCTCTGGGTTTTGCGAGTCGAATGGTATGCGTGCGTGACCTTCACCACACAGATTGTCCGTATTGCATGCGTCAATGACTCAACGCACATCCAACACACACACACACACAGGCACACATCACCCGAGCGGCGATTAGCGACAAACCAAGAGCGAGTCTCCTACTTCGAGACACGAGCTAACTTTGGGAAATGAAAGCAAGTGCCCCTGGAGCTAGACTACCCGCAACAATATTGACAATAACTTCTAAGATATTTGCGTCTAAACTATACATCCGATTTTGATAAAATTTCAGGACGTTCTTTAACCCATTGAGCCACCAGTTGATTTTGCTTATTTTGCCCGTACGGATCCAGTTAAATCCGTATTACGGGGGATGGCACCCTGCCTACGGGCCGAAATCACGTGAATGCACAAAATTGAAGGCCTAGGCCTATTGTTTTTAGTTCATATGCTTTGCTTTTCTAGTGTATATTCCCGCCAGCCCTAGGCCTAACCCTACTTGTGGCATCGTCTCATTTTATCTTGGTTAGAAGTACTCTAGTCTTCATCCACATCATTATTATCGCTTGCTTCATTTGCAAGCTAATCAACAACACTTCCTGAATCTCACAATATATCACGCTCATTGGAAATTCAGCACAATCGCCTTCAGATTCGCCATCTCGTAACATTCAGGAGCTTTACGTCAGTTTTACGAAGTAAACAACAGCTGAGAAGCCTATTTCTGTTAGGGCGCACCGCCTTGACAATTTGTAGGCCTTCATATTATTTGTAGTCGTCTGTGAAATGGCCGTGTTCGAGAATTTATCGGGGGAAAAAATCGACCACGTCGGTGAAAGAGTCAGCCTCCATATAGTGCTGCTATCTGTGTGAGATTGTCTGAACTACGCCAGTTTGGCGCGAATTGAAAAACGAACTGAACGGACACGGAACTGTTCCGTATGTAAATTTTTGGGCCATACTCGTGGAATACGGAACGGTTCCGTAAGTCAGCGCCAATGGGTTAATATAATATTATGGAGAGACCCAATTTTGTATTTTTGTGATAACTGCATTTTCATTTTACTCAATAACTCTTTTTTTATGCACGGAAAAAAAAACTAAAAGGTAGGACCCTAAACAAAATATTCTTTAATATGTTACAAAAGAATTCATGTAATTATCTTTCCCCATTTAGATTTTATTCTTAAAGTGGCAGAAGTCTGCGACTCCCGAGGCCTCTTAAGACAAGAAATAAATTAACTTTCTAGATAGAAAGTGCACTGATTTCTCACTGATTCACAGCATAGACTTATATGCAAGGTGTGTTTTCATAGCAAATACACACTTTTGACGTGCGGGTGAGCCGTGAAAAACTACACTCTGCATATTACTCTATGCTGTAAATTTTCGTTCAGTGCACTTTCTATCTAGAAAGTTGATTTATTTCTTTGTTAAATAGTCTGATGCATATTTAAAAAGATATCATGTCGAAATCCGAACAGTAGTTTTTTGTCAATTGAAGATGAGAAAAGTTATAATCTTTGATATTTTTTTCATGTATAATACGTACATCGATATACCAAATTTACGGATGTGTCTAAAAATTCGAGATAATCACTATGAGAAGAAATGATATGTTTGCTACATACTATTCTAAAGGTTTTGTCCAAATGTCAAATGGAAACAAAGTTAGAGCGTGATAAGTGTTGCGCCGTTCAGCAGGCGTCAACTTGCGAAATGAGGATTTATCCCACCTTCTCGTCACGTGACTTAGCGCTCCGCCCATCACCAGTCGTCAATTGTTGGCTTTGTTTAGTAAACTAAATTCATTTTACTAGGAGTCTTAGCTTAATTTGCTAACTAGTCACCACAGTCATTGCACTCGGGGCCTAGGCCTTTCTTCATCAACGCACCATGTAAATTCCATAGCTAAGTAGGCCTAGCTGTCCTCATACAACCGTGTTTTCACAGATTCTTAATAGTTTAGCTATAATAATAATAGTGTGACAAAACCTTCCATACTGTCTTACTGCCGCCAATTTTTCGAATTAATTTGGATAAATAAAATCACCGCCTTCTGAATTTTGTAGCAGTCAACTGCAATCCCACCCATTTGTTAAAAAAAATCAACGTAACGATAATATCAATCACTATTGCTAATAAAACTTTGTTTAATTAATAAATGATTTCTAGCCAGAAAAAGCGATTTATTAATTACTCTATTTATCTTTTCGATACTAATTATTTTCTATCGCGGGAGAACTTGTTGCTTTACTTTATCAACAGAGGGCAACACAGTCTAAACGCGGGATCATCTTATCTTCACTAGCTTAGAAATACGGTTTATAGCATTCATCGGTAATATCCATTATAATACGTAATTATAAAATAATTTAGTTAATCTAGTAATAATATCCTATGTCTTTTCCATCCTATAATATTAATCCTTGCTAGGTCGCGCGGGATTAGCATAGCGTTGGTCTTTTGGGTCCCGGACTACACTAACGACACTGTCCCCATATACTTAGCATTGAGCTAAGGGTCAAAGTGGGTCGCTTCATGGTTAGCTTCGTAACGTGCATGTGCGCATTGCATGCTGGGACTAGTTACTTCTTCTGGGTCGACTGCGGAATCGGCAAGGTGGGTGGATTGCTCCCCACGTTTAAATTACAGTTTTTAGTGAAGTATAGTCTCTTTGCAGGGCAGAGAGTCTGCCAAGTTAATAAACACAGTGACGCAAGTGTTTTGAGCCATAAAGTTTGGAAGTCCGTTCAGTGGTTTTCCCGTAGTGAGTGAATTAATATTTCTATAGAGCATTAGGTCGGGCATTGAACGTAGCTAGCAGTATAGGCCTAGCATCGTGGATTCGAAAACCGACGCGGTTGCAATAACAGTGATATCAGGAAGCTTAGCCGTATGAGAGCGGATCTAATAGAAAGGTTTTGTAATTCTGAATACGTGGATCTAAGCACCGATCCGATCGAAGTTATAGTTTGCGAATTAGAGGACTTTAGAGAAGTCGTGTCAAATAGCGTGGGTAAGAGTTTGGAACTGTGTGGATGGTCTTAGTGACCAAATTAGTGTTTGAAACTGCGTCAGGACACCTCGAACAAGTGTGTAGGAACCATATCCTATGCTGGAATAAGAGAGACGAGAATTTACCGTTTTCCCGTATCTATTGTACTTTGCGCCAAAAGCAGGGAAAGTCAGCCATTTTGTTTTATCGAACCGAGTTCGATCTGCGAGTTGTGTACGAAGTCGTACGTCGTCACCACCTACAGAGGGACACCCGTACCGAGTGCAGGCGAGATAGTCGCCGTTGCGATATTTGATTTTGCACCGAATATAAAGAACAGTTCGGGAACTTTGGAAGTGAGTTGGGATTCATTGTAGACCGGCATTATTTAGGTAGGAAACACCGATTAATCAAGCTGGACACTATTCCACCCGCAGGCAACACTATAGAATCCACAAGGCTTATTCAAAACCACATTAGAATTTATTACGTGCTTCGTTGCTAGGACGGCTCCAAAGTCACGGTTTACAAATTCCTAAGCCAAGAACTGATGGATAGGAATCCAAATCCGAAGTTAAAAATCTTCTGCCTGAAGTGGGACACAAACCTGCTGTTTTCATAGATCGCATCTGAAGACTTCTTAGTTCTTACTAGTTTGATTTTGTCATTACCAGTGTAGGTTTTCGAACGTGCGATTTACAACAGCGTTGATGGATCCTCGGAGCTCTCTTTTATAGTTTATCGAGACCGATTTTCTTATGCGGTTTCTTGAGTTTTGTGACAAAAATAAATACAAGTACATTTAGTTGCAATGTTTATGCTAATGAAAGCTTACTAAGTCCCGATATGACAGATTGCATGTGGACTCTCGGAGTCGCAGGTCAGGTCTTCTCGCTTGGAGTCAAATTGCCCCCGCCGTGTATATGCATGCACTTCATTCGGGGTCAAGGCCTGCGCGCAAGCTTGAGGGGAAGAGGGAGGGAGAGCGACGCAAGTGCACGCTCTGGCTTGTTGTCCAGATATATTTTATAGTATTTATAGTAATTGGGCGTGTTGCCATGCACAATCCTTCCCCTCACATCACATTACATTGCGCACTGCGCGATACCTCGGACACGTTTCAGCTTTTATCCACATGCAGTAAAAGGTGCATGAGTGTGAAGCTTGTCATTGGTGAATTGGTTCGGAATCATGGTACAAGGATATCTCTGTGTGGCTAGGTATGACACTGCGCATCTCCGCCGCGAGTGTGACGTCAGCCCGTTCTCGTTCATGTGAATCAGATAGCGCCCGGCCGTATAACGCCACACGTGTTCATTGCTCCGCTCTGTATTTCTCAAGTTATTTGATGGATCGCGTCTGGGTTTTCAGTATACAAACATTATTGTGCTAGTACTAGTAACTAGTGAGTAGTGAGTGGCAGCTTACGACATTTTTCCATTAGCAATTAACTGTAATGGTTTTCATTAGAGCGATATCTCAACTATGCATATACATTCAACTTCAAAATCAAAACAGATTCAAGTGCCCCATCTCCATCAAGATCTCTTGGAGCAGTGTGTAATCAGTAGTCTTGGTGGAACAGTGTCGTGACCCTGGTCCAGATATTATCTTGCTCGTGAAAAGTTTGCTCAATTTTGTGTCAAACATATATTTGCTTGAATGAAATTTGTCGCAGTTTTAATAGCATTTTATACATTATTGTTTGGGTTTAGTATACGGACGTATGGATGTTTAATGGATGTACAACGCCAGTCAGTGTACGTAGAAGTATTTGATATTAGGCCTACTTTTTGTTTTGCGTGTCGCAAATGATAATTTTCTTGTGTATAAGTTATAGACCCTCGACAATTCATTTGGGCCTGTTCCCACTAATTAGTTTTCTTAGTTATAAGGGGATGACAAAACAAAATTCTTATGACGGACCAATCGGACGTTAATAATCCTTACGACGACCAATCAAAAGGAGTAACTTCATTATTACAGTCCACTAAAACATTACTTAACAATCATGATTTAGGATTTCTTATAACTAAAACAATTTACGTTCCGTATTATATTTCTTCTAGGCTTGATAGTTCGTCTGATGAATAGTGAATTTTCCTTTGACATTAGCAGCCATGTTTCTTATTTACGTTGATCGTTGTGGTTCACAGGGTGATATAAATCATGGCACAGAGAGTTGACCACGCGATGTCGGTGAAAGAGGTATCTTCCAGACCTCGTGATTTACATATGTCCCTGGCTGTACATATGATGGTTTTGGTTGCTTTAGCGTCTCTATTATTGAAAGTTTTGTATTCGAGACTATGAATGGTGATAGATGGTGTTGAAGGATAGTTAAAAAAATCATGCCTGACGCGGGTTTCGAGCCCCCGTCCTCATTTTCGTACGCAATTCGGATCAACGCCATAATCGTAGTATCAGCCACCGCGGACGGCTATTGAAATATAAATGTGACAGTCGGATGCTCCAGTGTCGAACAGTTGTCCATTATAGCGTAATAAACATTGACACCAAGCAAAGCATTATTTCTACGCAGTTCTATGCATAATGAATCGAATGGTGTCCTGCAGTAGTTCACAAACAAAGTCATGCAGTCCAGCGGAATGAGTTTTTAACAAAATTACATGACCTGTCACTCAAAGGGGTGAAAAAGCTTCGTATCGCTAGGTTGCGCCACTTGCTAGTCGAAAAAGCCTAAAAAAGTGCCGAAACATGCATCCGTAGTTCCAATGTACAGCGGACACCCCTTGGTCGAAAATTCTCAGATGTTTAGACATGCTAGATAAAGATACATATTTACATAGGCTAGTTCTTATGAACGCCTATAAAAATTCAGGGGAAAGGGTACATTTTAAAAAAATCCCTAAAAGTTCACATTTTTTAAATTAAAAAACAGGACATTTTTCGAAAAAGTACACATCGCGTGATGATAAGGCGTCTTACTGAGTAAATTATCAAAAATCTCAATTGTGTCATTAGATACAATGGAACTACGAAAACACTGCAACACATCGAATTAATACAGAGTCCAGTAGAGCCTGAAATCCAGCCGATTTTAGTTTTAAAAATTGTGGTTTTGGATTGTCATGTACCAAGCAACTACTGTATTTATGCAAGTATAGGCCTCGGATATTTGGATTGTCAAGTTCAAAAAGTGGGGTGCGGCCATTATGTGAAGCCATTTATGAATAGTATTTATATCCAAACCTTTAAAATCTGAGTGGTTAAAATAAGGGTGCGGCCATTAATTGAGGGCAGCCTGTAATCGAGTACCTACACCTACATTGTTCTTGCAATTATGTACAATTGTCAACTTGCCAGTTACGCGTGGGGATAAAGTAGGGCGATCAAATATCCTAGCTTCTCTTGGATGGCAGTTATTCCTTCCATGCCCGAGCTCTCTCCAACTTCGTCTCGTTCGTCTTCGGAGCTGTCCTCCAGCCCCCCCCCTCCCTTCCCCTCATATTGACATGTCCATAAACTGTCGAGAGAATCGTGGAACCTCTTCCTTTACCCATCCCTCTGAAAGCTCATTCCATTCAACAAGCATAATGCAAACACAGACTACATTCATCTATCTTCCAGAACTCTTAAATTCTCCAGCATGGTCGAACCTTCCCATATACCTAGCCATCTCTGTTGTCCGTTTATGACAGAACAGCTGTGCTGTTCACTGCTGCATTATTATGGATGCAGCCAGCCAGCCATCTAGAAGACGCCTAGGTCATGTGACTGCTGTGGCGGTAGTGAAGGTTAGAGTTATCTTGTATCGTATCACTTGTTTTCTAATAAAGAATCCGTTAAATGAACGTGTTACCAATAATAATTAATAACAACCTGAAACATATCGCATGTGTGTCTAAAAGTACGTTGCAAGAAATACAAGTTAGGACAAGACAGGCATAGCCTAAACTAGGCCTCGGTAGTGGTAGCAGGGGCGGCTCGTGTATTGGTGCATAGGTGCACGTGCACCCCCAAATATTTGCGCGAACTAAATTCCAAATTTAAGGTTCGAAGTCAATCTCGTAATATTCCCAATAAATCGTTGGATTGTTTGTATGGACATTTTGGCTGGCCCAGAGCAAGGCATATTCGGCAAAAGTCATTCTGCAGTAAGTGCTGCCGCTGGGAGATGACACTCTTGAGTGTGCACACATTTTTACGTGGTTTTAACACCGAAAGACCGGCAGAACAAGCCTCAGGTTGTCTTTTGTTATACAACGTCTGGTATAGCTGGGTTTTGTGCACGTGCACAAGGGTCAAAACCGTTACTTCCATTCAAACGCCTTGGTATTGTGGTCGCGCCATTCATTCACCCCCACACTCTTGTCACTGTCAGTAGCCAGTGAAAGTTGTTCGCGACAGGGTTGGTGAAGTAAGATCAACAGCAGTTTTCAAGTGAGCGAAAAGTGTTAAAATTATTATCGTGCGGTGAAGTGAAAATTACTATAATATGACTTCGTTAATTAGCGATCTAAAAATAAACAGTTTTTTAAAACGATAGGATGTGATGTTTGAGGCACGTGTCGGAGGAGATGGAGAGACATTATTCGGGTATGTAATATTTTAATCAAGCATATAATAATAATTTTTTTGGTGGTTTTCTATAATTAACAATTACATATAGGGGAGTTTTTCCCGACCAATAAATTCGAAAAATATACTCTAAAGTCGTTTTCCGGGTACTTCAGACCATTAATGTCTGAAAAAATTTTCGCCTCCGGCGGCTGGGGCTGCGCCCCAGACCCCTTTGTTTCCCGCAGAATGACTTCGAAATTATGTGCACCCCCACAATATTAACTCACGAGCCGCCCCTGGGTGGTAGTATAGTTTTTCTGCCGCGATTTGGTCCAAAATAGTTTTCAATATGATCTCAGAAAAGGAAACGTCCGTAAAACATAACCCTACTTGCAGCGGACGCCATGATTGCCCTCACCCTGTCGCCTTGTTTCAATGAAGATGGCGTTGAGAGTAAAACTAGAAAAGAGCAGTGACATTTCAGTGAGTGCTTGCCATTGGAAAACACCATTAGTGTTAGTCTACAGCAGGTTGGGAAATTAGCATAGGCCCTAACAATACCATGTGCATAAACTGAAAAGGTTGTAATAAAAACAATCTGGGAATAAGAAATGTATTAAAAGATTGTAGCCTATCAATAAAATAAATGTATAAATGAAATTGTAAGAAGTAGTCACCAGTCAATCATCATTCATCACCCTCACAATAAATGCAAATTAAGTAAGTAATGTAACAGTCTTTTGTGGAATGTTTGCACATTAGTTCAGTACCGGTAGGTACCCAACACGGACGCTCACACACACAAGCTCACACGCACACACACACACACACACACACACACACAGCACATGTAATCGCATCCTACGGGTGACGTATATCAGTATCAGTTAATGGTTGTTCTATTAAGGTGAAAATTATGGTGGTCTTGTAGAGAGGATCTTCTTCACCAGACTCACCAGACCAGCTTGTCTCGTAGCATTTGCATCGGAGAGACGGCTCCATTCACGGTACCCAATGGAGTGCGCACCTTTACAGGGGAAACAATATAGTAGTATTAAAAATTGTTAGTTTGTTTGTTTGTTTTTATTATCATCCAAGAGACTTTATAATACACTTTATAATGAGCCTTATTTATTATATGCCTGAGCTAGGCAATGATCACAGACTTACAGCACGGATGATAATATATTGAGGACCATTCCATTCCATATTTTTGCAGTTCAAAATGGCACTCTGGCTCGGAATCGATGGCAAACTTACGAGTATTTAAATGCTACACATTTTTGTTAGCTGGGTCGGCTTGCATTCGGTATCTGCTTGCAATCGAGCAAATACATTAAGTAAATTACCGAAAAGTTTAAGTTTTTTCAACTTCTGTCGCGATCGCCTAGCGGTAAATTCACGAACTTGGATGTGAAAGTTGTATAGGAATTCAATGGGATCAACTTGATAAATTCTGTAATTTACGTGCGCTAAGTGGTTGTGAATGGGCCTGTACACTGTCACAGTATTGTCTAAAAAAAGGCCCTTCAAATTACAGCACCCTTCCAAGAATCGCATGTAGAGTATCTAACTCGCAAGCCAGAAATCCTACTTGCGGGCAAGTCTGGAATCTTGAGGCAAAGCCCTAGCTAGCCGCAAGACATTTAACCAAATTGTCTGGCCGCTAGTGATTTTCAAATGTCTAAAAACTTATTTAAATACATTTTAAGTCTGATCGGCCTGCCTGTAGAGCCCCGCGCTGTAATTCAGCCAGTTTTAATGTTCTGTTGGGTTATTTTTATGTTTAGGAGTGAAAAGGTAGGCCTACTTTCTGAAGTAAGAAAAGTTTACTCGCAATGTAACGAAAGACAACATGCGAGCAGAGTTTTGAAGCGTTGTCTTACAGTTCCGGTACGTATAGTATTAGCCTATTAATTGGAAGAATACTCCAACAATGATTGGTGCAAGGATTTCCCATTTCTATCAAGTCCCCTATTTCAGTCTACATTTATTTATTGATCACTAACAACAGGTATTAACCCAGATTTGTTAGGCAACTAAAACTAAACAATTAATAATACAATTTAAAACCACACAAATACGTTAAACAAAACATTGAATACATGAGCAAGTACAATAAAATTACAATTTTACAACAAATACAACAAGAAAAACTTGAATAACAAAACTATAAATATATAAAACTGTCTGAAAGCCCAAGATGAACTAAGGGAAAAAAACTGAGGTTATAAAATACAAAACTGCTGAAAAAGTGATAAGGTGACAAAGAGTGATTAATGAGTCGTTGGAAGTTTCATGTGGTTGATGTGAATTCCTGTATTAATGGCTAATAATTTGTTGTAGCTGTCTTGAATTCGGTTGATGGGGTAAAATTTAAGAACATCAATACAAGTACATGTAATTTTGAAGGGGATGTAATTTCTTGTTAATCTTGTAGGGATGTGAAAGTTTATATATCTTGAAGTAGGTCCGTGTCGACGGAAGTTATGGACAAGTTTGTAGAGGAAAATTACGTTGGTTGCACTACAACAACTTGCTAGTATTGGAATCGATTGTTCTTGACAATAATAGTATAATATAACATAATATAACATAATGTGATCAGTGAAAATTTATATTATTTTGATGACAAAGAAAACTTAAATTTTTTTGTATTGAATGCCTTCAACTTGCTTAATTTTGGTGACATGATGTGGATTCCACACAACACTCGCGTAGTCAATGTGGGGTCGAATCAAGGATACATAGCTGTTGTATAGTAATGGGTGAGAAGCTAGCTGTACAATTTTGTTTGATGAAACCAAAAATTCTTAGTGCCTTTTTAGAAACTACGCAAAGGTGATCATTAAAAGAAAGGTCAGAGGACTTCTGTACACCTAGGTCTCTGATGCAATCAACCATTTTTAGTGCAGCACCTTCAATGATGTACCTATCGATAACGTACTGAATTTTTCTTCTTGTTTGTATATGTGATCATGTTACATTTATCTACATTGAGGTAAAGTCTCCATGTTCTACACTAATTAATTAGCAAAATTATCAAGTTCTAACTAAAGAGCATTACAGTCACTAGCTTTGTCGATGGGCTTGTAAACTTTAAAGTCGTCAGCGTAAAGAAGACACTCGATGGAAAACACGCAGGTATGTCCATAGTGAACATTAAGGGACCCAGGATAGATTTACCTATTGTTGTAAGAGTCTTCACAAGACATTCATGTATTCTGCTCGCTCGTAAATATTCGCATAATTTGTCACCCGGGGACATAATTAAATCAGGGGTAATCTTTTACTGACTCTCATTCGGCATATCTCGGTTTTGTTCTAAAAGGCACCTTTAAAGGTACCAGCAAGCTAGCACTAAATAGACACAAAGCTAGCCCATGCAACAAGGCAAGGCTTGCCCTATTTATGTCACTTCAAAAAACTGGCCCTAATTGATTTTTCACTAGAAATAAGCCTGCGTTAAGGTTTTGCAGTGTTCGGTGAATCCATTTCTGTATACAAACCTTGTTCTAATATTAACTACGCCCTGGGCCCAGTGTTTTAAGTAGGCTAAATGCTAGGTAAAATAGGGCCGCCATGTTTTCTCGCGGCTGGTTAGATGACGTCAGCGAGTGATAGCGCTGTAAATATAGCGAGCCAGATAAAACCGAATATTCACGAGCGAGGTCGATAACGGTAGGTATCTTGATTAATTATGTCCCCGGGTGTACAACGATATTGAGAAAATTTGAAATTACATATGTATGCAAATTTTTAAATGCACGAAACGCTGACATTTTTATACAAAACATACAAAAAACAGAATTGCTTTATTTAATAAACAGTAAACACCTTTTTACACCATGCTTAAGCATAATGTGGACACACTGGAAGCTCCCATTGCGTGCTCCAGATGCGTGGACTTTATGCTCAAGCAAGGTGTATATACCTAGTAGTGTTAATTACATAAAGCAATTCTGTTTTTTTTTGTATGTTCTGTATAAAAGTCAGTGTTTTGTGCATTTGCATAATGTTATTTTTATTATTATAATTGTTTAAAAAAAAACACATGGCATTGTACAAATTAATGTGAGTACTCTGTAGGGCCTACTTACGAGCGTGAGAATGCGGTACATGAATGTCTCCTGAAGACATGACATGAATGCTCATGTCCTTCGATTCAATTATAGGCCTAATGTGTTATTTACGTAGTTAATATTATTAAATTGGGCCTATTTGATAAATAAACAGTTTGCCTTGCCATGTTGAATACACCGGTTCCCAATACGCCTTTAAAATTGTCAAGAGATGGCGCTAGTGGTCACCGTGCAAATACAAAGATGTGGGCTACGATGAAGTCGCTCACGCTGGCGCACCGTGAGGCTCCGTATGCGAGGGCCCCGTCAAACAGGGGCTATTTACATTATTTTGATCTAGTGACATTTTGGAATGCCATTATACATAGTTCTCACAACTGAAATAAATTAATGTGTGTACTAATTGGTGCCTAGTTAATAATCTGTCGGTGTGAAGGAATATGCATACGATGTCATACTTGCTGTGACATGTGCTGATGCACAACGCTGAAAATCAACTTTTATCTTGAACACAATATCGCAAAACAACTGGCTACTTTTACATTTGATTCCACTAAGTAACTTACAATCTAGAAAAATCAAAGGGATCGAAATAGTCAAGTCAGACAGTAGGCCGTAATATGAATTCTTAGCACTTCCCTAATTATTTTGTAAATAAACTTTACAGAAATGAAACTAAGGTGACTAGGACCATTCTAGGACCTACATATTGTTATTTGAAATCTTTTGAACAATTAATAATACGTAAAATAAATATACTTTTCAATAAAAAAGTATGAATATACAAATTGAAATAGACAGTAGGGCCCTACAAGTGGATATGAAACACACATTTTAAACCCAAGTAATAATCAAAACACAAATAAACGCTTATAAATAAATAATTACCTAGTAAAATGGAAATAAATGAAGTGCACATATATTTCCAAACAAAAAGGGACATAATAATAATTATTATTATGCCAGACATCGCTCCAAAATAATGGTAATTAAACATTAATTAAACACCATTGAGCCTATTTGTGATTCATTCATTGGGAGTACTAAGAACTTCAACTAAATTGCCAAGTTGTTTGGAACAATGAAAATAAAATTCAAAAGTAGAAAAAAATTGTTTTTACTACACTTGGTCCTAATTGTAAGCAATTTTTAATAAGTATCTTTCTCTGCATTTTATTTTGTATTGTAAGTAAATAAGCAGGTTCGCTCCACGTCAATTGTAAAACATCTTATATTTTGTTTCCTAGGAATTAAAATGTCCCAACTGCCAAGGGACAAACTTGTCTGTCTTCTGTTGTCTAACTACGTAGGCCCTATACATGGTAGTGCGAGTATATTTGGGAGGAAATGTATACAAAGGATATTCAAATGTGACTGATCCAGCATTCACTTTTTACTGAGTAAATCTTAGATAAAACGTTCGGTGAAGATTTCTGATGGTGGGAATCAACTCGTCGACCTTTCAATTATGTGTCTCACGTGAACGGCAATGGGATGTTTGAACTACCACTATCGATATTGCAAATTAGTAATTACTGAACCCTTTAATAAACAATTGAATACATCTTTCAGCGAGTTACTGAGTTTTTATAGTTTTATCATCCATGGAATAAAGCAGACTAGCTATACATAGTATAATCCCAAAGTTTTTTGTTGATTTTTGCAACACTTTTAAGTTAGGCAAAACACTGATACAAGACGTATCGATGGTGGCATTGAAAGGTTCCATTTCCATTCTTAGGAATCACCTTTATGGCCTAAACATGTAATTTTTAATTGTTTTATTATGACTAATTTCTTGAATTTGTATTTAAATTTTAAACCTTTTTTAATTGTTATTAATCAATGAATGTTATTTTTATTCTGTGTCCTTGTGGCAATTGTATTTGTACAACAGAGTTTTGTTTTGTTAAAAAAATAAAAGTTCTCTCTCTTCTATACTGAAAAAGTACAATTATTATTGTTATTCTGATTACAATCCATATCTACAATATTATTGTTTCGTGTTCTAAAATCGAAATAGTTACTGTTTGTTTATAAACCTTGAGGCCTAAACCACTTTTATTAATTACACCGTCAGCTAGAAATAATATAAAGTAAATGCCCATCTTCGGAAATTTACTTAGAATCAGGCCTGTATTCTCACAAAACTTTTGAGAACCTAGATCTTACTTTATTTATTACTATGTCATCTTCTTTGGTATAATTTTGCCGTCTATAATGGTTGGCTTAGTGGCTTTACCTTAGGCCTATATGCAACTCAGAACACAACAATATCGTTCACTATTGGACATTAGCTTTGACGAAAACTTCGCCGCGCCGTGTAGTTTTAAACGCAAGCGCCACACCCACTTCCGGAGCGACCTCATCTGAGCCTTTCGCCGTTTTTTCGCTTGGCGCGTGTCGTTTCTTTTCAAAGGCGAATAGATCACGAAGTTAAGCAACATCGGGCATGGTAGGTACTTGAGTGGGTGACCACTTGGGAACACCTTGTGCTGTTGGCAAAGGGGGTGAAGCATGATCGCCACACTTACACCCTTAGCCGCTCTGCGGAGAACAATGTACATGTTTCTGGTATTGTATTTTTTTTTTAAACAGATAAATTCGTATTTAGAGTCTACTCACTCAGGCGGCGGCGGCACTAATACTAAATCCCTACTAAACATTTTCTTACCTCCGACGTTTCTTGGTCTGCTGAAGGTTCATGGCCAACATCTGCCTCCAACACTTCTTGGGGTACAGGTGTCTCTTTTTTAAGACAGTTCTCTTCTGTTATTTTATCTGGCACTGCAGGCATGCTGTCTGGCATTTTCTCAATTTGCTCATCATTAAGTGCAGGCCTATCACTCATACGATATGCCTCTACAGCGGCCGGTGTTATGCCCAATAGGTCTACTTGCTCGATATCTTCATAATTGGCACTCGCATCCAGAAACTGTAAACAGAAAACTTTTAATTATAGATTATACTATATGGCTGGTACAGCGCATTCGTCTTAAAATGTCCAGGGATTCTTCTGATATATTTTTCATCATGTGGGGAAAACGTTTTAGGGGAAGGCTAGATCTAGGGCCTAGGCAACCAACACCAACAATCAACATCACTTTCCGATGAAAAATAATAACAAGATCGGTCAAATAAAGCGGCAATGCCACTTTCATAGCCAAACCTGAGGAAAATGCATAAAAATCAACATTACTAATGGTTTCTTCTTAAAACTTAAAAAAAAAAAAAACGTGTCTTGGTTAGGTAGGCTTAGCCCTAGCCTAGGGTGTAAACCTCTGTTTCATACTTAAACAAAATGCAGTAAGTAGGACCTAGGCCTATACCATTGATTAAAGAAGGCTATTGCCCAAGATGTTTCATCTCCATGTTAAAAATGATATTCCCACTCTTACCCCCATGCCAATATCCCCTTCCGTCTCGGACCCCGCGCCTACAAGCTCTTGTAGTACCTATTCCAGTCTGCAGATGGCGCTGCGGTATATTTTTGACTTGAAGTTGTCGCGCGGCTCGCGCGCCTGATGTTGGAACAGTGAACTAGCTAGTCTACGTCTCTCTCTCTTTATCAATCTCTCAGTCTCATGCTATCTTCGGCAAAAAACAATTGAGTCGAGAGGGAGGGGAACTGGTTTTCCGATAGCTCTCGCAGTCACCCCACCACAAGGTTGTTTCACAACACCAGATGCTAGAAGATAATAACCAGAAGCTAGAAGATAATAAGTGTGGCTCGTTGGTCTTGTTGTTAGCGTATCTGCTTCCAATGCAGAAGGTCCAGGGTTCGATTCCCGCTAAAGTCAGAAGTTTTTTAACTTCTGATTTGGACTTAAGTCCATCAGTTCTTATCTTAGGAGTTAGTAAACGGTGACTTTGGAGCCGTCCTAGCAACGAGCACATAATAAATTTAAGTTGTTCTGAATCGGCTTTGTTGATTCTGGCGTTGATTCGCGGGTGTTCGCACTGTCCATACCACTGATTGCTATTATTTCCTATTAAAAATATCGATCTTTGGTTGGTTATCGCTCACTCGTCGATTGCGTCGGGGCCTGCAGGGTTGGCTTAGTTGCTTTGATTTAAAGTCCCCCACTGAAAATCAGTTATATAACTGAGTGGGCTGACTCTAAATAAAATTTATTTATTATTTATTTATTTATAATGAAAGTGTTCGTTTTGGATTTGTTGAATAAATTTTGATTTTATGATTTTACCACCAGTGCATTTGATACGATTTATTTTTAAACTTGTGAAGAGCACCTTTATACCATCATACGAAATCATACTTTGGCATTTTGGAGGTGTTCGTATTGTCAATTGTCATATATAAAATCAACTGGGTGCAGCACAATAAAGAAATTGCAATACAAAAATTAAGTAAATGCCTGAAAAATAAATATGATTGAATTCTAAGTCGCAATCGAGATTCGAGAGTCTCTTCTTCAAACCCCAGTCGAGTATAGCCTCGACTAACTGTCTAACAGTACTTTTCGAATTCGAAAACTTCGTCGAGGCCTTCAGGATCGTTTTGAGAAAATTCTAGATGTGATTTGTCCATTTATCATGGTCGTGCCAATGTATCCAATGCCAAACAAATGTCTTATGATAATAAGACAACAAAAAGGGTGGGAGGAAGTGAAACCTTGTAGAATTTCAGTGTCAAGTTAAATTTAGCCTTTAGTCAGTTAGCCTCTCAATAAAATAATTTCAAAGCTTCTGATACGTGGTCGGTTGTTGCCATAGATAGTGATAAAAACTTACCTAGCAATTAAATTTACTTGCCTCTTTAACTTGACATTGAAATACCATGCAGGGATATACAAACGATAATCTCATTCTTATGAATGAACCTTATACATGTAAAATGAATCGATTGTTTTTAATTTAATTCGTGTATTAGGTACATCAAAAATCGTTTTCCTCTCGGTGTCATACTTGCAATCAGCTCTGAGCCTCGGTTACAGTACAATAGAATAAACATTGCAATAGGGAAGTAGGCTTAGTTAACTATTGTTATTCATGCTGAATATACCCAGCACTAGTCACTGAAACAAAACATTGTGCCGTATTTTAATTGGATGAGCATAGCGAGTGAAGTGAAGATTCCATTTGACTACACTGGAGAAAAAAATCTGGAATGTTTTTCTTTTTTTTTTGTTTGTATTTTTGTGTGTCTGTTAACACGATTCCGGCTAAACCGATACTCCAATTGCGATGAAATTTTCAGGAGACCTTCTAAATCTTTAAACTAAGAACTGCCACGTTTTTGAGCGCAATTGAAAAATTATTTCTCATTTAAATCGCAATTTTACGATTTTTTTTTATAATTAAAAAATTCCTTCGACTTATAACACCTGAATGTTTTATACGATTGTAATGATTTTTTCACAGTACCTTTATTTCATGAATTTATATATTCGTGTGAAATTTGAGCGCAATCGAAAATATTATTTCTCATGAAAATCACAATTTTATGATTTATTTTTATTTTTTTAAACATTCTTCGACTTATAAAATATGCTTTATCCGATTGTAATGATTTTTTCACAGAACCTTAATTTTATGAATTTTTATATTCGTGTGAAATTTGAGCGCAATCGAAAAATAATTTTTTATGAGAATCGTAATTTTACGAATTTGTTCGATTTTTTAAACATTTTTTGACTTATAACACCTACATGCTTTATCCGACTGTAACGATGTTTAAACAGAACCTTAATTTTACGAATTAATATATTGGTTTGAAATTTGAGCGCAATCGAAAAATAATTTTTCATGAAAATCGCAATTTTACGCTTTTTTTTTAAAAAAAAAAAAATACGCTCATCTAACAACGCGCCTGAAAAAGCGTTTGCGAAGCTTCCTAGTTTTTATTATTTTTGTAAAATAGTTCAACTATAATATTGATATCATTTCTAATGGACGGCAATCCCCGTTTTATCCACAAATATATTGATGATGATATTTTATTGCAATATTGCTAGTTGAGAGTCTAGAAAACGTTTGGAGATAAGATTAGGATGAAGGACAATTTGCATTATGTTAGATTCGAACCCACGTTCTTGCAGTGGCGTGCACTGAGGAAAATAAAGTAAGCATTGCTTCATCCTACTGAAATGACTTAACACATTTATTTTTATTGTTATTGTTCAATATATTTTAATGATGGTAATTCACTTAAAAATTAATTATGTTTTGCAGGTTTATAATGAATTTTAAAAGAACGAAACAATTTTTATATTTACTCGGTGTGCATAAACGTCTGTTATGTGGTTACCACCACGATTATTACATCCACGCTAAATTACAGTTTTTAGTGATATCACGAGAATGGTGCAAAAATATTAAAACTGATAGCAGACAGCCGGCTGTTCAGCTCCAAAGTTGTATGTGCGCACATGAAGGCAAAACAATAACTATTTTAAATATTGCTATTGGCTGTGCCCACATCAGGTTTCACACAGTGACCATGGTACGTAGCGTGGAGGGCATTGCGATGTTCTAATAACTGTTGGGAGTCACTCGTGAAAGCAAAAGTTTGACAGATATATTGTTAAATTGTTGTCTGGAGACAGCTATATTGAAAGGTAGCAGCAGAACAATCAACACAACAATTACTAAAGTGTATGGTAATCAATGTGAAAATTACAAAATCCATCTCAACCGGGTGTCGAACCAGGGTCTCCCGATGAATGATGACACTATGGATTTTATTACTTCTTAATTGATTTCGATATATTATTAATTACAACCAAGGGAGTGTTTCCCGATTGATGAAATCGAGAAATACTGGAGAGCTAAAATTTAATAATTTTCGCAATCTACAAACGTTTTGTTTTATTGTTATTGATAACAGATCACAAATTCATGATTATTTTTTTAAATAATTTTAATTCAGGCAATTATTCCATATCGAAAGACTTCTGTTCTACATATGGCAATATATGTCTGTCATGTAATAAGATATATAGCCTAAGTTGTATAAATTTCATATAAAAAAAAATTAAAAAAAATAAAAATAAACCCAAAGCTTATTGCCTAGCCCTAGCCAAACGTTGAGGGAAGAATGTCTTTGTGTTCGAGTAATTTCCAATGAAAAGTTATAAAAATCATACCCGTCATAGATGAAGTGAACAATAATGATGGGATGAGTAAACAAAAGTAAAAAGATTTGGCCAGTCGGGACTCAAACCGGTGACCTTTCGCGTGCAAGGCAAGTACGCTAACCTTTGGACCAGCAGCGCCTATAGTGTGCGGCCGGTCCAGAGGGATACCCAGCGGATATGCACGCTGACTCAAAACGAGCATAGGCCTATAAGTTTTGTAGTGGCAATAGGGAAGTCTCCTTAACTTTTTTCTAATTTTTTTCTAATTCTTCATAGTCTAAAAATAACGTTAGCATGTTTTTTCTAATTCTATCTTAAATTTTTAAGTTTTTTTTTACCTGTCAAAGTTTTGCACATTTGAATGCGCGCCAAAACGCCTGGCTGCCGGCTGCCTGCCCGCGTACGTCACGATCCGGTAATCGCCCGGGAAGGCGGACAACAGTCTACGTGCAGCCCATATAAACATCGTTTTGTCAAACGTACTTTTTGCTTGCCTTCAAACACCGTATTTTTGTTTTGCCGGTGATTATCCCACATGATTCGCGTATTTGAAATTAACATTTTATTCAGACTGTTTTTATGTATTATTCTATTTTCTATGATTACTAAAAAATATTGACAGTGTTAGAGTGGGATCGTGGAAACTATACTCATATGGCTATAGGCCTACTCCCATTGAGTTGATAGAACTACTGGAGAATTGAATATAACCATGAAGCTCTGTATTAAATATATATTTATTTATGTACTAGGAAAACGCTAAAGTCCCGCCGCGTTGATGGATGAGCTTTTTAAAGTTTTAAGTTTGCTTGGGATATCTTTACTTTTGCAAGTGCTTTGTTTTGCTGCCTACGCATTGTAGGTGAATGTTGTCAAGTTTCTTTTGTTTCTTGTCAATTGGTATTATTAACCGTAAAAAACTTATATTAAAAGCTTTATTTCTATGGATTCTGGCTAACTTTTTCAACTTTTTCTTTCAAAAGGTACTACATCACCATAACCTTAATGTCCATGTATAATATGAACGTTGAAACCCCACCCGTTTGGTCAGAATTGGCCCAAATGGCACGAAAATATCGTACAAAAAACCAAAAATCTTATATTAAAAGCTTTATTTCTATAGATTCTGGCTAACTTTTTCAACTTTTTCTTTCAAAATATACTAAATCACCATAACCTTAATGTCCATGTTTAATATGAACGTTTTAGCTTCACCCGTTTGGTCAGAATTGGCCCAAATGGCACGAAAATATCGCCCAAAAAATCGAAAAAAATCGTAAAAGTACGATATTCATGAGAAATATTTCTTCGATTGTACCCAAAAACGTGGCAAGTCTAAGTTCAGAGATTTCGAAGGTCCTGTCAAATTTTCATCCAGATCGCATATGCCGTTTGCCCGGTAGAGAGCAAACAAACAGACAGAAAAACAAACAAAAAAAAAAAAAAAAAAAAACACCCGAGCTAAATTTTTTGGGGGGTTGGTGAAATTGAAGTCTTCGCTTCGCTCATCCAATAAAACCAAATATTCTATTTAAATCAATTTAAAAATCTAAAATCCAAACCATCAGTACCCGTAGGCCTACTGCAAAATCAATGTTATAAAAATTAAAAATAAACAAACACGTTTTTTAATGATTTACTAGGGTGCTTGATTCAGTTCTACGTGCCCCACTCATACACTGTTAGTGTTATGTATAGTATAGCTTATGATGATATTTGTTTGTTTCTAACATAGGCGGATAGGCATCGGCCTACATTGCAAAGTGTACATACAATAAAATAAATTAGTGAACCATCTTCATAAAATAAGACAATTCATACCAATGGCACATAAAATAATATTACAGACGCATATTAATTATTTCGATTCTTCAATCATCACAGTATATCCACCAGAAATGTGATATTGAGAAAATTAAAATATAGACGGACCGACACAATATAAAACACAATATACACAATATAAAATTAACCGACCGAATGAAATAATTACGGAAAGCGTAGCAAATGTATAGGGTATTGCTTTTATCACCAACAGTGTTCTGTTCGTTCGTTCGTCTGCACTAGCATAATATCTATAAGACGACAACTAATGGTATTTTGCGTGTAATAATAGTGGCATTAGGCCTTCGTTATAGTGAGTAATTAAGTTACCACTGTGATTTAAACGTGTTAAACATCTTAAAGGCAGCCGAAGCATTTTAAAAGGGTAATTATAATTTTTGTATGTTTATACAACACAGGGTCTTATTGACACTTCTTAAACTTAAATCAAGTACATTCATAAAATTACTGGGTTTAAACATTTCTAATGACTTGTGTTGGAAAAAGCATACTAATATTGTTAAGTCACAATGCTCTAAACTGGCAAGTTTTGTATTCCGTAACTTGAAAGATAGCCAACCTAGAGTTCTAAGGTCTGTGTTCATCACGCTAATTAGGCCTAAAATAGTGTATGGTGCGCCAGCATGGCATCCAACCACCAAAGAAAACATGCACAAACTAGAATCACTAAACAATCAAGCAACTAAAGCAATCTTGGGGTACAAAACTGACCTCCGTAGCGCTTCTAGAAGAGAAAATCTTAATATACCTAGTTTGGAGGCTGTATTCAAGAGATGTGACATTATTTTCCTCAAGAGGTGTAGGCCTATGAGTGGAACCATTGATCTTGACCCTCTCGTGCGCCTTACCCCAGTAAATCGGACTGAGATTTTAGGACGCGGAGTAATAAGGGGTTGACCTTAAGGACGCCAATTGCTCGAACAAGTGCATTCCAGAAATCCATTTACTACAGGGAGGCAGCGCTCTGGAATGCACTACCTTCTGAAGTAAAGGAACTTCCTCTCAGTAGGTTCGAGGGAGCAGTCAAGAGAATGTTTTTTTAAGAGTTTGATATGTATGTCTGTTTCATCTTGTTTGATATGTATTTTATTATTGTTGTATATAATTCTTAGGATGGGTGTATAATGTCTCAAATGGATCTTAGGTCTGCTATTAGCATCCATCCGTATGTTTATTATCTAATATGTAATGAATGTACGGAATAAACACATAATAATAATAATAATAATAATAATAATAATAATAATAATAATAATAATAATAATTTTTACAACGAATTTGACTCATTCATAACTCAATTGTTTTTGCGCAAGCAAGTAAAATGACTTAATTCATGCAAAATTTTGCTTATAATATTGTTTAAATTATGTTTAGGTCTGAAGTCATCATAATTATATATGAATAATTATTAGGGCCTAGTGATTATTTTCGTTTGGCTTGCATTTTGTAAAATGCTTCTGTCTAATTTTTTTTGTGAGTAGAAGATTAATGCAACCAAACCTGTCCCGTACATTTTAATGAGTTTTAGTTTATCCACAAAACAAAACTCTGCAAAGCTTCAAAGCAACTGCCGCAACATTGGAATATTTGCAAAATTCTTATGCTCTGTATTAAAATATTCATTGATGAAAAGTAAAAAATGTAACCTTTCTAGATATGGTACCTAGTAATAAGAAATAATAATTTTAGCCACTTTGTGTAGGCCGTATGCGTGCATATTAATAGTTAAACCCGGTATTTATTTTGAATTTGTAGCTGTTGAGTAAATAAATTGCACAACTGAGAAAAATAAGTAGGCCTACAGTAAAGTCTTAACAAACAATTTTTAACTTGTAATCAAGTGCCTCAATAAGCCTTCACTAGACGATTTGTTTAGTTAAATGTTTCACAAAATTCACTTAGATCACGTTATGAACTAGTATAACTGCGTTGTTATGAATGTCAAACAAGTACAAAATATGTAGAACATGCAGGAGCTTCAAGTAGAGCAAATTTTATATTTAATAATTGTCTCAAACGATATAAATAGTACATCCAAAACACATCTGCACCCTCCGCGCGGCGAGCCTCAGCCGGCATTACCGGAACGTGACGTAGAATCACGGCCGACCAATCAGGTGGGGTTCCCAGCGCACGAGAAATATTTTGAATTTTGCAATATTTTAAAGTGATGTAGGGCCTACATCATGAAATAAATTTTTCCCAGCGGAAAAGTGGATATATTTAGAATTCAGAGCAAAATCTACGATTAATGGCACTATTTATTTTGCGATTCGAGACGAAAGAGACTTCCTTATATAAGGACACTTTTAATTAAAGCCTACTGCCAATATTTCTTGAATGTAATTGACGTCTGTACATAGCATGTGTACGCAATTGCTGTTTACTTTGGTATGAAACACTTTCGAGGTGGAGGTTTTCTCGACGCATCCACTCGGATCAGAATGAGAAGGCTGCTCCTGCCGTGTTGCCAAACCAAATACCAGGTTGGCCAAACTCTCAAGAAGGAAGTTTTCAACTATTACATATCATATATTTTTTGTTTACTAGGAAACGCTCAGTTGGACGCGTTGACAAGTGAGCACATGCTATAGTTAGACCCACATTGCAATTTTTCAAAAATTTTAAAATTTGCGACGTTCACTGTCCACGGGGCCATGCTTCCAATATTATTTATTATTGCCAAGGTAGGCCTATTTGGGTAAACCTTTACTTTGTGGATAAAATCCACCGCCATCTAGAGGACCTTGACATCATTTCTTTGGGAAAACTATTTTAACTATTTGGTTACAAATAATACACTGCTTCCTCGATAGTATTTTGATTACTTCTAGGTGGCAGTGCATAGTGCGAACCTCGTGCGACTTTTCGTTACCATGGTAACGTTACTTTTGTTATAATGTAATTTCCATCTACATTACTTATCGGATCAAAATAAAATTAACATATTCGTGACCGGACGGACATTCTAAATGATTTGGCCACCTCAGATTTTGTCGCCGTTTAGTTTGAAAAAAAAACTTTCGATTAACTTTAATGTAACTTTTTAACTTTTTGAACAATTTTGCCACAAAACTAATGGCATTCAATCGGGAACAAAGCTTGCGGATGGTCAAAATTTCAACTCGATCCGAGCCTCCGTTCGAACGTTATGGCGAGACATACAAACAAACAAAAAAAACAAAACCAGTGACTATTTTTTCCAGCAGAGTCAAATGGAAACGCTCGCTTAATAATTATATGAAAGCCAATCATACTGTATGTTTAATGTGAAACAAACATAACATTATTTCGTCCATAGGCCCATGAGCCTAATTTAGTGATTAACGTGAATTTGATGAGACATTTTGATTTCCGAGGTTGGCAAATACTAAACTAGTCAGTTAGCAACTGTCCTACCAATAATAGACACAAATAAATATGGTTTCCTAAAATGTAACAATTAAAAATAAATTTTTACTTACAGTAGTAAAATATGTAAAATAAACTAATAAAAAATACCAAGTAGGCCCTATTTTATAAGTTGTGGCTGAATAATAATATTATACTCTTGAGTCCGCTGGTACACTCGCTCGAGCCACTTTAAAGAATCTTTCCCGACCGGGGGCTTGAACCTATGTCTTCCACATTTCGGGTATCCAACTAGACTAGGAAAACGCCAAAGTCGTTGTTAGACGAGTAGGCGACTCATGTGTTGAGTACCCGGGAACATTTGCATTTAAGTTTGATAATAACTAAGAAAATGCCTAAGTCGTTGGACGAGTGAGTGAGCCACGTGTTGAGTACCTACCCGGTAACATTCCTTTTCTCCCCCTTCCCAAGGCCTCTCTAGCCTATCATAGGCTAAATAAAGAAAAAGACCTATAAAAAAAAACATATTAGGCCTACTATTTAAATCAATGCTATTCAGGCCTACAATACAAGCTCACTTCAAGTAATTAGGGTAATATACTACAAGTAATTTTACTTGAAATAGCAACAGTATACCAATCCAATTTACGTGGGCTTGCAAGACGTTAACTGGCTGGCAATAGTCTTGTCCTTATAATTACCTAGGTACCGGTAACATGGGGTGAATAGGAACTATGGGGTGAATAGGAACAAAACTTCCTCTAAATAATACTAAATTCGTAATTGCCGCTCTTTTTAAACGGCTCACATAAGGTTTTTTGTAGTTGGTACACTACATTTTGCAGTTCCCTCTAAAAATAGACTAAACTTGACAACCGCAGCCTTTATAATAGAAAATCAGCCTCAATGTTATGAAAAGCATTGGCACATTTAAGAGAGCTGATAAACTTTGTCATTTCTCTTTATCTGGGAAGAGTTACATATCTTATAAACGTAGGACTCCATTATCAAGATATATATTTTTTTTAATGTAATTTGTGTTCCTATTGACCCCTGGCTAGGGTTAATAGGAACAGCTAGCATATCTATATGTATTTTCAGGCATATTTATATCCCTGTTCCTATTGATCCCACATGGAGGTGAATAGGAACGCACAATATAAAAATAAAAATAAAATATAAATATTCATATACTCTGTTAATGGCTGGTTATATTATTTAAAGGAACCACATAGCTATAATTAAAAAAATATCTCATTGGTTTACTATGATTCATGTTGAAATAATAAGAAGTTTACTTACAAAACTGTTCCTATTCACCCCACCTTACGGTATAGTTCGTAATAATATGCAATACTCATAAAAAATGTAAATTTTACACAATTGACATGTTATAAAATTCATGGACAGTGTGTAGGCACCTTTCCACCAGGTAGGCCTATTGATTTTAGCTTATATTACATTCATTGAACTTTGCTATTTTGTTTTTACCACCAGTGTAGATTGGTAATTTCTCAATAATTTGCTGTTTATGGCTTTTCATTTGCACTTGCAGGCTATTCTTTTCACTTTTAGTACCGGTACTAGTTTTATGATCCTACACATTAGATTGTTTGAGTAAAGTAGGCCTAGCATAATTATGAAGAGGATTTTTGTATTTTAGTTTAAAAGTCCGTAATGTTGTAAATACGATGAGGTTATTAGTCCTAAGCACCCACAGTAACGCCGCACCAGTTTATGAACGAGCCGTCCGTGGATTTGCATTTTACAATACGATATCCTTTTATTGTGTTGGAGAATTGGAATGGGAAGTTATAGTGACTGTCGGTACTTGTCTCAAAGTTGCTGTCCTTGAAACTAGCTAGTTGTCACCCTACCCCTACTGCCTCTCCGTGGTGCACGAGCCAAAGATGCATGAGACAGAGACGTAGAATAGCTAGTTTCCTATTCCAACATCAGGCGCGCAAGCCGCGCGACAACTTCACGTCAAAAATATACCGCAGCGCCATTTGCAGCATGGAATAGGTAGGCCTACTACAAGAGCTTGTAGGCGCAGGGTCCGAGACGGAAGGGGATCTTGGAGTGGGGGTAAGAGTGAGGACTGTTTTCGATTTCCCCTAAGCGTGAAACATCTTGGGCGATAGCTTTCTTTAATCAATGCCTATACCTATCTTGCATGCAAACAAACTCAAAGTTAGGGCCTACATGTATCCCCAACAAAGTACCATACTTAGTAGGCCTACGGGATATTATTCATAGTCAAACTTAAATTTAAAATTTAAAAAGGTCGAACTGAATAACAGAAATCGTCAATAAGATAATATGACTAAGTAAAAAATGTAAGTTAGCGTAGGGCTACATTGAAAGAAGCACCTTCATGGTTTTAAATTGTGTCTAATCTAATTTAACGGAGCAAGAATGTCGAGGGTGAAGTAGCCTATGAAAAACGGAGAGGGGGAAAGGGAAAACTGTTAGGTAATCAAGAAGTGAAATTTAGAAAAGATAGAAGAATGGGATGAGACTACAGGAGAAAATAGGGCTACATTGAAAGAAGCACCTTCATGGTTTAAAATTGTTTCTAATTTAACAAAGCAAGAATGTAGAGGGTGAAGTATGAAAAACAGAGAGGGGGAAAGAAAAAACTGTTAGGTAATCAAGAAGTGAAATTTGGAAAAGATAGAAGAATGGGATGAGACTACAGGAGAAAATCATGCCTACCAACCAAATGGTTACCTACCTTCAAGAAGAGGATGGCCAAATACAAAATATAAATCTGAATAGGCCTATAGGCCTAGACCTAGCTTCTAGTCTACAATCCACGGCCATGGGCGTGCCCTCTGGGTATAGGCCTGGCCTATACCAGGCCTAGTCGGGCAAGATTATTAAAATCGCAGTGGATATTCGCACGGTCAGCCGTACGACTAGTGCAAAATTATTCCAACGGTCAGCCGTACGATACCACCAAACTAGGCCAATAGCTTCGAATATCACAGTACATTGTGGCAAGAGTGGTAGCGCGTCCGCGTGAATGTGGCGTGAAGTGCATTGGTGTTAAATGAAATATTAGACCTACAAGTAGGGCCCTACATATTGTAAAACATTGTCCTTCGCCCCCCCCCTCCCCACCTACGATTCCCTACAAAACATCCCGAACCCCAACCGAAGGACTTCCGGTAGGCCTAGACAAATGGGCCCTTCCGCCTGGTGGCAACCACTCACTCCCCCCAGACATAATTACTGACTGTCCTCCCCTAAAAACTATCTAAATTCTCTCTAAGACCCACTAGCCTAGCTAACCTAGGCCTACAACATTCCCAGACAAGTAATTCCACTCCCTCCTTTCCATATTCCATATTCACAGTCCTTTCCATATAGGTCTAGCCTAGTAATAGGTAATTCGAGGAAACAAGAGAATGTAGATAGCGCGCGCGTTCGTCAATATGGCCGCTCGTTCGGGGTAATCTAGCATACGGGCAGTGTTGGGAAGGAACTTTAAAAGAACGCGTTTCTTCGCGACGCGTTCTTTTTTTTGTGAACTTTTCAGTGGAACTTACTCTTTTTTAAATGAAAGAAACTTGAACTGTTTAAAAGTTCTTCCGAGGACGAACTTTTCAGTTTTAGAAAGTTCATTTGTAAGTTCCGTTCCGTGCGCCGAGCACCGTCACTCGCTGCGTTGACGCCCCTTTTTAAAAAACAATAAACAAATCGTTGTTTTATCGTAGTTTTTTTTGTTTTTTTTCGATAAGGACACTTGCAACCGTTAAGGTCCATTGATATTAAACCCTATAGTAGGCTAGATTAGCAGTCTCCTATAAACCTCCGCACAGGCGCGAGCGTAGCAAATTGAAGACATCAACACCGGCCATTTCAGATGGCGATTTGGTGTTTTTAATTTTATGCTTTTTTATGCAATAAAAGTATTTTTACTGGATTGTTTGATATGGTTTTATGCTGTGCAGCATGGTATTAAACAAAAGAAACAATACGACGTGATTGCATAAGGGATTTAGTAATCATTTGGTGTTAAATGCCTAGTATGCTTACCTGTCAACCTGGCGGCAATCTTGAGAACTATTTTGGCCACAAATCGTCCATTTGATTACATGGAAGTAAACTGTCATTTTAAGATGGCTTCTAATTGTAACCGGAAAGTGGACCAACACCGACTGCTGGTCTAGCCATTATATAGGATGTCTATGGTTAGGGTCATATGATCACTCTAACCGAGGGTGGGGGGGGGCTGCTGGTCAGAACCATACACGAGGAAGGTGGTTTCTCACGTCGCGGTCGGCATCGTCTTTGTCATAGTTCCGTTGGTCTAGTTATCGCGCCGGGGAGGTCGTCAAGGGAAGGGGACAAGGTCCCGACGACGATAGCCAGAGCTCGCCATCCTATTTATCGTTTATCGTAGGCCTACGTTGACGCTACGTTCACTGATTGTTGACACCACGCACGATTCACGAAGTTAAGAACGAATGTACGCCAACTAATTTCGGAAAAAAAAACTCCCCCTTTCTTGTGAAGCCTAAAATGCTATGTTCTGCATTAATTTACAAGCACATGGTCGACGGAATGGTATTACAAATCATCCAACACAGATCAAAGACAGCTCAACACTTTCTTCCGACTCAAACCTCGCGGTAAATTTGGTACTCGGAACACGCCCTAATTGTTTTTTGACAGTACGTGTTTTTCTTCAATTTACGCTAGCCCTTTATACAATATTGATTTTTTTACAAAAGAACTTTTTAAACAGAACTTAGTTCATATTTTAGACGAACTTGAACTTTTCAAAATTTTAGTTTTAAAAGAACTTTGAACTTTTAAAAGTTCATTATTTTGAGCTGTGACTGAACTTTTAAAGTTCATTTTAAAAAAGACTGAACCAACACTGGCAGACGGATTAGGCGCCATCATGTAGAAACGTGAAACATTGTGTTTGAACGCATTTAAAAGCGGTTTTACGTTTAAAATGGTAGTATAGTAATCACTTAGTTTAGTATCGAGCCATTATGGATTGAGAAAAGGTCGCGACAATTTATTGAGGGAGAAGTAGTTTTTAATGCAAACCAAATCATCTTTGTGTTGCACAGGCATGATGCAAAACTATGAATTGTGGCCTACAGTGTGTGACTGGTCAGTGTATGAATGCGAGATGTGTGTGTTTAAAGTTTTATTTAATAAAATCAAAATAACACGGCCAAATGGTTAAATAAAACCACATTCTGCTATTTTACTTTAAAATAACACAGTTTATTCTATTCTTACTTCTAGCCACTTTTCACTACAAACTTGGCCGATAAAACAACTATAATGAAACATACTTGCAATATATAGTATATAAAAAAAAACCCTCTTCTGATTAAATCGTGGCTAGTAGGCCTATTGTGATTCCACTTTTTACTTCTGCAGGAGCAATCACTAGGTGGTTTAGGCAAGAAAAAAACCTGGGGTGGCCTTTTTTTGAAATTTTACAATTTACTATGGATTTATTTTAGGTAAATAACGATTGATTATATGCACTGTATTGCGATGTGAGAATGCTAAAATACAATCAACATGTATGAAATCATTAATCGCAGGAAAAAATATGTCTAAAATGAACGGTAAAAAAAAACGACCAACGTAGAGTTGACTGCCGACCTTTCGAATAGACTCCAACGCGCTACCCACTTTGCCAACAATGCACAGTGATCTTTAGAGCTATTGCCTATGTTAGGTATCGTCGATGACGCGTACGACGAAAAGTTGCATAATTTTTGTTAGGCTGCCCTTACGATTGGATTTACACTCCATAATAAAAAACCACATCACGTAAAAGCTCCGCGAAGACATTTAAATACCAACCACTTGTAGCCGTGTAGGCCTACATTAACGTGTCGTCCCAGGTAATTATTATAACAAGTGTAGGCCCTAAATTATAATCCAACCAAATAGCAAAATTTGTAAAAAAAAACGGCAGCCAAGCTCTTCTTCAAAGTCTCTCTCCGGCTGTGAAATGCTGTGAATATAGAGTTTGAGCCAAGCTTTTTATTCTTTCTTCTCCCTAGTTTCGCTTTAAAATAAGTAAGATCATTGTCGGCCTGTTGACGAGCCCAACCAACGTTTTTTGTGGTAAAAAAGTAAAATTTTTAAACTTCGAATCATAAAAAAATGCTTGGCCATGAACCAAATTCATGGCGCAAGGCAATTTTTTTGATGATTTCGAGTTTAAAAATTTACTTTTTTACCACAAAAATCGTTGGCTTGGCGCTCGTCAACAGGCTAAATGCTCTTACTTGTTTTAAAAGCGGAAACTAGGGAGAAAAAATAAAAGCTTGGCTCAACTTCTAGATCTCACAGCTTCACAGCCGGAGACTTTTGAAGGAGAGCTTGGGCTGCCGTTTTTTTTTTTACAAATTTTTGTATTTGGTTGATATTACATCTTTTTGTTGTTCGTAATCTCGCTATCAAGGTGTGAATGATTAAATTTGTGAGTTCAAAGTTGTTTTTTTACATTTGGGCACGGTCCCCCAAAGAACCCCTTAAATAATAAATAAATTTTATTTACAGACTACCCACTTCAGTTATATAACTGATTTTCAGTGGGGACTTTAAATCAAGCGACCAAGCAACCCTGCAGGCCCCGACGCAATCGACGATGAGCGATAGACCAACCAAAGATCGTATTTTTTATAATAGGAAATATATCATCAGTGTATGGACAGTGCGCACACCCGCGGAATCAACTCCAGAACAACAAGGCCGATTCAGAACACTCTGAAATTTATTATGTGCTTCGTTCTAGGAACGGCTCCAAAGTCACCGTTCAAACTCCTAATACAAGAACTGATAGACTTAAGGTCCCCATCAGAAGTTAAAAAACTTATGACTTGAGCGGTAATCAACCTTGCCCTTCTGCAATTGGAAGCAGATACGCTACACAAAGACCAACGCACTAGCAATAAGCACTATATATTTATAATTTTAGACATGTTTATTTCACGCTTGTATACAAATTCCTACGCCTAAGTAATTAACGCGTTTTGAATTTTGCTAGTACGGCTCCAAAGTCACCGTTTACCAACTCCCTAAGACAAGAACTGATAGACCGTAGTCCAATCAGAAAGTTAAAAAACTTCTGACTTTAGACGGGAATCGAACCCTGGCCCGTCAGCATTGGAAAGCAGATACGCTAACAACAAGACCAACAGCACTAGCATAAGCTCTAGATTTTATAATTTAAGATCAATGTTTATTTCAAGCTTGTATACAAAATTACTACGCCTGAGTAATTACGCGTTTTGATTTTGCTATGAGCGCTCTCCAAAGTCACCTTTACAAACTCCTAAGAGCAAAACTGATTAGACTTAAGTCCAAATCAGAAGTTAACAACTTCTGACTTTAGCGGGAATCGAACCCTGGCCCTTCTGAATTGAAGCATATACGTACCAACAAGGACCACGCACCGAGAATAAGCACTTTGATAGTTATAATGTTACGAGCAAGTTTAATTTCAAGCTTGTACAGATTACTACGCCTGAGTAAATTTACGCGTTTTTGATTTTGATTTTGATTTGATTTGCTTTGGATTTTCCTTCCCCGTCCGATTGCCCGGTTTTTGTTTTATGGAGGTACATCTGAGTGTGGCCCAAGTTCAAAGTTCTAAGATGACCGTTTTCTCGGTATAGCGTATTAAATTCATAGAGTAACGGAATTACCTACTTTTGATAAATTTTGTTTTTTTTTCCGTTACCACCGTTAACCACTTTTGCATTTCATATCAAAAGTGATAAAGAATGGGAAGATATCAAATGTATTCCCACACTTTGAACCATCTCAGTTGTAGCGTTTTCCTTTGAATGATTCATTTCTTAAGTTTCAGTATTTTTTTGTATTTTTGGGCCCAATGTCCATCCAAATTTAGCCCTTGTGTTTTTGGACGCAAGATATTTTATAATATTTAATAGCATGTTAAATTTCCCAAGTTTGTACAAATTACCACTGAACCTTGGTATATTACGGCCGTTTTGATTATCATCCAAATTTTGATTTTCTCCGGTCCCCTGTTCACCCGATTTTGGTTTTTTGAAAGCAAAAGGCACTGCTCCTGAAATACACCTAAGTGTGGTCCAAGTTCTAGTTCTAAGATTTACCGTTTTTCCCCTGTAGGCTAAAGAACTCTCCGCGGAGGAATGCACCCATCCCACCCCACCCACCCCGCCACCCAACCACCAGCCACGCAGCCTCCAGCCACCAGCCACCTTAGGAATTTGACGATGTTGAGAGCCTTTTTTAACACAGAACGAGTTGTGCGGATCGGGTTGATTTTTTTTTTGGTATGTCATGGACCACATAACCAGGTCATATACCGGAGTTTCAAGAATTGGTACTCTTTCGGGGCGGCTGTGTGCAGAATAGCTGAAAAACCCCCAACTCTTGTAAGGTGTTATAGGGCCGGAGTTTCGTGTCGCCTATGCATCGCATCGCTTTGTCTGCCGGCGACACCGGTCCGCCCTAGATGTAGGTACCGAGTTAGGACTATTGGCTAAATATTTAGAACTGTCATAATATTATATATTGGCGTAAGATTTGAATTTATGTATGGATATTCCTAGTTTGAGAGTGTCGGATTCAGGACACCGGCTAGACCACCAAGTAAGTCTAACCAAAAAGTTTATTTTTACCCACAACGACCTTAAAACGTTTTGGGGGGGGGGGGGGGGGGAATAATGAAAACTTGCAAAAATAACTCGCCGGTAGTATAAGCAGATTACTCAGCAGAACAATGTTTGTTCGCGAACCGTCGAAAGTACAGACTGCATACACACTTTGTTTATTGATTGTTGCGGGCAATAACAGCACCCTTTTCCTCTCATTCCTCAATTTTGTGGTCATTCGAAATAAACTGAAAAAGTATATTATCTGTTTTCTGTTGATGAGCACTGTGGCACAGAACATTATTTCTTTGCGTTAGGTCGGGATATGAGAACCCCTACCTCTTGCATGATGTTCCGCGATCAGTACCCCCGAAATAATAGTTCGCGGTTCGACCACTTGGCTGCGCTAGTGTTCCTTGTTTTCTCGAATACCGGTAGCTAGTTATATAGGCCTAGGGCCTAGGTTACCTCAATAGGTGTTCTTGCTAGGCCTATTTCATCAGAAGGCGATCTTGGTTCACACTCGAGAAATCTTTGTTTTCGAGCCAATCCTATTTGTTTTGGAGTCAATCCATATAAGATGTAAAGGCATGTAGGGTTAGGGGTAGGCCTAGAGCAGTCCTCAGCAGGCCAAGGGCCGTACACACATTCGACGACCTCAAGCACTTCTTTCCAATACTGACTGAATAAGTTGCCCATTTTATACGTTTTAGGTGAGAGCAAAGATAAAGAGTATGAATGAAACTTCACAGAAAATTGCACACTCAAATCAATCCGGCACGTGCTTGTGCTGTATGTGCTGTAGGCCTATCGTTTGGTTCTGCTTCCGGTAGTTTTGGTTTTGAAGAATCACCGCCGCCTGAACCAGGCGGAAGTATGAAAGCAAGTCTATTTTCGCGCCAATACAATTTGAAATAGACTTAATAATTTGCCTCTGTTTATGTTATTACTAAAGCATATCGTTTTATATTATTTCAAGAGCATACACACGTTCGTTATGGCTCATTTTGCAATGCATAGCATTTCAAAGCGTGAACAAATTGCACATTAAATGTCTGAGAAGGGAACAATCTGACAATACGCCCATCAGTAAGGTGACCAGACGTACCGGTTTGACCGGTACAGTACCGTTTTCAGAACACTTGTACCGGTGTCCCGAGAGACTCGTTAAAATGACGTATTTTGTACGGTTTTCAATTTTGGAGGCAAAATGTTCCGGTAATTCAGCTCAACTGTACGCCGGTGGAAGGATAATGTTTTACGGAAAAAATACACTCTGATAACATACTAATAGTATAACATTGAAATAGTTCTTTCCAACTTCCCAGAAGATAATTTATTTTCTTTAGGGTGTACAAGTTTATTCACTATTTGGTGGAGGTGCCGGGTTCGCGCTCGAGGGTGACAACTTAAATATCGTTATCTATTCTTGCCATCTTGGCTTTTCCTTAACCAACCCGAAATATCCATAATACTAGCCTCAGTCTTTTGATCACAATGTTATGTAGCTTTTTTTGGAATTCTGAACTTTTTTTGGCATAAAAAATATGTGCACTGTAATGTTTGTATCGTCATTTTCATGTAATACCATTACTACTGAATTATTCAGCCTAGACTAATAACATTTGTGCTTGATCATAAAATGATCTCGAGAGAGATTACTTTTAAATCAATTAGATGTTACTTTTTCACTTTTGGATCCAACATATAGGCCTAGGCTAACAATAAATAAAAATAATATTCAATATAATTGTAAAAAAAAATGGTGAAGAGTAATAATGAACATTTTTTAAAAAAAGCGAAGTCTGGACTCGAGTCGCCTCGAATAAAAAAATCAAGACTTGCACACCCTTAATTTTTCCCAGTCATTATTTGACTTTGTTTTTGTTTATAGATTTTAAATGAAAAATCAAATGTAATTATCATACAAGATGCAACTGACTACATTTTGATTAACTACACACCTACACTAATTATTTGTTGTGAGACAAAATGTATAAAAAGTTAAAACTGCATAGTAAACAAATTCAATTATCTTTATTGTTATTTGAGTTTTTTTCATTCATCAAAGTATGATGCCCCATCTATACTGCAAATTAATCACATGCATTATTTCGGCGTTCTTCTATTTTAATTTGTACTACATTTTAAACCACTAGATGAGATTTTTCACTACAAAATGTACACATTAAAACATTTTATTCATATTTTCATGTCAAACGCTGTTTTCTGGGCATGTTGACAAAATATGTATCGAAATCAAATATGCCTCCAGCGGCTGGCTCCCAGACACCAAAATGGTCCATGGAGTACAAAATACGTAATCTTTCACTTTAGTTGTCCCGGTTTGTAACTTTCAAAATATGGTCACCTTACCCATCAGCTGTCAATCTCAAGGCATAACAAGTGTGGCTGCTAAATCAATTCTAGGCCTGGGCCCTATAGCTATAATACAAGAACGCAAGACACTATCACACAGATTGCATAGGATTTTACCACATTAAACACTACTAGGCCGCTTCGCTAACGCTTTTTCCAGCCGCGTTGATGGATGAGCTTTTATGGTTGATTATCGGCGGCCAAAATATCACGAAAATATCGTACCTTGAAAATTTGGGGAAAAAACCGTAAAAGTACGATTTCTATGAGAAATAATGCCTCTAAATCATAATTTTTTTATTTCAGTGATTTTAAATGTCCCCTTAAAAGTTTCATCAAGATCGGAGTAGCCATTTGCCTGGTCGCGGGCCAAATATCACGAAAATATTTCATTAAAAATCGGAAAAAATCGTAAAAGCAAAAAGTACAATAATCATAATAATCCTGTCAAATAAGATCTTATATTGACGTTTAGAGGAAAAAATTGCGATGTCGCTGAATTTTTACAGAGACCTTTCTTATATAATTCTAATCAACATACTAAAACTCCCCTATAATCGGACTGGAGCTTCGGCCGCCATATTGGAAAACGGCGGCCAAAATGTGTTGGTTATCGAATATCTCCAAATTGGTTAGAGAGAGACAAAATGTCGCGATAGCAAAAATATTCCCCATTCAATTCCCTATAAAAAAGGTATCTTCTATAGTTTTGGTAGGGGTAAAGGTTACGTCACAAAATCGTGGTTTATATGTTGCTTATTGGAGTACCAGCTGATATCCTAATTTTCAACGCTCCCGCATCAAACAATGCCCGGTAAATCCCGAACAAATAGATTTTAAAAACAAAGGACTTTTGTACAGGGGTTTCATGAAAGCTTCCATTAGTATTTTGAAAAATCAGGTCCTGCGAAATCGGATTTTGCATTTAACCCAGAATTTGGATTTTCCATTGTAGCATTTCCCAAAAATGCCATATTTGACTGTCCTTCTTACGCACAAATATCATTCGAGGAAAATTCTTTCTACGCACATTGATGACTTAAATAACGATGAGATAACAACCAAAGTTTTAATCCAATATGGCTGATAATTCCTAATATCCACAACATCAAAGTGAATGATGTAACAAAAAGAGTGTAAAAACAGCACGAAAACATTATTCATATTGTGAATATTAGGATTGTTAGGATTAGAGGGGGGATTGTAAATTATTATATTATTATTATTATTATTATTATTATTATTATTATTATTATTATTATTATTATTATTATACTATTACTTAGGGCGCTGGTTTGAAGCGTATGCCTCTACGACTACGAGGACGTGGGTTCACATCCTGCGTAAGGGATGTTTTTTTTAAATCTTCCTTCTTAGTCATTTATATCACCACTTAGGCCTATTGTCTCAAATAGCCATACTGCATCAAAAGTCCAAAAAATTGAAAAATCTGAAATCCAAAACATGGATTTCAAACTGCTTATCTTACCATGCATTTATCAAATTAACCTGCTCATTCACATTGATTTTAAACGTTGATATCCAATATGAAAACTTGCTTTAAAAATGTTTGTACACTTGAAATAAATTCCTGAAGTAAACCAAAATTGAGTAAATTACAGAGATTTCAAGAATTTAATTCAAAATCAATGAATTAATTTAGGAATACGTGTACTAATCTCATAGATAGATTCTTTATTAACGTTTGTGTGAAATATGGCACCGATGTTATCAACCGTTTACCCAGAAGAAAAAAAAACCCAGAAAGTTGAACGCTTAACCTTTTCGGTTTCTGACCCTTTCTCACACACTCTATTGCAGAGTTACTTTTTCCAAAATATTGTTTTGCATTAGAATAAGATTCACGTATCCTTCATTAAGATTCAAAAGATCAAATTATAGTATAGGTCACTAGCAATCTAGTCTTCGTTAGATATAAGTACTGCTCTTCTTACTTTGTTTATCTTAGTAGGCCTATAGCCATACAGACTGTAGGCGCCGCACAATGACAGCATGTGCTGCAGTAGGCCAAGAGTTATTTATATAGTCATTATCATTTTCATAATAATTTCAACTAGTCACAATCAAACTGTACTTTATCATCTGATTCTGTATTAGTCAAATTAAGTTCTGGAATATCATTTATCGAAATATAGCTTTTTTGGCGTGAAGATAAGGTCATATTTACTTGAAGAGAGTTCTGTTGATGTTATCATCTACATGACCTGAAAACAATCGCGAACCAGGCTAATATATAGATAGTCGAATTATTACCTCTAGTTCCAGCACCTTGCAGATGAATGTTATCCATGTTACCATGTTATCAATTGACTACACATCTGTATCTACAAAATAATTTAAACAAACGGGGCGAGAAGCAGTATTGGGGAGAAGCACACTACATGATTGTAGCATGCTACCTAAACCTGTAGCGGAACCAGTAGTGCACTACTTTATTTTGGGGGCATATTGCAGCGGTAGCATGCTACAATTTTTTTTGTAGCCTAAGCGTGATATTTGCGCTACTTTTTAAGTTCCGGCGCCAGCAGTCAAAGTACCATGTAAAGTCAAAAGTCGGCACTGCAAACTAACTTGTAACGCCTGCCGCGGCGTCGCGAATGTTCCCGAGTCTCCCGAGTTTCACGTCATGTGCTCGCCACGCCGTGTAGGCCGGACCGTAATCTCGTCTCGCACACATCGGTTGCTCTCTCTCTCTCTCTCTCTCTCTCTCTCTGCGTCGTCCAAAGGATGTGAGCGATCTGTTACATCGGGTGTTGGTAGCTTAATTTATCAAAAATATTAAATTTAAATGTATTAAATTTCATGGTACATGGAAATCCACGATAATGAGAAGTCGGATTATTGATTTAGAGCGTAATCCGCTCAATAATGACGCCAACCATCTGTATTGCACATTAAAATGAAGTGATTAGTGTCTTATATCCTCCCCCCCCCCCCCTTGGGGCATTCTGGGCTATATTGCTATTGTCCAGTACCAGTAGGCCTATTCCTAACCTCGCTAGAGTTGTTTGTTCATTCTTCTGCTGTGATTCTGCGAAAAACTCGTTGACAAGAAATGCAATATGAATGTTTCGTTATGCATAGAATTCTTAAAAGACTAGGGCCTACTAGCCTAAACGTTGGAAGAACGCCTATTGCAATGGAAACAGAAACTATGTGCTTTTGATGAAATATCACGATCGAGTCGACATAAATGGAGTCAAAAATCATCTCAGCACGACGTCAAAAGGCTTATAAAAACTGGATCATTTGAGATCTCCACACACCCCGATTAAACACGAACATGTATGTATCTAGCGGAAAAGTAGTGCGCTATATGTCTTGTGTAGCGTGAATGTAGCGTCGCTACATCTGCAAAAAAGTAATGCGAGTAGCGTTAACGATAGCATGCTACTTTTTAAAAGTAGCGTCCCCAAGACTGTCGAGAAGTGAACCGCATATACGTGGGCGTAGCACGGCAAAGATCTCGTCTCACCCTACGTATACTCTGGAGTAGCACTGAAACGGTTAAACTGGTCTCCGCTCCAGCTTTAGCAATTCCTCTTAATCGCTTTAAATTGGGCAAAACACTCATACAAGACGTTTCGATGGTTGCATCACAAGGTTCCATTTCTATTCTTAGGAATCACCTTTATGATTTAAACAATTAATTTGTTTTCACTATTACGTACTTATTTCATGTATTTGTATTGAAACCTCTTTTAAATTTTGTTTATCAATGAATGTTATTTTTAATCCTTGTCTTTGTATCTGTACAACCGAGTTTTGTTTTGTTTTTAAAATAAAAGTTATGAATATATTAAAAAATTAATTAAATTAATGATGCATATTTTCATGGAAAAGAGAGCTGAAAGATTCTTTGGCGGGGCTTTCTACAGCTACTTTTTAGTTTTTAAAATCGTTCACGTTATCACCTAGGCCCAAGGTGGATAATAACCTGGACATTTAACAACTTCCATGATCGCTCTGAATGATGTCGATCGACAACGGGCGATTTCTCGACCAAAATTATTGTTACTTAAATAGATAAATAAAATAAATCCATATTTAGAGTCTACCTACTCAGTCACATAACTGATTTTCAGTGGGGGACAGTAAACCAAAAAGACCAAGCCAACCCCCCCCCTGGGCCCCAGGGCCACCCCCCCAACACTATCGACAGCGACTAGTTAACAACCAAAATTGATATTCTTTAATGGGAATATAGCAAATCAGTGGTATGGACGTGGCGATACCTGCGATCAACGCCAGAACAACAGGCCGGGATTCAGAACAACTTAAAATTTATTATGTGCCTCGTTGCTAGGACGGCTCCAAAGTCACTGTTTACAAATTCCTGACAAGAACTGATAGACTTGAGTCCAAATCAGAAGTTAAAAAACTGACTTAAGCGGGAATCAAACCCTAGACCTTCTGCAACCACACGTCACACACAGACAGGATCGCACTGCTGGTCACGTTCATTTTAGTTGCCTCAACTGCAGCGCCCCCTCTAAAAGAAACAAGTTAGCTTACCTGATGAAAGGAGAAATAGCCGCTAAATCGAATCGGAGGACAAATTATATTCATGTGGAGATGCTGTTTGGAGAAGTGTTAAATGTGAGAACAATGAGAGGAAACTGTCATCATAGGAACTAAGGGAGACTTTGCAGCAGTGGAAAGGAAAAAGATGATGTCACTAAAGATGGCCACAAAACGAAGATATAAACGGGTACAAAGCAATTTAATAATGCAAGCGAAATGAACGTAAGTGGAGATTTTGTTACATAGGGAGTAATATTACTGTGAAGCGGCAATAAGATGAGAGTATGTATACAAAGAAGTGAAGTTAACGGGCTTTCAATGAAACGTAATGCTGACATTATGACACTACAAGGAAATGCCATGGGGCTTGGAAACCCGTTAAAAAAGAAGAGAGCCCGGTATACTTGGGTGTAACTATGGATCAAAAAATGACAGTGACCTAGCATATTGAAAGAATACAAGCAGCAGGAAGGAGAAGATTGAACCTGTTAAAAAGAGTTGCAGTGTTACCTGGGGGGCAACAGAGAACACACTATCAACCACATATATAACATGTTTGAGGCCATCGCTTGTATGTGGAAATGCAATCGTAACTTATGCCCCTAAAAGCGCACTACAATCTCTGATAAGTCACTAATACTGCACTCAAAATAGTTACTGAAGGTGTTAAAACGACACATAGTAGCTATGGAAGCAAAGGCCAATATTCCACAGCTAGAGGACAGACACAAAGAAGCAGCAGGGATCCTATTTGAAGATTTTAAGCCTGGATCAACTAATACTAGGATAGTGAACCATCTGAAAAGCTGAAAACCCTAGTAAACATTCATAAGAAAGGTACGATCAATCAATGAGCATTGTATTGGGATAAGGGAATCATATTTATTTTTTCTACTTTCTCAAATAAGGCAACTAAGCCTGAAATAATGGAATTGAATCCTGGCTCAATTGAACATCAAAACTATTTTTTTCAAAGTTTTCTGATTGGGCATACGGTAAATATTGCCACTTTAAAATAATTTTAAACTTCAGTTCCACCTAGAACACCATTCAATGTAGATGGTTGTGTTTTGTGAGATTAATTTGAACCATTTGTCTTTAAGGTGTCTTGAGAGAAATCGTTGAAGTGCTACTTATTTTTTTAGTTAACCGGTATTTTGTACCGATTTATAACACCAATCAAAAAAAATCAAAAGAAAGACAATAATTAGACGAGGGAGCAAAGCTACCAAGTCTTACCAATCAACATAATCAAGCCTGTTTTTAATTTGGCGCAGAGACAAATTTAGACGCTCAGCTTTTCAGGTTTTTTCGGGTAAACGGTTAACAACATCGGTATCATATTTCATTCACAATAACGTTAATATAGTGATCAATCTATGAGATTCCATCCGTAGGGCAGTGTATTTTAAATTCATCCATCTGTTATTGAATGAAAAATCATGAATTTCCATAGATTCACTCATTTTTGGTGAGCTTTGGGAATTTATCCCAGTTTACAAGATTTTTGAACGCAAATGTTCATACTGGATATCAACGTTTAAATCAATGTGAACGCGCAGGTTTATTTGGTTTTATGATAAGATAAATGGTTTGGTGGGAATTTCATGAATTGAAATCCACGTTTTCCATTTTTCAAAGGACTTAACTTTCGTATTGATTTTTTAAGGCTAATTCTGGCAACTTAGTGTTGATATCATTATTAAGGAACTCCTTTGACATTCACCAAAATTTGGTAATGATATATCAAACCGTTCAGCTGCAATCGTCAACATCTGAACACGCGCATTTGAGTTGGGCCAAGCTCAGTGCCCCTTGCCTTTAAGGCAATTCCTCATAGACAAGGGACAAAGACCTACCATCAAACATAAATGTTGAATTGTTATAAATTCCACATGCATTGACAATGCCAGACTTAAATATTCGCCAGAAGTACCCCGAAACCGAATACAGATGTATCGGCATTCCCAGGAGAAGAAAAAGCAGGTGCAGGGATATACAGCCGAGAATTTGAAGCTTCCTAGCAAGCCGGTGCCACCTGAAGCAAATATGATGAAATGATACAGAAATCTGAGCAATGGTTGAAGTACTATTGAAACTAACAAAATCTGAAAAACGGAAAATTGTGATCCTGTCCGACTCCAAAACTGCCATTGCAGCCAATCCACTAGGGAGTGACGCTGAACCCGAATTAAGTGATGTAAAACTACAGATTTTTGCGCATGAAACGATGGGAACAAAATTGTGCTACGATGGATATCGGCCCACTGTGGGCATATATGGTAATGAGAAGGCCGCAAAATCCACAAGAGAAGTAAGGAACTGTCCCTTAAGGAATGCAAGAGAAGGGGCAGAAAAAACTGTGGTAAGAGTATACTAAAATGGGGAAAAAGGCCCCCCCCTACTGGTAAAAAAGTGGCTACATATAAGCATCAAACAGCTTCAATTCCTTCTTCAAACGGGACATGTCCTGATTGTAAGAACCTCTAAAGATTGGTTTTTTAATCTAGTGTCTTATTGGATGTGTGAAGCTGGCGAACACGACAGGAAACATCTTATTATGTGTGCACCATCAACCATAAGTAAATCAAAGGTATCGTCTCTACCCAGTCCTTGATTTACTTCAGGTCAGGGTGCACATAGGCCTTCATCAAGGTTGACTGGACAATTGCCAATGGCATGATCGGAGGGAGCAGGAGTTCCTATCTCTACCGGGACTAGAAAACCATGATGACATGAAAAATGTCAATTGTGGGGGCATATAAAAGAAGAAGATAAGATGTTTAGGTACCAATCGTAATGTTCCAGTTTATGATGGATTCACTGTTTAATGGAGATATCGATACCAGAATTAGCTGTTACCAATTCACTTGTTCTGTGAACCGATACCGATTGGGATACCCATTTATATAGATTTTCCCTACAAATTAAGAGGAGACGCTGAGCTTGGCCCAACTCAAATGCGTGCACTCAGGTGTTGATGATTTCTGCTGAATGGTTGGCAATATCATTACCAAATTTTGCATGAATGTTAAGAGTACTTTTGTATTGATATCCGCACTTAATTGCAAAAAATAAGCCTTAAGAATGAAGATCCATTCCAGGCATAACGTCCAAAATGTAAAAAAAATGGGAAATTCAAAACTTGGATTTCAATTCTAGAAATTCCACCATAATCGTATGAAAAAAACAATTGACGTGCGCCGCCTTCACATTGATTTAAACGTTATTAATTCAGTAAGCAAATTTTGCTGTTAAAAATCTGTACACTTGAATAAATTTCCCCAAAGTTGGCCAAAATGGAGTAATTACAGTGGATTTCACGATACAACTCAAAATCGATGAATAAATTTAGAAATATGGCGTACTGAATAACATAGATTTATTCCTTAATTAATGTTTGTGGGTGAAATTTGATGAACGGTGTTATAAAACTGTTTGCCCGAAAAACCAGAAGCTGAGCGCTAAAGAGCTTCAGATGTAAACAATTGTATGATTCATACTATGTTCAAGGCATAAAACAGCTTAAAATAAAATAAAAACACATCATTTCAATGAGAAGTAATACTTAGCCATATTGACCATATTGATCCAAATAAATATTGTGGTTTTCCCCTGAAAAAAATGCCACTATTATATTTGCGGACTAAGCAATTCATATGCTATTTCAGCATGTTAGAATATCCTGTGCTCTCGAGTTGTGGCCTTAACCGACGTGGCCACCCCGTTCATCTCCCTTCCAACTAATCACGACGCTCGTAGTTGTACGACGTAAGAGAACGAAATATGGTGACCAAAACTAGTTTACCATATACTGTAAAATCATTATTCTGGGAAACTAGATTTTACCCGATGAGTAGTCGCGCCCCTGTTTGTTAAACGTTAGTAGTCCGCGCCCGGTCCTTTTAGACCGCATTATTTAATTATTTTATTATATTTATTACGTTAGGCCTGACGTTTTGGAGGCATTACAATATAAGGATAATTTATCATATATGTGACAGCATACATGTTATATAATCAATATATCAATCAATCATCAATAAATGATCATAAATAAATCAATCAACACAGATGTTGCAAACCTACAAAAAGGTATAAAAATAGGTTTTGAAACACCCTGTAAGTTCTAATTATTAGTAAACCATGACAGATAATTTGTGCGAGAACACTGTGTGAAGAATAAATCCACCACATACAAATACTGTCTCATATAGTGATGAGTAGCAATGACTATTTTTGCCTCCCTTAGTATTCGGCATGTCGAAAAGACTAAGCAACCGAACATGACCTCTTACTTATTGAAGTTCTGCAGACCCGAATGCGCGTATTGCACACTGGCTTCAGAAATCTATTTTTGGGAAGTAGGCGACTAGCAATCCTCCTGCGCGCTGTACAAATACCAACTGCTGAAAAAAAAAGTCTGTCTAAAAGAAAATAACTGAAACTAGACGCAAGAAATATGCATTATTGACTCCGTGCATTTACATTTCACCTCACGTTCCTTCAGTAAGACTACCCTACGCATAGCATACCCTAGGGGCGGGTAATAAATAGTGATAGTTTACGGTGAAAACTTTAAAGATGCATCATTTGGGAAATATGCAGGACCTAGGTACAGAAATGGACGCTTGTGGATGGGTGGAGCTTAAAACGATCGATAAGGACCAAGTGTCGAGAGTTGGGATGTAGATTCTCATTTCCAAGTTTCCGGTCTGTTCAACGGCGCAACACTAATCACCTCTCCTAACTTATTCATATTCATTATTTGGACAAAACTTTAAGAGGAATATTATGTAGCGAAACATATCATTGCTTATAGTAGCCAATTATTGCAAATTTTTGGGGACACCGCCGTTAACTTGTTATTACAATGTACACATCATACATAAAAATAATCAAAACGACTATAAACTTTCTCAGCTTCAATTGATAAAAAAACTACTTATCGGATTTCGACAAGACCTCTTTCAAAAAATTCATCTGACTGTTTAGAAAAGAAATAAATTAACTTTCTAGACACAAAGTGCAGTGAACGAAAATTTACAGCATGGGTTAATATGCAGCGTGCAGTTTTTCACGGCTCATCCGCACGTCAAAAGTGCGTATTTGACATAAAAACACAATACACTGCATTATGAACCTATGCTATAAAATTTCGTTCGTGCACTTTCTTTCTAGAAGTTGATTTTATTTCTTGTCTAAACAGCCAGATGCTTTTTTGAAGGAGGTCTTGTCCAAACCGGTCAGTAGTTTTTTTGGTCATTGAATGTTGAGAAAATTTAATAATCTTCAATATTTTTGTCATGTATAATGCGTACATCGATATAACAAGTTAATGACTATCTTAAAATAATCACTATAAGAAGGAATGATATGTTTGCTAAATATTATTCCTCTTAAGTTTTGCCAAATAATGAATAGAATTCATTAAAGGTGAGCGGGATCAGTGATGCGCTTGTTCAAGAGACAGGTCAACTTCTAAATGAGGATTGATCCCAACTCATCCGCAAGTGTTGCCTCGTGGAACGCAGAAGGCCGGGTAACATCATCACGTAAAATAGGCACGTTTTGCCGTCATAGTACTGACATGCAGAAGTCTAGGTCTGGAGCTGAAATTGAAGAGATTGTATCGGACGTGTAATCTGTAAACCAAACCACTAGTTTTTAGGATGATTCTCATTATCGGTATCGGCCCATCTCTACTGTTTAGCAATTAAAATGCCAATGCTGTATCAAGAGAATCCTAAAAATTAAATATAAAAAACACTAACAATAACACTGTCATACAATAAAAACACTTTCCACAAAAGTGTGTACATTTTATAGAGCACTCTGCTCTCTTCCTCAAATGCAAGGGAACTGTCCTGAGGAATCCTACTTCAAATGTTGCCAACGTATACATCAAATCAATTTTTGTCTGGCACTAAATATTCCAACAATAATAAGCATAATAATATAGAATATAATTTCTGCATTGTTATTTAGTTCGGGACTAGTTGAGGATAATTATCTTGGTCGTAAAGATAAAGAGGTACTTAAAAGTAGCAAAAGTAGCATTTTAAATTAATTAGCATCATTTTGTATGTTTAGACATGGTTTGGTTGTAGTAAGTGGGTGGGGGTGGGGGGACATTAATGCTACAAAATGAGTGAAAATTATAACAGCTTAAGTTACGGTCATATTAGTGTGTTGATGGCAAAATTTGCAATCCATTAGGCTATCTAATGAACAACACCATAGTCAAGTAAAATTAGATACAAAACTAACATACATGGTCCACTTGATCTAGCCGCTGTGGATTTAGTAAGGAGCTCAACAAAATGGTAGATCTTTGTTAAAACTCTTTGATTCTCATGCTTTATGTGAACTGTCTCTATAAGTCTTGTGTACAGGAGAAATAATGCTGCAAGCAGGATGAACTAGAGCTGGCTGGCTACTTTAGCTCAGTTCAATCACTTCCTTGACAAAAAAATGCAATGCATTTCGCGCTGTCACGAGTATGCCGCATTTTCTATTTGTCGAGGAATGTAACTTGCCTTGAATCAATGGTTGAGTTTTTTTGACATGTATGTTCTCAGTTTATTGTGGTTGTGGTCAACTCCAACGAGACAACAGTTCATCCAACATTACTGGACTGCCCTACATGACAGACATCACTCCTCTTGATAAGAAAGCCAGTTTCACGTGAGAACTCTACAGCCTGATCCAACACTCTGCATGTTCAAGGCCGTGACATAGCCCTACTTTCTGAAGTAACTTAGTCATTGTTGCTCTCAATATAATGCTCTTGACCTCATGCTTTGTTGTGTTACCTTGATTTGTACTTCTTAGCCACCATATACTCTCTTTCCTTTCTATATTATAAGCAGTTGCACTAATCCTTTTCTCATTTTGCAGATGACCTAGTAGTTTAGGGAGATATCACTTTTTCAAGGCTTTTTATTGACTGCTTGCTCCTAGCCTGCTGGGTCATCTCCTTACCTTTCATGTTTCAGCTATTGAAGTGTTGGTCATCTATTGTGCTTGCGAATGTTTACACTTGTCAAGGTTTTTCTTCATGAACCTGTCTATATGGAAAAGTGTGTACCACACTTTTCATTTTAGACAGTCCTATTGAAGAAACATGACCGACAAGTGGTAGACAGAGCAAGCAACATGACCAACACTTTTCAATAATCCTTTAACCTTCATGACCCAATTAGTGGACTAGCTGTTTTTTTTGAAGGCCATTTACTAGGTTGGCTGCTAAACCTTGCAAGTTTAGCATTTTGACCTAGTTTATGACTTAGCCATTTTTTTCAAGGCCATATTTCTATGTCATCTGCTAATTGCAGTTGACCTACTTTATGGACTTAACTGTTTTTTTCAAGGCTAAATAAATATATTAATATAAATCATAATATAATAATTAATAAATAATAATTAATAATAATAATAATAAATAAATGAACAATTGCATTAGGAAAAATATATGATTCATTTATTAACAATATTAAATAAAAAATACAATAAATATTAACGAATAAAGAAAAAGCAAGCAAAAAATGGGCAAGAAACACAAAAAATGCGCCAAAAAAGCGCTTTTTATACTAACTTAATTCTTTTTTTGCACTTCAGAGCTACCAAGTTTAGCATCGAACTTTCACATTAAGCAGAGTGTTCTTCCCGTAAAAAAAAAAGAAAACAAAAATGCTCCCCAATGCAGAGACAGGACTGATGATGAAACTCGAAGAGGTCCCACTTCCAAACATTTAGTTGTGATTAAACTTAACGAAGGTTCAATCACATAAGATGATCAGAAAATGGCAACCTCGGTCGTGAGTTCCCATATCAGCCCCGTCAGTGTAATAGATAACCACTGTTTGAGTGTAGCAAAGCGAGCAAACGAGTGAAATAGCCAACCTAACACCAACCACTATGCAGGACGATGCAGCCCGTGAGAACAGAATTACACTAGGTAATCTCCAGGGGTTTAAGTGGCACATCATTGCTCCTAGTTTTTATTAAGTATTGAAAACCCTCAAGGTCCTTCTGTGGCTTGTTAAAATAAATCATACACTTCCTCTCATTCTTTGGAAACTTATTTTATTTATTTCATGGGTCTATCCCATTCAGATATACGAATCTGATTTACACACAATTAAACTAGGAGTGCTTTTAATTAAATAATAAATTTGTATTTACCCACGCCACACTCAGTCACAGAACTTTGATTTTCAGTGGGCGGGGGACATTAAATGCAATTGCCTTCACTCTACTAAGCATTTTTAAAAGTAGTTAACGCTAACAAAAATTTCCAAGATTTAAAAATAAGAATAAATTCATCACCAATGTTTTTCACAAATGTTCTAAAGCTAAATTTAAAAGAAAAAAAACCCCCCCAAAGCAAAGAGATTTTTACAGCTATTTGCAGACTGTGTCCTTCCCCCACCCCCCACCCCCCTCGGGGTCAAACAAGGCCAGAAAAGTGTTTAAGGTTGGCAATGATCTCATTATTGCCATGTGTACAGCGACAAGACCCTGCCAACATTATTTAGATGTGTTTTGAGAGAACTATAGCCTGCATGAAAAAAATTTGTAATGTTTTGGTAAGTAAGTTATGGTAATTAATTAAACGCATAATCAAAATACAATCCGTACCGATTATTATATTTAAATATTTTTTCTTACATTATATAATTCTTACAAAACCACATTACTGTTGCTATCAGTTTTTAGATATTTTCCACCGTTCTCGAGATACACTAAAAACTGTAACTGCAGGGGTCTACCACCCTTAAGAATCCTGGTTCTTCTGAGTCGCTGTATAAGTTCTCACAACTGTCTGTCCACAACAATAGGTCTGTTCATTTCTAAAACGCAAGTTATAAAGCAAACAAGGTTCTCCATAATTTGGTTGATTGCTACAACAATATGACTTACAGATAATTAACTATATATTGAATTGTTGCATAGCAATACAGTACAGTACATTCTTTAAAGCAGTGTTGTCTGTAAGCGATGTATAATATTTGGAACATTAATTGATGTCTTTATTTTACCATTTCATTGATTTGTCTTTTTCCAAGACACCTCTTTTTATTTCTGAATCTATAACTACCCACTTCAAGTGACTTTAATTAAAGTTAAGTAGGGTAAAGCCCAAGTATAGTCGAGGTAACTTCCAAGTTTTATAAACTTGACAGATACTGATTTTTGCTTTGTAACAAATAATTTAGTGTGGAATTAGTAAGGAGCATAAAGATTGCCAAACATTAAAATTACTGTGATAAGTTTAGACTTTAGCCAAAAGGAGAGTAAAAGGGGCTCAACTCTATCTAGCACTGAGTCTACTTTAAATTTCAATTAGGCCTCAAAAATTAAAAGTCATGCTTCTGTATTAATTCATGACCTCTGAAATGCCCACATTTGGCCAACTATGCCATCATGGCCGGTCTTGGGTCTAGCGGTAAAGACTGTGTTTTTAGTTGCACAGCAAATTCCTAAACAAGAAAATGTTATAATGCACTAAGTTCCCGTGCTGAACTCATATCATAACCCTCCGAAATATATTTAGAGTTTATTTAACGTTTATCCTATTCATTTACAAAAACTGCACAACACTGCTTTGAAAGAATGCGCACTCTTTCAAATTAAAATCGTATTCTTAAAATTGGTTTGTTTTTGGCAAAACAGGAAAATAACCTTCAACAGATGCTGGTGTGTAAACTATTATCACAACAATGCTTAAGTCAAGGTCAGTAAATAAATAAAAACTAATGTGTACATAGAGCCGACCAATCAGATGCAAGCTGCTGATTTACAGTGTGGACGTAATTACTGTGTATGATTTCTAATGTGCTTTAGTGTTGGCTCCAAAGTTACCTTTTACAGTTTAAAAACTTGCTGGCTTTAGTGTTGGCTCTTAAGTTACCATAGGGACCTTCTGCTTGAAAAGTGGGAGAAAAAGCCCAAAGGACCAACAAGCATTCAGGCTCATTTACGTATATATGTTTGTATTCAAAATTAAAACAATGGTGATTGTTTCTCCATGTCGCAAGTTTATATTAAAATGCTCCAATCTTGTGTTTTATTTGATATCTCATATATTTGATTTCATGATAGGCGTTTGAAATTATTATTCGTTGTATTGATAAAAAAGTTACTAATTACGTTACACATAACAGTATTGCACCGCACAACTGCATACCGGAATCTTAGGATACCAGAAATCAGGTTTTTTTTTTTTTTTGTTTTGCAAAACGAAACCAGTTTACCTGAGGAACAAAATGACTACATAATATAGGTAAGGGCCTTCTATACCGAAGGATCTTATATACAAAAGCCCTATTGGTCGGTACCAGTACTTGAGGTTTGTTGTAGCCAAATTGACCAGACCTCTGTATGTTGCAGTATGCCAGTTGTCCATGATACATAATCAAGATAGCTTGCCTAGAGACAACCAATAAACCAGTGCCATTTGCAAATCACTGACTAAGTAATAATAATTTTATAATTTTTCGTGGAAAGCCTGCACAGGGTGCATTTCATGCCCCTCTTCAGGTATATTGGAGTAAGGACAATTGGAAAGGGATGTCCAAGGGCTGTTTAAGAGGACTCAAACCCTTGCATTCGCATTAACAACTGAGGAAAACCTCAGAAAAAACTTGCTGTCAGGATTGCCGGTCTCCACGGGATTTGAACCCGGGACCTCCCGAATCCGAGTCACACGTTTAAAGCTTAAGCCAACACTGTCGGTCATGGAGTCAGTAAATCTAGGGTTATTGTAACCAGAAAGTGTTTGAAAGCCAGACTGTGATTTGCAATTGACGCTGATTGAGGATTATTATTATGCCACACTTGATTATACTATGCGAGAGATTTAAACAGTATTGACATAAAACGCAATCTTGTAGTGTTAACTAAAGGTTTTTACTTGTGACAAGGTCACAAGACATCTAATTTCCAACTTAGTAAAATATTAAAATAATCATATACTAAATATATTATAGCCCATAGTTTTGTAAAACGCAATGCATGAAACAAATTCAGTAGACTCCCTTTAATTTGAAAGCCAAAAACCCCAAAAATCAAGTTGAATTATAAAAAAATTAAAACTACTAACAAGCCTCTTGGGCCAATGCCTGTATGGGACTGCAACAGTAGTTTTAGTTTACCCGAGTTTGAAATTAAAGGGGTTTACTACAAACCTCGTGCGGATGTGGCATAAAACCATACGCAAGACAAGGAATAAAACAGGCCTCTTTTCGCTTAGCATGACTATTTCCTATTTGTGAAATAAAATTACTAAAAGTGTTTCTGAAATTGAGTTAATCAATGGCATTGTCCCAACGACCAACATGTCAATTAAAAAACTAAAAGTACTGAAGATTTTGATAAAGGGTCATTTAAATTCAAAAGTCATGAATATACCCATAAGCCTAATACTGTGCTTCTAGTCCAATATTGACTCGCTGTACTAAATCTAATTCTAATTGAGGTAATATAAGTTTCACGTTTACTACTGTAGCCTATTTCTTGTGCTTACAACATGTGACGTCATAGCTTGGGTCACCACATTGTTGTAATTTAATGCACTCAGCAGTTTGTGTTAAAACAATTATTCTTTACTAATACGTATAGGCTAATATGTTTCAAAATCATAGATGAAAAAAAAAAAAAAAAACTATGCACAATGTTGAGATATTAATTAACGTGCACTTGAAACAAGATTTGTATAAAAGTCTTGTATATAAGTTATATAATCAGCAAAAAAATTGTTGTTTGTATATTATATTGTTACATTTCATTAAGAGGGAATGGGACACATTTGGCTGTTAGCAAATAGCTATTCGCTCAGCCAAGATGCATCCGACGTATGTGAAACTTTTGGCAAGTTGTAATAAAGCATCGAATAGACAGCCCTGTTGGTCATAGATTTTTCAAATTTTGACTTAATCATCAGAAAAAATCACAGAATAATGGACAATTTTAGAGTTTTTATTAGAGCAAACAAAATTCTTGGAAAACTTATTTCATTTTTTAAAATTATTTTTAAAACAAATTAAAATGTGTTACTGTAGAGCCCTATAATTCCACATTTGTGACATATGTTCAAAATTTCAGACACCTGTGGTGTCAGTTGCCCGAGCGAACAGTGCCTAAAACGCATGTCCTATACTCTCTTAAGCATTGAATACAATACTGATTGGTTGTTACTGGTTGTTTGTTAATACCAAACTATGACGTTGTGACTTCGATGTTGTGCTTTTTATAAATGAAAATCTTAAATCTAAATAACAATAAAAATTAAGTAGACATTACTATTTATAGGCCCTAAAGTATTTACATTTTAGAAATAAGATATTATATAGTGCAACACATTATGAGTTTAAATTCCTCAATAGACCAGATCTATGATTATTGATTTTATTTTGATTGAGTGAATAACTAATATGTAAATATTTATGTATGGTCCACAACGTCTTAACGTTAGACACGAGATTGAAGGCCCTCAACTAACAATCTTTTGAAGGATACTGTACAGTGTATCCCTACCAGTTCTTACCATGATGCTGTTTTATGGTAAATACAGTTTTTCAGGCACAAAGTATTGCGCCCAACACTCACAAGTTCATGGGGTTGGACCACAAAATACAGGATCTAACATTTGATATATTTTCATTCCCGCTGGTATGGATTTGTATTTCTGGTTAATTTTCCATAAAAACATTAGATATTTCACGTGTTCCAGTTGCTCAACACTAGTGCCAACAATGAAATCAAATCATTGAATGACATTGTATGTATGACATTGAGTCAGACATTCTACCCACTTGGGCAAATCTTTTAACACTTTTAAAACTAGAGTTAACGCTGGTGATATGTTAAAATTATACTATTGCTTTATCCAACGTAACAACTAACAATGTGAAGCAAGCAATTCACTTCAAATTGGAACAACTTCAAAGAGTTGTGTATAGTAATGTTTTATAAATAACTGTAGTCACAAATGTTGTGTTTGTAAATGGAGATATATTGTCATTATTTTGTGATCCATCCAATAATGGGGATATAAAAGGCTGTGGGTGGCACTGAGAAAACAACATGGAACAAAAACGAGCAATCAAGTAACAATCAGCCCTCTAGTCTGGTACAGTCGCTACATCTACAAGCTGTGTGTGTGTGTGTGGGTGTATTGTATTCACTGCTTTTGCGTTAATAAGTATGGTATGCACAAGGACGGAGAACAGGTAGTTTGATTATTAATAACAATAGTTAAAGGGGTATTTAACCGCTAAACTCAAAAAATATATTTCATTCAGGCTAACTAGTATGAATTTAGCAATTAACAGAAAAATTATTGGGGCACCATGACTCCACAAAAATTGTCAAACATGACATTTTTCGAGCTAGGTCCCCATCCGGCAAAAATCTCCGATAAGAAATAACATGGGGACGATCTTAATGCCCCGTGACCTTGGAGATTTGGATCCAAAACAATAGTGGCCATTATTGTGACGTACTCGACAGGCCTTTTCTTAAATTTTTCTATATTTTGGTTTGTAATTTGGGCAAGTAGTTGGTCAAAATATGCCTGATTACCAGATGGGTTGTGATGTTGGAATGCATATATTTTGCGTTGTTGAGGGGTATATTTGGGCACAGTTTTCAAGACATGATGTTATAAGGGCATTTTAGATTTTACTATGCTCTAGTATCTATGTGGACAAAAAAGAAGCAGGTTAAAGCCGATTTAGGAAATTTTCCAAAACACCAATTTTCGCCAATTTCTGGATCCAAAAAATAAAAAAAATCATGTTAAATCACAGTTACAAGATATAATTTTTTAAACGGTCAATTAAGTGTATTATTGTGCTATAGATCACGTGGTAAAAAATAATTTTTGGGTTTTTTTAGCCCCTTTAATTATATTCTAAGAACAGTGTTTGGTCAAACTATTTCCTTTTAATAGAAAACTTCAATGAATAAACTCTAAAGAGAATTACTGTTCTGCATTTGGATTCTTAAAATTCTTGAACTTCCACAGACACTAGATTTGCAAATGAAACAAATAAGTAATTGTGATGTGCTCTGTCGCTTATTTTTTATGCTACCAGTACAAAACAAGGTAATTCTGTACATTTTGATGTATCATACTTAGGGGTCTGCGGATAGTACTTTTTAAGTTCGGGGCGGGTTCGGGTTCAGGTAATCATAATAACTTCGGGTTTCAAGTCGGGTTCGGGTAAACAAAATAACTGCAATTTCAATAGGGCAATGCCAATCTGGTTCCCCCGGATTCTCCGCCAGGTTCGCATGATCAAGGTTTGGGTCACAGGACTCTTACATGGGTTCAAAGCCCATGGCCTCACCCTGACTTAAACTTACAAAAAAGAGTTAACGATTAAATATTAAATTCATTTTAAGGACCCTGAAAAAAAACAAATAAAAAGTCTTCATTTCATTATAAAAAATCTTTAATTTTATATAAAAACTCAAAATAAAGAATCCATTTTGCCTAAAAAATTCAATTATTTAAAACTGTTTTTTTCAAATTTCACGTATTTTCAAATTTCGCACCGTTTTTGCCGCTGTTAAGTTTCAAATGTTGGTACTTCGTAGATCAAGAAACAAAGTTTCTATTGTTTGTATTTGTTTGTTGCCGACCCTGTGAGGTGTGACGTCACCAGCAGCTCAACAGCTGTTTTAGTGGCCTATTTTCTCCCGAAAACATAGTAGCCTACACACTTGAAAATGGGGGGAAAAACTGCCGATTTTGGCCAAATTTTGTGAAAAGCAATAGAACTGGCTGTATTTCGCCTCAAAAGTAAAAACAGTCTTATTTTGCTCCATTTCGCAAATGTTTTTTGACGATTTAAGGGTCCTAAGTGGTTAGCAATTTAGGCCTAGGCCAACCCGAAAAAAACCTGATTTACATTTATAAAAGCCCGAATTTCGGGTATGCTTCAAAACACGAAATTACGGGTACCCGCAGACCCCTATTTCAAACTTCAATTTAGAACTTGTTAGTAAAAAATGAATAGGATAGGATATTGCTTAACGTCTCATATTTATGCACTTTGACAAATCGAGACGATGAGTGGTGATAGATGAGGATGAAGTACCAGGATGAAGGACCAAGGGGACCAACGGCTTAACGTCCCATCCGACAGGATGGTGTAACTATGACAGTCATATAGGTTCCTCCACTAACCCGGACTGCCGAGCGGACGTCGAGGAGAACAAAGCCGTTACACTACTCTCGAACCCTCCATCTGCTCTAACCAGCGGTATACGTGAGTTTCAGGGTCAAGCGGTCACCCACTCTACCCATGACCACGCCCGATTCTGCTTAACTTCGGTGTTCGAGTGGGAACCGGTTAAACGAGCTCGGCTAAACCGCTGGCTAGTAAAAAATTAACAATTTACCATTATTTGAAGTGAAAAATTAAAAATAAAGTGAACTTCCCCCCCCCCGCAAAAAAAAACTGAATTTCACATCTATTGTCAGTTTCTTACACTAATAAGTAATAAGAGTTGAAGTTGAAACAGAACACCGATGTCTGGCAGTTTCAACAGGAATATGAAAATCAACATTTTACTCCCAGCAATTTTAAAACTCCTTTTATTCCCAAAATAATAAGGTCCCTTCCAAAGAGCATATCACGTATATATCAACTGCAGAAGCTCCGCCATAGTTTGGGACTAGGTAACTTTAAATTATCTAATAGTATTTTTATCTTAGCTGCAGACTCAGACCAACTGCGCTATCGGGGTCTTAGACAAACCCTCTCAACTCCGACGGGTGAACAAGGCTTTTAAAGCCAAAACGTTTTGTTGTAATGTTATTTATTTGTGTGTATATGTATGTGACCTTCAACTCTACACAGCCGCCAAACTCTTTCAAGGTAAGCTGTTGGCTCCTAGCCTCCTATCAATAAATAAAATAAATAAATAAATTTGTATTTAGAGTCCACCCACTCAGTCATATAACTGATTTTCAGTGGGGAACGTTAGACCAAAGCGACCAAGCCAACCCTGTAGGCCCCGACGCGACAAGTGAGCGATAACCAACCAATACAATTTTTTCAACAATTTTTTAATAAGAAATATAGCAAACAGTGCTATGGACAGTGCAAACGCCCGCAGATCAACACCATAATCAACAAGGCCGATTCAGAACAACTTTAAATTTACTAGGAAAATGCCAAAGTCGTTGTTGGATGAGTGAGCGAGTAACACATTTGCATTTGCAGCTGCATGACTCATCAAGTCGAGACTTGTCTGCCACTGCTGCGTTCTCTATATAGCTATGCACGTGGACACGGGCGACACCAAAACAATGAAAACATACCACATCGCCAACAGCAAAGTATTAAAGCTACCAGAGTCAATAAAGAAGTTTCCTCGTTGGGGAGGTCCTCTAACCTCCCTGAACCGCCCTGGGTTAAATAAAAAGTCGTTTTTTGTGGTTTAGAATCTTAACGTTCCGCGCGACTCTGTGTGACGATTGATGGAACTAGTTCAATAAAACTATGTCACTTTTCTACTAGTAGTTAACAGTCGTTGACGCGACAAATGGCGTGAAACGTCAAAATATTAACGATCGAATGTCGGCGAATGTTTTCGCATAAAGCAAACTCTCTTTATTGATGAGGATATTTCAGATGGAGTAGACCTAAGCTTAGGACCTAGGCCGACAATAGGATTGCTTAAGGTTTCGATTTGAATGCCAAGGACGTACTTACGTCTGAAAACTGTATTGTGGCCTTGGGCCTAGGCTACACTTACGTACGTCCGTCCATAAGGCTTAAACATATATAGTACAATAATAAATCAAAAATAAATTGTTTTAAAAGACTAAGGCCCAGGGCTAATATGATTGAAATAAAATTGAAGTTTGACATTTCGTCTGTCATTTGTTGATTTCAGCGTCACTGCACATCGATAATCTACTGACCGTATTTAGCGTACAGTGCTTTTATTAGTTTCACATTAGAGCCGCCCTCAGCGTGCAGGACGTTAGATTCCGTTTTGACTTAGGAGTTAGGGGATCTCCCCAATGGGGAAACTTCTTTATCGACTCTGAAGCTACCAAAATTCAAAAATATGTTTTAGAAAGGTCCATTCACGAAACCCACTTCGGCTCAATATGTTTTGCATCCATTTTTTATGTTCCTCAAATCAAATCCAATTTAGTAAAGCTCTGCAAAACATGATTTTTTCAGTAATTAATTTTTTGTAAGTTGGCAGGGGAAGATATAATTCTGAAATTTTTGTCACTTGTCAACATTCATAGTGGTAACATTGGTGAGAAAGGTTTTTTTCCAAAGCAAACTTTAAGTTTAAAAAAATAAAGGAGTATTTTGTTTAATTTTAACTTTTTGCAGGTTGGGTTCCTGCAAATTTTGCAGTTTATGTTAAGAGCACTCTATCTATAGGTAGGGACCCTGAGAAATAGCAAATAAAAAGTTCTCGTTTCGGGACGGGAACACTTCTCCAATTCCTGAACGCCCTGAATTTGAACTTCCCGGTGAAGTTCACGTGGAACATTTCAGAAATCAAGTGACATCACTCGATGTGGACCTATTCCTGGAGGAAGGCCAACTCAGAACTAAGGTACACTTCAAGCCTACCAACAGCCTCCAATATCTCCACTTTGACAGCTGCCACCCCTCATCAATGAAGCAGGCCCTATCTTTTTCCATGGCCACCGAGGCCGGAGAATATGCTCTGTCAAGGAGGACCTGGCCGATAGCAGGCAAGAGGAGAGAACTGGGAAGACGTGGAAGAGATACGATTGTGGGAGGATAGAAAGAAGTGGAAAAATTTAGTTGCTAAACCCAAGCTGACCCTGCCAGAAGAGGAAACAGTGATGGATGATGAAATGATGATGATGATTATCATAAGCATAAGCCCTCTTTAAGACATAGTTATTGATTCAGGCCTAAGTGTAAAGAATACCACATGGCTGGATAAGAAGAGTGATGAAGAGATCGAGTACCAACGGCTTACCTGAAGTGGAGTAGGTAGACCACTTCAAGTAAGCTGTTGGTACTCTTTTATCTCTTTATTACTCTCCTTATTGTTATTGTGACAATTTTGTTTAAATCCAAAGATAAAATGTCAAAGTGATGTTGAAACCCTAAAGAGACAGTTGTGTTTGCTGTACGTATGCTATCATATTAAGTTTTAGTGAGAGAGTGTGTTGCTTTTAATGTAGCCCATCTACTCGTTATTCTATTCGGGACAAACAAAGTGTAAGCACTTAATACAATCTGTCGGTCTAACAGTTCTGCTAACCAGATTGATCATTCGGTCAACATTTAAATCTCAAGTTGTTTGTCCTATACTCGATTTTTTTTATTTCCATGTTGTTTTACTTGGGACAAGGAGATTCAATAAGAGCAGCTGTGATTAAGTATCATGTACCATACTGACATACACCACACCCACTACCAGGGGACACTAAGGTTCACTCCACACTTCACTCTAGAGTAGCCTCGTGCTGGCAAGCATTGGAAAACATTGAACTTGCCGATATTAAGCTAAAGTGGTTCCAATGCCTGTATAGTAGGGTTAGCGATTTCTCAATCAAACTACCCTATTATCGATTTTGGTAACATAACGTTTACTTTATATTATTTTCACTAGGCCTATTTTACTTGGATAAATACAATGCCAATAGGCATATGCAGTTACTGCATAAGATAAATACTTTGCGTTCAGAAAAGGCTGAATGGATGAAGTGCTGTTGATGGGCTGAAGAGTCGTGGTAAGAACAGTGAAAACAACACGGGACCACAAAATTATGGCGACATAAGCGAATCAACTTACAACCGGTAGACGTAATAGGGAATTATAAACAGCATTGTTCTTATGGAATGTGAACCAGACCACTCAAAATTCAATGTGAAAATAGTTTTGACTGTAAGGTGAACTGTGGTGTGAGCTAGTGAACATGCTTGGAACATGCAAACATGCTGGGAACATGCTGGTGAAACCACTAGCTTAACGATATCATCAATTCACTCACTGACAATAGCCGTGTCAGATAACTTGGAGACTGCACGAAACAAGGAAGTTAACAGACTATAAAATTACGTCAACAAATGAAATACCGGTAGTTAAGCAAGTAGTAGAGCACCATACCAAACATGCAGGATCAACCTCTTACAAGGGAGGATAGAGGGATTAGGAATAAATCAACTGTTCCAAGAACCGACTTACAAACATCAATACGATACGAGCGTAGGCGGCTGAATATCACTATGTCTGAGACGAAGAATCACTCGTGAGCTGCGACATCCGATGTGGAAGGTTCTCGAGGAGTCTTCTTGACGATCGTACAAGTTCCTCCATTCCTGAAATGTGCAACAGTGACTAGTAAGGTTGCACAAGGGTAAATTGTGCTGAATATAGGCCGAACCTGAATATAAGCCGACCCCCTAACTTGTCTTGTAAAAGTAAAAAAAAACATATGTGCTTAAGCATGCATAATGAGCTGGTAAGAGACTTTTGAGACTTACTTATGAAAAAAGGTAGGCTTATATTCAGGACAATACGGTAATTGATAATTGGAAAGGTACAAACCTAGGTACCGTACTTATTAATATTTATTATTTTTAGATAGTTTTAGTTTTAGATAAATCGAGGAAGTGAAGTAGGCCTAACGGCAAGTTAAAAGATTAAAAAGGAGATCAACATCATGCTTGGATATGTTTGTAATGTGCACATGAGTGACCAATGAAGAAGGCTTTTCTAAATAAATAAATACAAAATGCCAGTAACTTCTACCAGTGTGTGAAAGGCCTGGCATATTTTTTAAAAATGTTTGTAAAACTAAATGTAGATTTTCATGTATAAAACAATATAATTATGTAAACTACACTACATACATAGCTCTTTTGCAACAGAAGGGAACAACAATGGTAGTACAGTATAGATAGAGACCAATAACACTTAGGCCTACCTGTCCACACAATTCTTCTAAACTGGTCACGCCAGCAGCGACAATGAATGCTCTTATAGTTTCCTTGATGAGTGAGAGTCTCTCGTACTCCTAAAAGTGAAACAGAGAGTAAGAAACAAGCCGTAGGCCTAAATTAATTAAAAAGTGTTAGGATTTAGAGTCTACCCACTCAGTCACAGAACTGATTTTCAGTGGGAAACATTACATTCAAAGCCGACCAAGCTAACCCTGTAGGCTTCAACACCATTGACGAGCGAACATTGACCAATTAGAGACCGGCATAAGTATGAAACAACGATCAATCAAGCTGGTCACGATTGCACCCACGGATAGCCTACGCCAGAATCAACAAGGCTAAATCGGAACAACATTAGAACTTATTATGTGCTTCTCAGGGTGTTTTTATTTAAATGATTGATTGACATCTGCAAAAAAGGCTAAAAATGGAAATAAATTGAGTTTTTTCTGAAACCACGTACCTTGTTAAAATTGGAATCCTGTAACAGCTCGACGCTCGCCTGAAGAGGCCAATTGCAACATTGGCGAAACGTTGCATTCACCCGACAACGTCCAACTAGGACTCCAATTTTAACAAGGTACGTGGTTTTACCACTAGGAAAACGCTTAAGTCCCGCCGCGTTGTTGGATGAGCGTATATGGTGCATTGAGATGCCATGTGTTACGCGGATTTTCTGTTGTTCTGTGAAAAAATCATTACTAAGTCGAAGATTTTTTTTAATTAAATTAAATTATATAAAAAATTAACCTAATTTTTATAATTAAATTAAATAAAATAAAAAATTAACTTAATTGTTTTAATTAATCGTAATTTTTAAAAAGAAAAATCGTAAAATTGCAATTTGCATAAGAAATCATTATTCGATTGCGCTCAAATTTAACACGAATATATTAATTCATGAAATTAAGGTTCTGTAAAAAAATCATTACAATAGGATAAAGCATGTAGGTGTTATAAGTCAAAGAATTGTTTTAAAAAGAAAAAAAACATAAAATTTTGATTTTCATGAGAAATAATTTTTCGATTACGCTCAAATTTCACACGAATATCTAAATTCATAAAATTAAGGTTCTGTGAAAAAATCATTACAATCGGATAAAGCATGTAGGTGTTATAAGTCGAAGAATTTTTTTAAAAATCGAAAAAATCGTAAAATTGCGTTTTTTTTTAGAACAAATTTCCCGATTGCGCTCAAAAACGTGGCAGTTCTAAGTTCAGAGATTTCGAAGGTCTCCATAAAGTTTCATTGCAATCGGAGTATCGGTTTAGCCGGAATCGTGTTAACAAACACACAAAAATACAGAAAGAAAGAAAGAAAGAAAGAAAAAAAAAAAAAAAAAAAAAAAAAACATTCCGGATTTTTTTCTCCAGTGTAGTGAAATGGAATCTTCGCTTCGCTCGCTACGCTCGCTACGCTCATCCAATAAAATTTTAAAATGACATATAATTTATTAATTTGTATTGCTAACATTCAATAGGCCTAGTAGGCCTATGCACTCATATTATTGGCTCATGCAACTCAAAATTATGCAACTTGAAATAATTATATTATTCATTAATCATTAGTACCGGTATGAGGGTAGGCCTTTTATATTTATGTTTATTATTATTATTTTTATTATTATTAGAGCCTCATACAAATTAAATAATTTCTTTACAAGAAATCACCCAAATAAAGTATGTAGGTAGTACTATTAAAATAATAAGTAAGCATAGCAAAGGTGTGAAGGATGTCTCCTCCAAACTTAATTTTTGTTTTAAACTTTTTTCTTGCATGTAGGCCTATAAACAACTAACAAATAAATTTATGTTCTACATAATCTACATTTTTACACTATTTTCTACACGTAAGGAGAATAATAATATTCTACGTGTAATGACCCAACCCTGATTTTATTGACAAATTCATTTGTGAAAGAGTCACCGAGACCTGTTCTCACTCCTCTCACATGGATTTTCAAACGTGTTTGTGAGTGAGTAAGTTCACTCACAAAACAGGCAAAATCGCGAGTCGAGAATAGCAATCCGCCGTCAGTGAGTGAATGACAAGCCCATTTTACGCCGTGAAAAGCAAGTGAGAACACTCGAGAATAGGGGTGTAGGTCTGGACTATGGGGCAATATTTAATTGCCACTAGACACTTAGTACCTACTTAACACTCAAAATATAAAAAGGCCTCATTAACTAGAGATGTGCAAATTTTTTTTTTTTTAATTCGCAACTTAAAAATAAAAATAAACGATTTTTTGTTATTTACAACAACAAAAAATGTGATAAATTGCACAACTTAAAAAAAAAGTTTTAAATAATATCAGTACCACAAATTCAGGACAATTTATGATTAATTTAAAAGAAAAACAAGCACATGAGAGTGAGAATCAGTTTTAATTTTAATCTCAATTTCAGCCTTCAGTTTTCAATGTTTCTGACAGTGTTTACCAGGATTAATTTCGACTGCCCGGCACCTCCACCAAAATTATGAATTTTTTTTGTGGAATGTCGATATTTTGATATGAAGCATTTTGAGCTTACTCGCATACAAACGATTATTACGATCTCACAATCGCCTATTATGACTCGGCACCTCCACTATATGTACCAGCCAGGATTACTTTAATTTCGACTACCTCCACCAAAACTTTGAAAAAAAAACTTTGTTTGAAAAAGACACATTGCTAACTTCGCCACTAGTTCGCAGTATCAACTAAAATATAGCGACAATTCGCGATTTGGAAATTGATACAATTCAATCACAATTCAGGTGGTTATGTGCAAACTGAATTTGAAAGGATTAGGCCTATTACAACTTTAAAAAAAAAAAAAAAAATCGTTCTCACCATTTTTGCACATCTCTACTGAAAAGTCAAAACTTATAATTTCAATCAAATTATTAATTAGGCCAAGTAGAGGTAATGAGAAATGGTGATTTAAAACCCAAAAAAACGTTTTAAAAACCCAAATTTTGAATTTGTCTTGATTTCACTTTAATTGTCAAAAACGTGACTAAAATTAAAAAAAAAAACGGATCCCTCTTCATCGATGACATAGATTCCAAAAAGTTAAAATCGATCATTGTGACCTCAAAATCGATTCCCGAGAAAAGACGAATATTTGTATGCACTAGGGATGGGCGAACGTTCGAAATTCCGAACTCGAACCGAACTTTTTTTGAAGTTCGGTTCGGTTCGAGTTCGAAATTTGAAGTTCGAGTTCGTGATTTATCAAAATTACGAACTTGCTCCGAACTTTTAAACTTGCCGCTGTCGCGCGCGAGAGAATCCTCCAATGGTGAGGCAGTATTATTCATTCGACTATCGATTTCCTGCGATATTTTCGATAATTGAAATGGAAGCAGCTCTCCACCAATTGCGTGCCTTCTAATGTTCGACTAATCGATTTGCAGCAATAATTCGATACATCATGAATGTATCCACCAATGAGAAAGCTGCTAATATAAGACGCCAAGACGAGACACTGTGACATTTTACGACGATATTACGATGTTTTATAGAGCAACAAGTATTATTTGGAATCACTGAACAATGATTAAAGACCGATTAACCACGTTTATATGCAATTATGTTAACAAATTAATTTCTCGCAGGCAAGTTTTAACCACATTTGCGTCAGCTTACACTCCTTAATACGATGTCGATAAGCTACATAACCTCAAAATAGATCGTCATTTTACGTTTGTTATTCAAAGTTAGATAACAATAACATGCCCATGCTCTAGGCCTAATAAAATTTAATAGTTGCGGTATTTAGACGAGAACTGGCCGCGATTTCACAACAATCTTTGTTAGGTTAGGTTTATGGACTAGGCCTAGACCTAGGCTAGGTAGCCTACATAGGGAATATTTTTAGCTTAGGGGCTAAGGTTAGGCTAGGGCTAGCCCTAGGCCAAGTAAGGAAAAGCCTAGCCTAGGTAAGCCTAGAATATAGAAGATAATAGGAGACTAAACATGTTTTATAAGCTCTTATCTAGACCAAGACCAAGACAAGGGTGCTGTGCCAAAAGGGCTAGGCTAGACAATCCTGTTGATGAAATAGATCTCGATAGTAGGGAGATATAGCCTTAGCCTAGACATTTAAGTATGCCCAATTGAAATTCCTACCTCCCTGTTTTTGGTTTTAAGCAGAATTTTTTAAGTTCGGTTCGAGTTCGAAGTTCGAAACTTTTTTTTACAGAAGTTCGAGTTCGGTTCGAAACTTAAAAAACCAAGGTTCGCCCATCCCTAGTATGCACCGTTATTTTGGTGGACTATTTCTGCGGAGTTCTTGATACGCGCCGTACTTGATGCGAGACCGCATCACGCAACGATGTGGCGTCGTCGTCTGTTCAGTCTGGACCGGCACCTCCACCAAAAATTGCGTAAATTCTGGACCGGCACCTCCACTATCCCACCGGATTTTGCACATTAAAAGGTGCAATTTCATGAGTAAATTCGCGTTTTGACCAGTTTCATACAATTTTGTTGGTAATGTGGACGGGTACCCGGGTCGTAAAAAAGTCGGGTTTCGTCATCCCTAGTAGAAAGCATAAGCTTGTGAAAACCACATTTGAGACAAAAATAAAATATATTTCGTACCAAAAAACCTTTGAAACGTACCAATGCGCCCCCTTCTCCCCTACTGGATCTCATCGATTGATCCTTTATTAACGTTGTTGTGAAATATGATACCGATACTGTTAACCGTTTCCCCGAAAAAAAACTGAAAGCTGAGCGTCGAAACTCGTCTCCGCGCCAGGCTAAGCGGACCCCGCTTAACTAACAAAATTTAATCAAGAATTAAGTTCCACCAGACTCCTACTATAAATTAAGTGTTTTGCTAATAAATCTAGAAATGAGGACGGACAGTACGGATTTTTCAACTCACCAGTCACAATAGCAGAAGAAGTCGGGCATATTGAATGATGCTTGTTGCGTTGACTGTTGTCCACGAGCCCAAGGTTCATTTCTCACAGAATGAGGGAAGAGACGAGTCTGATAGCTCTGGTAGACACGGAGGGCATGAGCTGCAGACAGAGAATCACTGTAAGAAACGTAGCTTTTCCAATCACAAAGTAGCAACCAAATTAATTCTTCTCAATACAAAGTATGCCAGTAGGTCTACCAGTATAATGAAAGGTACTGTAGCCTATATGCATTTACTCAAGTTAAATTTCTCTGCTAAGTGACCAAACAAACAAAACAACAAACAAAACAATGACATCACATTAAAAAGTAAGTGTAGGCTATAGGCCTAAACTGAGTAGGTCTAGGCTAGCGTACAATAATTTTTGCATTTTGTTAGTAATCGAACAATATGCTGTAAACACTACTGATATATTTTGGCTTGGCATAATGGCCACACCCCAATTTTTTCATGCAACATTTAAAAATATACCCGAGGCCTATATTTGCATAAATAAATACAGAAATTAAGATTAGACAAGTTGAACATTTTCTCAATTCTCTCTTTACTAATTAAAGCCAAAGTATGCATTCTTCTTTGTAGCTCCTCCCGCTCGCAATCTAAAATACATGATAATAAGCTACATAGGCCTACCTATGTTGTTTTAAATTAAGTATCTTAGCCAAATGGCAATCCAATTATACCCTAGGGCATACAACCTCCTCCATCACTTTGTATGTTGAACTAGGAATCCTAGCTCACTTAGTCAATCTGCCAAGTCATAAATTATCACATAAGAAACTTTTGCAGAGCAGAGAGAGAACCATTTCCTTGCGGCTGAGATCTGATTACATTCCGTCATGACAGTTGTCCCGTGACTGCCGTGCTGAATCCAATATTTGAGGTGTAATTATAAATTAAATATACCTACTAAAAATAAAGCATTGTCAATACCTACAATATTTAACAGTCAAAATAAATGCAAACAGTATGTTGTGAGACCAAATTAAACAGGACAAAACCCTTGCTGGAAATGTGCAAGGCTAACCTTACTAGCGCGATCTATTTAGGCTACATTCTGTAGGTCGAACTCGCATCGCCCTATTTAAAATTCGATAGGTACTCGATACATTTTACTAGGGCCTAGGCCTAGTAGGTCGTTTACGAAGTCGATTTTTTGCAGTCTTCAGGTAAAATCAATCCCGATCTAATAAAAGTAATCCCATAGCTGTCACATCAACACAACATGGTTTTATTTGATAAATAGGTAGCGCGCGCGTTAGGGTGGTCGAGAATAGGTGATGGTCGAGAACTGCACTTAAAGTCGATTTATTTGGCCATTTCTTTCAAGGCTTAATGTTTGTATAGGTAAAAATTTGTTAAACCTGTATCCCACCATTTAAATTTAAACTTTAACGCATAGCCTAGGCCCTAGGCCTAGCCAACCTTTAGGCCCCTAGCTCTATGGCCAAACAGAAAGACATACGATTTTAAACAAATATCCACATTTGGATATATCTCTAGGGCCTAGGCTAGGTTTAGTTTTGTTTAATTTAATTTTGAAGATAACAGGGTTAATCATTGACAACATACCGTAGGCATAGGCCTAGCTAGCCTTTTGAACAAGGAGCTGTTGGATGCCTGAAATTGCACGCTCCCCAGGCACCTAATGGCTTCGAAATCAGCATTTAAAACGACCCTCAGATGCCTAAAACAGTTTTAAATTGTGCATTAGTGTGTAACCTAGTTAATTTGATAAAACATTATCGTTAAAAGGTTGTCGTATCAGTTTATTACCTTAATATTGAAGGGAAGTTTCACGGCCAAACGTCTCCATTACGTATTTAGTTAGTAAGGTTATGTTGGGACAAGTCTTCTTCTTCTTCTCTGACGCGTTCAACGCTCTTCAGCCAGCTGTTCATCATAGGGGCCTACGACCAAGGAAGTATGAATACGACCACTCCCCTTGCCTTGCCTTATAATAATTTATTTTGAAAGCATTGTTTCCTTCTTTAATCCTTCTTTAATCAATGTTGAAAGTGATACTGGAATCCTTTGATTCCATTATTTGTCGACAGCTTAGTAGGCCTAACTAACTAAGCGTATATTAATTTTGTACATGTATAAATCTAATTAGAGAATAAATTACTACTATCGTACTACTATTCCACTCTGTGCTTCTCTTCTACAGACCTGAAGGGGTGACAAAAATAATACCAGTCCCACAAGCACCTTTGCCTCATCGTCATCATCTCTCAAAAGGTCAACTTGGCCGCCACCACCCTCAACATACAAATTATTCACACATTTTGTGAACTTGATAGCCCCAGGGGTTGGATTATTATTATTATTATTATCATTAACCCTCTCCCTCGTATATTGCTGCTGGTCAGGTAACACAGTACTTCACTACTTTAGTACGCTATACGAGGGAGAGAGTTAATATTATTAAAAATTATCATAATCTAATTTATATATTATATAAAATTATAATTAAATATTATGATTAATTCACATTATAAACTTCCGCGGCCCGTTAATATAAAATCAAAGGTGTATGAGCCTCGCGAGTCAATATTGTGTGTACCTCAATGTTTCGTTACCTCTCTGCGTGTGTGTGAGTGCAATATTTACTAGCGAGGCGCCAAAATAACCCGAACTGATATGCCTTTCCTTTGATTTATCATTATTGTTGAATACAGTTCTGACATAGCATGTACAATTTTTTTTTAAACAACATGTCAACAGATGAACAGCTACACAAACACACTAAACATGTTTTTATAATTATGTTTAGAGTTATATGACCCGTGTGATTCTTTTTTACACTGTCACTTTCTGGATCAATAAGCTTTTATTACATTATGTAACAAAAATTTTGACCAACAAACTAACAAATTTCATTAAGAACAGAGTGAATTGTTTTTCTGATATAGAGCAAAACAGCAGAATAAAAAAACAACAAAGTTTTATCTCATAAGTAGTAAAATTTATGTATTTGCTATGTCTACGATACTCACCCAAATAATATGTATACAATATTAATAAGATTATTATTCTGAAAACATGAAAAAAAATTAAGTACCGGTAGTCAGTATAAATTGAAATTATGATGTACCGTATATGAAACAATATGGCATAAAAGAACTTGAAGATACAGTACCAACGCTATGCTTGCCTAATTTTGTCATGTAAGAGGTCGCTTATGTATATTTATGTAATTCCTTTAAAGACTTCCCAAGTTAGCCTTGGCCAAAGGCGTGGTTTTTGCTTGATCATGTTAATTTGTTATATTTTCTTTCTTCTTATTTTCTACATATTTGGCAACTGGTGGCTCCTGGGATATATGCAGTAGCATACACAGGAATATATTTTCGGGGAGGCCTGGACTAACGACTCAATGGGGAGGTGGGGGGGATGGTCCCCCCAACAGCGCCGCTCGCATTCTTTTAGAAATATGTATTTTTGAAGTGAACTTTAGGTGTTTTAGAAGATGTTAAGTGGCTTTGTTGAATGAAAAAAAAGAGAAATTAATAAATGAATTTAATTTTGTGCATAAACCTACATGACTTGCAGGATATGATATTAAAGCTGGGATTTCGGTGGGAGCCCAAGCCCCCCCCATGGATACACCACTGGATATAATATGAGATATCAAGTGCAAGTAGAAATTATTTACATTAGATGAAGTAGGTGCACATACCTTAGTTTCTGATGAACTGAAGAAAATCTTCCAGTGTGCCTGGTTGTGATATTGTAATTACATTTTACTTTATGTTAACATTACTTTTTTTTAAGTTTATTTTTATTTGTACAAACACAGTTGTTTTAAAAAAAAGTCGTTCGACATTGACATTGTTAATTACAATCACACAACATTTTAGCTGTTTCTCTGCAGTGCACACAAGTTTGAAATTCGTCTTCTCTTCTCTAGTGTTTGCCAGATTCAGCGTCATGTTGATTGTTGACAATTTTGAATGCTAACTTGAGGTAGGCATAGATAACACCTATAGTAGGCTAGATCCGCAGTCATTAATCCACTTCCATGACAATTTGAAGCCATCTTGAATATTGGAGTTTGCGTGTTAAATTATATGGGAGCAATTTGTAGCCCAAATAGTTCTCAAGGTGGCCGTCAGGTTGACAAGTGAGCATATTAGCCAATAACACCAAATGATTAATAAATACCCTTCTGCAATGACTTCTTATTGTTTCTGTTTGTGCATTCCCATGCTGCACAAGCTTAAACCATAACAAACAATCCAGAAAAATACTTTATTGCATTAAAAAAGCATAAATTAAAACACCAAATCGCCATCTTGAATATGGCAGATTGGCGCTTCAATTTGCTACGTTCGCGACTGTGCCAACGTATTGGAGACTGCGGATCTAGCCTACTATAGGTGTTCAATATCTATGGAGGCCGCTTTCTGCACTGACTCCTCCCCAAACACAACCCAACAGCACCTTGAAAATATCTTGTAAATATTGTTAGTAAAAGTTTTCAAATTTAGCCATTTCCTCTCCAACGGTCGAGTGACCAAGGCCGAAACGTTTCAACATTTTGTGTGTTCAGTGTAAACATATGTAATCTACAAGTCTTGACAGCTACCCAACATTTTCAAGGTAAGCTGTTGGTCTCGTTACTTCTTTCCCCAATCACAATACTCATTGTGATAATAGGTAGCCAAATTTTGTTGAACTCTACACTGGGATTACAAATGGATCCATCTTTCATACATGCGTTGACATTTGTGTTACCGTACATGTAGATTGGATTGTGGATTGTATTGTGCAAACATGGATTATTTTATTTCAAACTAAATTTTTGCCTGCCAAAATTCGCACTTATGAAACAATGAAAACTTTCTGAAACGATTTTAAAGTAATTTATCTTAGCAAGCAACTTGTACGAAAACTGACTCTTGATCGTCTGTGTGTTATGCATGATTAACATGCTACTTGTTGAGATAAACTTGGTTTGCTATTTATCCTGTCAGTTCTTTTTGGGTTCCGTTTTTTTCCCCCCTATCGGGTCACCCTTCCCAAATACTAAACTCGACCCAAAACCAAGAGTACCCCCACACCACTACAAATTATACAAATAATACAAAATTGAGCTTGGTCCGAACATCTTTCAAATTTGAGTTCCAGTTTCAAACGTTCGCACAACCCTAGGAAACACTTTGGTGATATGTGGAGCAAGTTTTCAAAACGCAGTTTGTCAAAAAAATTCAAACTGAGCTATTCACAAAAAAACAATTGTGACTTGGGTTGAAATCATAGTTTTCATTTTTTGGGTATATATACAGGGGAGGGTAACGTTAATTATTACCATGAAATGAAAGTTTTAATTAATCAACCTTATTAATAAGCAATTTTTATTACTTACTCAAACTGCATTTTGAAAATAAAACATAGAAAAAACTTCATTTTGAAACAAAACAACACTTGACATACAGCGTTTTTTTCACCCACAAGGACCGAATCATCCAAATCATCATTCATTTCATAAACGCCTTGTCTAAAGCTGTCACGAAACAACCATAAAATCAGCTGTTTCACGGCCTTCTTTATAACCTCCTACTAGCAATGTGTTGTAAAAACTGCGTTTTGAATCAACATGGCATTGACAAACTGCGTTTTGTAAAAGTAATGATTTTTCAAGGCCCCTCTATCATGGTAAAAGTTGCATTTTGAACCCAAACTGTTAGGAGCTATTTCGGTAACGTTTTCAACAATGTGCTGCCACCTATAACTCAATTTTAACACTTTTTGACAAACTGCGTTTTGAAAACTTGCTCCACATATTACCTAATAATAGGGAGTCAACATTGGGCAACATAATTTATTTTTGTTACGAACACAAATCTATGGAACTGAGCACAATTTAAAAAATATAATACAATGTAACATTTAAGACAAGTGATTTAACTCTCCTTAATAATATTCATAACTAAGGAAGAACACGAGAATTTGATTAACAAAAAGGTTACAACATTACATCCATCACAATCAGTATGACAACATTTTTCACATACAAGACAAACATTACATTTAACAGGCAAAGCTTGTGGTACGGAATGAAAACCAAGAAGTTTACACTGAACCACGCTCAATACACCGTAACTAGTATTTAAACAAGAACAGTTCTAGAACCAAATGGTAACATTTACTCGTCACATATAGGCCTATAGCCAAACCTCAGTGAAAAATTTTAGCCACATTTTCCCCCTAAGGAAATATCCTATGTTGATTCAATTAATTTTACTAGCCTATTCTTGAAGTTCCGTAATACTGGATAAATATTGTCAGTAGTTTTCTGGTTTTAGCTTATTAACATGTACCAGAAAGAAGTTTAATCTAGTGTTTTCAGGAGAAGATGAGACTATTTTTAATAACAAAACTTTTACTGGGATATTTGACATCCCACAGATCTAACATCCTCTCTTGTTACCACCCTGTAATGTGAGCAACCAGAAATATGTCATACGGACTACTGTATTTTTGCAAATATTGGTCTCCGGTATATTAAAAAAAATCAAGTTTAAAAGGTGGGGTGCGGCCATTAAGCAGAGTAATTTGTCCATAGCAATATCCTAGTCTTGAAAATTTGAGTGGTCTCAATAGGGGTGCGGCCATTACACGATGGCGGCCTATAATCGAGTACATAAGCATATTGTTAAATATATATCTCATTTATTTTAAGTAACACATGGGTTTACTCTCATGAGGCTTTAAAATATACTCTCATCAATCCAGTCTTGGGGAGGAACACGTTCCTAGTTACTTTTTCAGGAACTTTAATTGGAGCGCGTGCCTTTTCCTACATCAGGAACTTGTAACGTGAAAAGTTACTATTTCGTGGGAACTTGAAACAAATTTAACGTTCCTTTCACCATTGTAATCACGTTGAATTCCAGTGCATATCGTAAACTATAGGATAACATCTTAGGCCTTCCAGTGTTTTCGAAATCAGCTCCACCCCTGTCAGATTCCAAGTGGTGGAAGTAGACGGATTCCTTGGAAAATGTTTTGCCCGTTTTTTCTATTTTATAACTTTCCTGAATAAAATTAATGATAAATGAACTCCTGTTATATTTATTATTATTTAAATCAGTTATTTTAAAAGGAACGTAAAAGGAACTAAGTTCCTTTTTTAAAAAGGAACATGAACTTGGATCAGTTCCTTTTTTAGCATAAGTAACTTAACTTTTCAAAGTTCCTTTTTGGGGGAACTTGCCCAAGACTGCATCAATCTATTTAAGCCCATTAATATATCAATAGTTTTGCAATGAATAACAATAACTTTAAAATTTTATCAACAAAACGTTTTGTATTACCCACAGAAACAATAATATATTTCTAATTTTGGAACGAGTTAAATTAGTCAGAGCACAAAACCATGAGCATTCTCTAAGGTTTTAAAACAATTCAACATTAAACTTGTAATAACAATTATGCATGCAGTAATAATATGAAATTTGTCATGTTTTATGTTTGCCAAATATCCAGGAAAATAACTAGCTGAGATTTGACTGTAGCTGTTGACAAACAAAATACAAGCTACACATGTCTTTATGACAATGTATACTACATTCAATACATCAATATATAAGCGGCACTTGTTTTTAAAACAGTGTGTGTGCACTGCATTATAACATTCAAAACATTAAGCATCACATCATTGAGATGCAATTTGCACCTGTCTGACAGTGTGTATGCACTGCATTATAACATTCAAAACATTAAGCATCACATCATTGAGATGCAATTTGCACCTGTCTGACGGTGTGTATGTACTACATTACAACATTCAGCACATCAATATTAAATAATCATATCAAGACACAACTTGAACTAGTCTTTATGGCAGTGTATATGGACTGCATTGTAACATACATTGAACATGTCAAGATATACATAGAGACACAATTTGCATGTCTTTAAGACAGCGTTAACATTCAACACATCAAGACTTGTCTTTAAGATTAGTGTATATTAGAGGTGGTCGCAAGATAAAATTTTCTCATATCATGTAAACTAATTTTTCGTTCAAGCAGTCGCACAAGAATAACTTTATTTCTTTTTTACTCATGCACGATAAAGTTATATTTGCCAAGTAGCTATGCTCGCTCACGTATGACCACGCAAGTTATTTCTCCCAAATAAACACTGACTAGGGATGAATACAAGTCATCGGTCGACATTAAATTAAAGGGATGTGGCGACTAAGATACTACGATCCACGCTGGAGCATTTAGCGTCACGATTCATGCACGACTGTTATATTATCACGCAAAACCACGGTACTTAACATAGCATGCACGTTCATGCATGGTCTCGACGAAAGTCAAGACTCATGAGTGAGATGAGTCACGCGACCATGTCAGTGTATATGTACTGCATCAAAACATTCAGCACATCAAGAAACACATTTTGCACTTGTCTTTAAGTGTATATGAACTGCATTACAACATTTAGCACATTAAGAATCATATCGAGACACAATTTGCATTTGTATTTCCGACAGAGTGTATGCACTGCATTACAACATTCAAAATATCAAGATATGCATCGAGACACGATTTGCAGTCATCTTTAATCTAACCGAGATGATAGTCTATGATTGATAATATGTGGATGAAGTTGATTCTTACACCACGATCCACGCTGGAGCATTTAGTGTCACGATTCATGCGCGACTGTTATATTATCACGCAAAACCACGATACTTGACATAGCATGCACGTTCATACATGGTCACGAGGAAAGTCGAGACTCATGTGTGAGATGAGTCATGCGACCATGTCTAGTGTATATGTCCTGCATCACAACATTCAGCACATCAAGAATCATATCAGGACACAATTTGCACTTGTCTTTAAAGTGTATATATACTGCATTACAACATTAAGCACATTAAGAATCATATCGAGACACAATTTGCATTTATCTTTCCGACAGAGTGTATGCACTGCATTACAACATTCAAAATATCAAGATATGCATCGAGACACGATTTGCAGTCATCTTCAATCTAACCGAGATGATGGTCTATGATTGGTTATATGTGGATGAAGTTGATTCTTACCAAGGGTGAAGTGAAGTGGGATGAACCCACACAATGGGGAGGCCTGTGCGGGACAGATCCAGACACAGGTGAATCATGACTGCAGAGTGGAGACACTATGGAGCAGGTGAATGTTTGGGTCGCATAGAAAGACGCCAAGTATGGAGAAGAAAGTGACGAAAGTTGGAAGAAAATCTGATAAAGTATGTGACAAATGGATGAAAGATATGCACAAGAGCTTCTTTGCAACATACACCTCCACCTGCCTTAGCTTGTCTCTAGTTTACTACTAGCTGGTATTTACAAGATGGTCTATGCATCTCTTCTCGCTTTCTACGATCAGCAGAGCCATGCTCTAGGCCAAATTCTACCCCGGGCCCAGACGGGGGACTAAGACAGTGTATATGATTGGCATTATATTAAACACATCAATATACACAATTTACACTCGTTTTTCTGACAGTGTACATATTCTGCATTATAACATTCAACACATGAAGGATAACACCGGGCACTTGGCAAATCAGTTCAATGCTGCCTGGAAGAACAGTTCCTTATTTTATTCTGTTATCACCAAACTTACTTCTCTTCCAATATCTTCCACTCAAATACCTTGTCAATCCAAAACAGCAACAATTGTCAAATGAACACTATTCACTAGCCAAACATCAAACGTTTTCAAGCCAGCTTTCGTTTGCATAAGTACGGTTCACATTATACAATAAGTGCAACTACATATTGTACATACATAGTATCATTTTTTAAATAGCATTTTATTTTATAACATCAAATAATTTCCCATGAAAACTCGTTTCTTATAAAAATGTAATATACATACGTATGTGATAATTTTATATGCAAGGGTTGGTAATGTCACTGGAGTGAAGGTTTTTACCTACTCCATGATCAACCTCTTACAGACAACATAAAAAAGTAATAAGTAGGCCTACACGGAGTTGCAGAAAAGGCAAACCTTTGGCACGCACAATATTTTAGCATGACGTTTGTAAAAAGTAAAAGACAGATTTAAAAACTAGAAAATGCAGTGCATGTAGATACTAGTTAAAGTAAATCAGTATTCTTAAGTAAGTAATGTCCCTATATACTTCTTAGAAATACCATCATTTTATGTGCAAACTTATTTCTTTGAGGGCACAAAAAACAAAATAGGTAGCAGAAGGAGGGCAGCAATAAAAGTCTAATTGGAAGTACTGTATCATAGTTTAAGTACATTGGGCATTTAGCATATAGGCTAATATAAAAACCTAGTATTTTGGCACTTAGTTTGAAGCTGTTTGCTATTCCTGCTATACTTGACAGACACTCTTCAGGTTTTTTAGTACAGAAGGTATTGATCTACTACTATTAAGGTCAAGAAATATAAAAATACTAACAAATACAACATTAATTGGTAGCATACAAATATAGTGTGACGTAGGCCTACAATCTATAGCAGCAATGCCCCCACAAACTAGTTTGGTTGAGGAGTACGAGCTCAGCTCGCTAGATAAACGTAGTCATAGTTACATTGCAAGTAAGCTGCTTGCCATCCCCGTCACACAATCAAGTGCCTGTGAACATTGAGATATGTTCTAGACTGACAGGAAGAGTAATTATTCCGTTATATGTTACATATATATTGGTATTTACAGGCCTTCAATTAATGCATTTGTGTATGACATGCATAGATAAATAGCTTTATGAGAAGGTTTCATAGAGAACAATCTACACACCACATCAAAAATCAAAAAGGTGCAACCATGACAGGCATTGGCATAACCTTATATGTACATTACATAGCCTACAAACTAACATTACACCATTTCTCTATATAATTAGTTTGGAAACAATCCCAAAGCTGGAATTGATTAATATATGTACAATAATCCACAAAACTCGAGCAACAGTTCATAGGGCCTATGTTTTCTATACAACATTATATTTGTATCAAAAACAGTCAGTTTCATTTTGAAAACTTTGAGAAACAAATAAAAACATTTCACATAAAATGGACATGAAGGGCCTATATTTAACTAGGCCTATATAAAAGAAAAAGAAAGAAAAAAAATACTAAAGAATACCTTAATTACAACAAAGATAAAAATCTTTGAGGCCAATATACTAGACTAGCATACCATATACATACTATACCGATACGCAATGAAGACCTAATGGAAATTAGGCAAGTACCTGTAAATAGACTTCTGATGCAAGACTAGCCTTTTATATTTATCACAAGATATCATTGTAATTTTTTATTAAATTAGTAAGCATAGGAGTTGGTGGCCAGACAAGCTTGCTACCATATCAGCCATACCAGACACCATAAAAAAACTCAACATCTTGCTATAGTTAAAACTTAAGTTAAAACTGCTTCTGAAAATGAACACAACTTATTTTCAGTTAAGTAAGTCTGATGAAAGAGATGGGTTACTAACAAACCTAAAGTGGAGTATGTACGCCACATTAAAACAAAAGTAAAGAGTAGAGATATTGATAAACTGGAAGATTTAAAGAGTCGTGCGAGAAGTGTAACTCGTCACGTAAATGCAAGATCATCAAAACACTGACATTGAGGTTGGGAGAAGAAGCGTGGTAAAATTGAAATGAACAATACCAACAAGAGAACAAATATCAACTTTTTAACTTATTTATAAATCATAAATCATGAATTTATTTTGTGACTAAAAAAAATGACTATTAATAGTGGGTAGTAGTTGAAATAGTCAAATTTTAAATTATCAAACCAAATAAAGTAAATCAAATTCAAAACCAATTTCAAAACAAATCAAATTATCAAATAGTTTAGATTGGAGAAGAGTTGACAGGTTGGGAAAAAATAGAGAACATAAAGACAACACTTTTCACCTGCTGCTGATGACTACAGATACTTAAAAGTTGTTCGTTACCTTTATCCCAGGCAGATGGTGACCACTAAAAATCAGCCAACTACATACCAACAAAACTCACAACACATGACCAAACCTTTGGTAGGGCCACGCAAGAAGTAAATTCTGCATGCATGTTGTCATCATCAGCAATGTTACTTCACACACCATTCATAATCAATTCAATCAAACTTCCAAATAGTATACTAATATAAGCTATTTTAGGGTTTGTGAAAATTGTCAAAGTTGGCATGCATGGTCTTCTCTTTCCACTTTTGTTGATATTCTAAATTGACACCGCATAGTCTACGTATTGTCTTATATAGCATCTTGCAACTTGCTTCTTTTCATTTCACACTTGAAAAAAGAGCTTGCAATTAAAAACATTACAAAATTATATTCTTATTAAAGGAGAACAGAACTTTAAAATTGTGAGCTGTTTTTTGTAACTACATATTATAAAGTGGACTTCACGGGAAGATTGGTCCGCAGGTACCAAGAATTTCCTCCCCTCTTTACCACCACCACCTTCCTGGCCCGAGCAGAGTGGACAAGATGTAGATCGTATCTATCTAATAGTCGCTCGACCCTTCTATTGATGGTCTCGAAACCATCCAATTAAATTATTTTCGCTTGAATAGAGTTAAATCCATTTTTCTTTCATTACGTAAACTGTTGTAATTTACCTTTTAAATGCCCTTTAATGTTAATGATTTTAACTTAAATGTTTCACTGAAGTAAAATCAACTCGAAAATGTTTTTGAATGCTAAAAATTGATTGAAAACTATGAACTTAACAGTATAATATACAACACACTTCTTCATCAGAAGTGCTAAGAATATTTTGTTAACATTGTTAGTTCTCAATCAATTTTTTGCATTTAAAAACATTTTCGTGTTGATTTTATTTCAGGGAAACATTAAAGTTAAAATCATTAACATTCAAAAGGTAAATTACAACAGTTTATGTAATGAAAAGAAAATCAATTCATCTCTATTCAAGGGTTTAGAGACCATCAATAGAAGGGTCGAGGATAGATAAGATCTTAATCTTGTGCACTCTGCCCGCCCGAGGAAGGTGGTGGTGGTAAAGAGGGGAGGAAATTTCTTGGTACCTGCGGACCAATCTTTCCGTGGAGTGGACTTTAGTACTCATTGATACTTCCATTGTATAAAGTCGTTTATTTCATGTTTCTAAGCCTACGCGTTTAGAATTGGGAACCACCCTTTACCCTGGGGTGTCTGCCATGTGACGTAGCTCGGCTGGGAGCTGCATCGGGTCGGCACGGTCAGTTATGCACTTGTTACGTTCGTTGTCGCTTGGTTATTGTTGTCAATGGAAAAGCAAATACTTCCTTACCAGTTTGAACCCGAGTATTCAAATAATGAAGATTTAGATTCAGATAATGACATTGATGATGAAAATTCTGAGATAGCGGAAAACGCAAAATTTGTTGGAAGATAAGGAACGATATTATGGTGTTCGTGTTCTAAATGTTGTGTTGTGCAATCAGACCACGAGAGTTTGTGCTGTCAAGAAAGTAAAATTATTGCAAAAGTACGTAAAGATTTTCAGTGTATTACTTTAAACCCAGAGTTTCAACATACAATTGTTTCAATAGACAGCCTAAATACTTTTGTTAAAAAAAAAAAAAAAATCAACAAAACAAACAAACTCCTTAGTGAATTTGCCTAAAAACAATCTGTGGAGGTATTAAGCATACAAACAATTTGTATTGGGGATAAATTCATGGACATCTATTGGAAAGGGAAATAGAATAGTGATTCCATTGTGCGTAGTAAGTAAAATAAGGGACTGTTTTCCTGATGAAAATGGAAGTTATGTTGGATGTTGCCCTAGGGACGTAGACGGCAACCTAAAGTGGCCTGAATGAGTTTCTACTGTAAAGGGTTACACAACGCGTAAGTTATCAATTTAAATTTTTAAAACATCTACTAGCCTGTATATTGATTAAAATAATATAATTATAGAGATTTTGTATCACTCACCCATTGTAACGACCAATGATTAACTCGGTCCCTCATGAGGTGATAACGAGTCGTTACTGCTTGAAGCGAGAAAACTTTCCACGATTTAGATGCTTTGGAATATTGAGCCACATCAAACACTTTGTTCCGATTCAAGTTTGCGTTGTGCTCCATAACAGCCAAGGTGGAGCGCAATATCATTCCTTTTTGCGAAAAATGCACTCGTTTTGGAGTACATATATTTTAATTGGGTGTTATGATATGACTCCAACACACCGGTATGCACATAATGCCGTGTGTGTTTTAGTTCTGATAAAAATGTCGAGTCATTTACTATTTTTGTCAGAGCTTGGAAATTTTCCGAGTCTTTCTTCAACCATTTCTTTTTTCTATTTTCCCGTGGTGACAGTTCATCAAGATGACACTGTGCGAATTCTTCAGGGTAATTTGGATCTGCAGGCCACTTATGAATGTTTCTCACATGTTTTAAAATAGATATAAACTTGTCAACAAGTAGTTGAGCATCTTCACAGCACATCTGAGATGCCCACCATAGGTGATTATTTATGCTCGATTTCCAGGCATATAAATCGGGAAACTTTTTTTCCATCCCTTTTAATCTCTTCATGAGACTTTTAGATATATGCCAAACGTCAAATTCGTGATCAATTTCGGAAAACTGCGTCCTCATAAAGAATTGGACACCCCTGTGTCGATCAGATAAAAATAGTTTTACTGGTAATTTATATTCGTGTACAAATCTGTTCATCGATTGCTCGCAGGCTGCTTTTTTTAGGTCACCTTTGACCTCCTCGTTGAAGTACTAAAAAATCTAGCATAGTTTGAGTATCCAAGTCCATAATCGAATATACAACATATTTCGCGCAAAATTCTGGAGAATCGAACTGTCCCGTCACCAGCTATTCTCACGCCATCAGATTTGTGAAGCAAGTCCAAGTTATGTTTTTTGGGGATTCCCAAGCAATTGAAACTACCAAGTGTATATATTTATTAATTATTTTATCATACGTATTTCTCGAAAAAAAAAAAACTGCAATCGTAATGTTTCAGTAAACACTTTGAAAGCTTGAAAGCCAATCCCAGCTAATGTTAGAGCACTGCCAATCATAATGTTTCCTATTGAACATTTTTTATGTTTAGGTTGAGAGTCCCACATTAGATTATGTCCTTCTCCACACAATGTGGTCACTCTCACACACGCCCCTCTAGTTGACTTCTTGATATTTACCACAGTTGGCCCGCAATTACGGCACAACCGAAACAGTTGCATCAAACATGTCCAAAACACAAACATGTAAGGTAGAAAACTATTATCAATCACATACATTGTTTTCGGCGCCATTGTCATCAGAAGAGTCGCTATTACTGTTCTCTGATTCCGACCCAATTCGAAACGATGTGTCTAAATCGGGTGGTTCATAGGATCCGTCAAAGTCTGATGAGTTATTAACCGACTCCACGTCACGTAACACTTCCAATCCTAATTCACACTGAACACCAATTGTGTTGGAATCATCAGTTGCAAGTTCGATTTCAGGCTCGAGTATTGTTTCAAACGACACAGTGTCACGTGGATGAAGATGAAGACGAAGATAAAATATCATCTATCTGTTTTTTTTGTAAATAACTTGGGACAGTCGTGGAATTTTAGGGGATTTTACAGAATCACATGTTACCGACGTTCCTTTCAATTGTTGTGACGGTACTGCAGTACGTTTTAAATTTATGACAATTTTGGATCCCACCATTACTGATGCTTTGATACGGTCAGATTCGTCAAAATCTTCATGCACAAAATGTTAAGAACAAATACGAGCGTTAACTGTCGGAACAAAGTTTTTTCTGTGCATTTTAGCGCACCACACAGAAAATCTCATCGGCGATTTATTCCGATTAGGAAAACTATGAAGAGAATATCCACTTCCCGAATTAGTAGTGCAACCAAATACAGAGCAAGATGGCATTTTGAAATAAATTGTATCACCAAAACAAGTCAAAGCAGAAAGCACTACTGTATTCACGCGCGCATCTACTACTGAAACACTAACGCCAGTGCCCGCCGGCTTGGACCCCTAAAGTGGGACCGCGGGGCAGGTCTAGCCATGTGACATACGGGCTCGGCACAAGACATCCGGTAAACAACAATGGCAAGCCTTAGGGATAGGACGAAAGCGGAAAGTGGCATTCTGTTTGGATCACACTTTTGTACAATGATGTGCAAAGTTGAAATGTAAAGTTCTGTTCTCCTGTAAGTATTTTCTCTTTTCTTCAATCAAGAATTGGTAAATCAAGGTTAATAACGTAACTTGATTAGAAAAAATCTTATTATTAAAAATTAATATGTATCTTAGGCAATTTTCCCTATTGAGCTAGCTTTCCGATAATACATTCCTAAAAAGTGGCACCGACAGGTAACCTTCGCTCGAGCATTGGACCCAAAGAGTGAATCAATTGGCCCATACAAAGGTTATATTTACACACTTGACACTGCCATACTACTTTCCCGATTAATTAAAAAATATTTTTCTGTACCCTGTCTTTGGTTTGTCTTATAAATGGGTACACAAATATATAAATAAAGTAATAACTACCCGGTGTTATCCCTAATAAAAATACATTGATTAATATAGTAGGTACTGTACAATGTACATGGTTTCCATAAATAAGACATTTAATAACATTGATAGATTTAGTACTTAATTACTAAAAGTTATTGTTAAATTATCACAGTGTGATACAACAAGACTCGGCTAGTAAGGAGCCGATGATCACATAAAGAGATCGCTGGTAGCTCTATTTATTCTTTATATTCGGTTCGAGGCCGTATCTCGATAATTTGGAAGTGAAGTTGCAACACGACGAAAGCGTCGTTGGAGAAGACTCGATGAAACGGCAACGGAGATTTCGACTCAAAGAGAATAGGACATAATGGCGGTCTCTTCATGTTAGTAGGATCCTCCACATCCCACAGATCTACCATGCTGCATCCTCTCCTGTGGATCACACACTAATGTCATGTAACCAGAAATATACAGGGAACTGCTTTAATGCAAATATAGACCACATGTATATTTAAATAGGTATATAAAATTAAAAAAGTGGTGTGTGGCCATTGTGCACAGTCATTGGCCCATTATCAATAGTATTTACTAGGAAAACGCTAAAGTCCCGTCGCGTACGTGTACGTGCAACACGACCCGAGTACGACATTCCAAAAATGTTACATACCAATAAGTCTTTAAGGTCTTGACCAATTTAGCTGAAAATTTGTAAAATAGAAGAGAATGGATAAAATCCACCAACATCTAGAGGACCTTGACATCATTCCTTTGGGAAAACTATTTCAACTCTTTGATAACAAATAATACACTGCTTCCTCGATAGTATTTTGATTACTTCTAGGTGGCAGTGCATAGTGAGACTTTTCGTTGCCATGGTAACGTTACTTTTGTTATTTCTATCTACACTACTTAAGGTCTTGACCGATTTAGCTGAAAATTTGGAAAATAGGAGAGAATGGTGTACTTATTGACCCTGCAAAATTTCATAACGATCGGAACATTTTTATTTTTTTATTTTATTTTTTATATCCAACGATCGGATTTTGTTCAAAAACTATACAGCAACCCGCCTAGGTGGTATGTACATGTGTGCAAAATTTCAGGTCGATCAGAGAAACGGTGCGACCTGTATCGAAGCAGTAACAGAAAAAAAAAAAAAACAGACATTCGAGCCATAAGAGTCAAGTGGAGACGCTCGCTTCGCTCGCTCAATTATAACAACTTTTCAAAATTTAGCCAGCGATTTAGCCGAGATCGTTTAACCGGTTCCCACTCGAACACCGAAGTTAAGCAGAATCGGGCATGGTGAAATGAAATGAAACTCACGTATACCGCTGGTTAGAGCAGATGGAGGGATCGAGAGCTAGTGCAACGGCTTCGTTCTCCTCGACGTCTGCTCGGCAGTCCGGGTTAGTGGAGGAACCTATATGACTGTCATAGTTACACCGTCCTGTCGGATGGGACGTTAAGCCGTTGGTCCCCTTGGTACTTTTTGAAAGAAGCAGGCTACGTGCCGGTAGCGGGTTTCCCCTCCTCCCTTCTGTTCATACTTCATCCTCATCTATCACCACTCATTGTCTCGATTAGCCAAAGTGCATAAATATGAGACGTTAAGCAATATCCAATCAATCAATCAATTTTCAAAATTTGAGAGGTCAAAATAAAAATAGAGGTGCTGCCGTTACTTGAAGGCGGCCTATAATCGACTAAATAGTAAATACTGTATATTCTGCATATTGTTTATAAAATGCATGACTGAGATGTCATGTAGTGTTTTAATTCCAATAAATATATACGTAACTAATTATATAATAAAAAATAAATAAATAAATTTATTAGCAGTCTACCCACTCAGTCATATACTAACTGATTTTCAGTGGGGGACAGTAAACCAAACCCTTAGGCCCCGACGCAATCGACGAGTGAGCGATAACCAACCAAAGATCGATATTTTTAATAGGAAATATATCAATCAGTGGTATGGACAGTGCGAACACCCGCGGATCAATGCCAGAATCATCAAGGCTGATTCAGAACAACTCTGAATTTATTATGTGCCTCGTTGATAGGACAGCTCCAAAGTCACCGTTTATTAATTCCTAAGACAAGAAGTGATGAACTTAAGTCCAAATCAGAAGTTTAAACACTTTAAAAAACTTTTGACTTTAGCGGGAATCGAACCCTGGACCTTCTTTCTTTCTTTCTTTCTTTCTTTTTCTTTTTCTTTTTTCCTTTCATTTTCTTTTTTTCTTTTTCTTTTCTTTTGTTTTCATTCCTCACCCTTTTTTTACATTTGATTCATTCATTAAATGCATTTAATATCATTTTTATTTGTTACCAAAATTGTTGTGTTTAATGCATTGTTGTAATGCTACTATTTCAAATATTTACTTAAATGTAGTTTATTGTTGTTTCTGCATCTATGTAATTAGATAATAGTTGTCCTCCTTTGTAAATCAGTTTTTTATAACTGAATAGGATAGACGTTAAATAAATAAATAATAAATAAAATAAATTCTGCATTGGAAGCAGAGACGCTAACCACAAGACCAACGAGCCACACATTTGTGTAAAAAAAATTGTTTAAATTATTCATCGCTCAATTATAATAACGCATGTGATGACTTACAAAAACAAAGTTATAAAATAGAAAGATGTACATAAATAAATTTCCACTGCCTCCTAGATGTTCGTCGTGGCTCCTCGTTCCCTGCCTGTCCATGCGCACAGTATTAATTGTTGTCCAAAGCGCTAGTTACCGTCCCCAAGAGCTTTCTTTTGTTTTCGTTGTTTACATACGATCTGCATACGATTAAAATGTCACAATGCCAGAGTTGAGCTGTGTTTTTCTTCATAATAGGCAATGGTGCGTGCAAGAAGTTGTAAGATACCGGGATGCCATTATCTAAAACAAGTAGGCCTTTTTTTGCATGAACTACAGGGAAATAAGGAAATTGTGCCACCCAGGCCCGGTGGCAAAGGGGGGCCCCAGACTCCCCCTTATGACGCGCCACTGCTTGATGGAAAGTAATATTGCTTAGCTCGTGGCCTAGTCAAGACTAGGGCCCGAGTAGGCTACCTATGCCTATTGATTTTTAATATGATTAGGAATAGGAGGCATAGGCCCTATTGATAAAATTAACATGCCTATTAGCCCTTGCCTTATATTATCAACAACAAAGTTATCAATATCTACTTTTTGTTTAATTACCAGCATAATATAACTAGACAAATTTGTATATTACTACATATTCTGCAAACCATGATAAGTGATGTACGTATACAAAATACGATCTAAAACATTCAATTTAGTTGGATTCAACAGTAAAATACATGGGAGATGACATTTAATGTGATGACAACATCAAAAACAAAGGAAAGCTCTTGGGGACGGTAACTAGCGCTTTGGACAACAATTAACACTGTGCGCATGGACAGGCAGAGAACGAGGAGCCACGACGAACATCTAGGAGGCAGTGTAAATTTCCATCAAGTCACAGGTAACTGATTTCCAGTGGGGGGTAACGAGTACCCGTTGACTTGTACTTGAGTGTTTATTAACTCACTTGCTGGATCCAAAGCACCATGCTCGTTCCAAGACCACATATTCAACCTTCATAGTCAACAGTGTATCGAATACTTCTTGAGGAGACTTCCGACTGAAGATGGAATAGACCTTCTTTGTGCGTTCTCTGAAATGAATAAAATATTTTACACATCGTGAATTTTAATTACACAGTGTGCGCTTTACAGAATAGGGAACACTCACAACTAGGGATGTCAACGTCAATTACCCGTTCTTTCCTTTATCCATCGCAATCTTTTTCACGGAACAGACAATACATCGTGTCATTATACCCCTCCCGCTCGTGGCTAGCTGCTGTGATTGTAGTGACGAGTGTTTACTGTCTTTGTGAAGTTAGATGTCAGCAGATGTTTTGATAGTTACAGCCATGTTACAGCGTTATTCAAGTGTCCGATATTGCGTGACAACATGAAGGCCTAATGAGCATGAGATTGTTGAATGATCTGATACGGAATTCGGCACGGGTTGGGAGGGGGGGAGCTTAGAGATAGCGGGAAACAAGGCTTGACCTTGAGCGAACTATACGATATCGGTTGCACTCAACACAATTCAGATGCCATGCGCCGAATTTCGTAATCAGAGCGCAGAAACACTAAAAAATGAGTCTGTCCGGTTGTAATGACGTTTGACTGTAGGCCTACGAGTTTGTGATGACTCAAAACTGCCGATGTGAAGATGTGAAGGGTGTTGAAATTGGAGAGTACTCCACGTATGAAAGAAACAATGACTGTAGGCCTAAATTGGTTCAAAAGAAAACACAGTTTGGCTGGTCACACAAAGGATAAAAACAGCATAAAATAAAAATCGTTTACTGATCCAAAGATAATTGGTAAACGTGTACACGTTTACACGTACCATCCCTAAGTTGGTGTGAAGTGAAAGATGAGATAAGAAGTGGAAGATCACTTTCAATGAACTGATACGGAAGTAGAGTGCGGGGAGCGGGAGTATATCAGGATAAAGGCAAGGTTTGACCTTGAGCAGCCTACGATGCGATCCCATGAATCGTGAGTCATCATACACTTAAACATACGTGCCCTTTTACCAATACTTCTGCAACTGCCAATGATTTTCTGAATCATTTGACACCCATGACGATAAATCAAACATTTACTACCCGCGGGTAGCCCGGGTATCGATCACGGGTACCCGGGTACAAAAATTTCCGGGTATTGACATCCCTAATAAGAAGTGCACAAGAACACTGTTACTTTACAACCACACTGGCTATGAGGGTTGGGGAACACTAACAGCAATAGCTTAGCGTTTGAGTTGAAAAAACATTAAACATTGCAGGACATAGTTTGATTATTTCAATCACATTTAGATTCATTCAAATAATATAATATTGTCTTCTTCTTTCCAAACTAATAAATTTAGACATAAATATTACCTCAGTGCATGGTTTTCATAATGTGGATGGTTAACGATTGGTCTACCCGTTGACAGGAGAAGATTAGCCATGGTAGGCATCGGGCCAGCAAACACTGCAGTCGGCTCCGTTTCGGTATCAACCCACTTAAGAAGCTCTTCAAATGGAAGATTGAGGAACTCTCCTAGAAAGACAACACATAGAACTTATAATTAACACTCGCAGGTACAGGTATGGGAGAACCCAAAAGAGAAGGCAAAGCTACTTAATCAACAGCTCTCGGAAGAATACACACCAAAAAATTGCTGTGCATCGATCCTTTTGGTGGCGGTGCCAGGTTAGCTTACCATTAACAATTGAAGAAAAAAACATTGTTTGGTGTCAGCCCTAGCATATATTTATTAGATATAGTATGTTCTAATATAAATAGGGAAATAAATAGAAAGAAAATACGTATGTCAGTTTTTTATTTCAGCCTACAAGCTTGCATACGTTAACTAGGAAGCTTTGCAAACGCATTTTCAGGCGCGTTGTTGGATAAGCGTAATTTTTTTTAAACAAAGCGTAAAATAGAGAAATTTATAAGAAATAATATTTTGATTACGCTCAAATTTCACACGAATATATCAATTCATAAAATTAATGTTCTGTAAAAAAATCATTACAATCGGACAAAGCATGTAGGTGTTATAAGTCGAAGACATTTTTTTAAATCGAAAAAAATCGTAAAATTGCGATTTTCATGAGAAATAATTTTCCGATTGCGCTCAAAAACGTGGCAGTTCTAAGTTCAGAGATTTCGAAGGCCTCCATAAAATTTCATCGCAATCGGAGTATCGGTTTAGCCGGAATCGTGTTAACAGACAGACAAAAATACAAAAAGAAAAAAAAAAGAATTAAAAAATAACATTCTGGATTTTTTTCTCCAGTGTAGTGAAATGGAATCTTCGCTTCGCTCGCTACGCTCATCCAATAATTTTATTTAAATGCACTACTTTAATATGGTCGAACTGTTCATTATTGAGGCCTTTTAGTGTATTTTAAATAATGTACCCTTAGAGGTTATCTTGATCTTCTGAGTGAAATAATCCAGCCTTTTCCTTATGTATGCGAAACGTTTTGTAAAATAATGTAAATTTAACACATAAACTTCATAAAAAATAGGCTGCATACTAGTATCGTTAAAGTTTTGAAAGCTTGCTGTGCGTTATTTAAATGTTACTGTGTACGATTTAATATTTTAACTATGTATTCATATTTATTGTGATTTATGTGTTTGAAAGGAATGCCAAAAGGCTGGATCATGTGAATGACATAAAGAGATAGGGTGGCAACAGCTTAACTTTAATGGAGTAGGCGTGCCACGAAAGATAACATATAAACAAATACACAAATAAACTACATAATCAAAACGTTTTCGGTACACGTGACCTTCCAGAGAAAAGTGTTAGCTGTCCAACCTTTGACTGGGTGAGTGTACAATATGATCATGGGTATGGATTATGGAATACATGGTTAAGTTGTTACCACACAATAGCATCATTTTAGGAAATGAAGCTGTAAGACCTACCTATGACAGCATGCTGATTTTGGATATTTTGTATTCCCTGGTAACTCATTCCACTCAGTAGCAGGACAATCAAGGTCAAATGTAACCTCTCGCTCTTAATGAACTTGAAATACTGAAAAAAAAACACACACTTTAGGCAAAATTCTAGTCAATCTAAAAAAATATGTGACTTAAATGAAAAAAAGGGCTATGTACAAGAAATGAGTATTTAGTTATCTGTAGGAGGGTGAAAACAGAACAAGAAAATGTTGATTTTCCTTCATAGAATCCAAAATGTACTGCCCAAAAGTACCAAGACCAAGAGTCTAGTCACTGAGCATTTGCACCCAAGCCTCTTATTATTATATTTCATGATGATTAAAAACTATTATTCAGAAGTTACAAAATAAGTTTTTAACCATCACGGAGTAAAAGTAAATAAAAAACAAAATGGTAATAAATTTGTTTTAAAAGTTGACTTTTGTTTGCTTGTTGGTATTATAAATTTCAAAATTCCTGCACAATTGCTGCCAATCTTGATGCCAGTGTGTTGAGTGAAAATACTTCCACGTAATGTGTAGGACTTTTCGCACGACTCTTAAAATCCTCCAGTTAGTCGACACCTTTTAAAAAATTGTTGTTTTTATTTTCGGAAGCAGTTTTAATGTCAAATATTGTTAGTACTTAGAGAGCTATCATGTGTTGTTAGTATTTCCTAACCAGCAGCAACAGTGCTGCAATCCCTCGGCCGTGGTATTCCTGACTGAAACAGACTACTATACATTGCAAACAAATCCAAGAGAATCCAGTTAATGTAAGCAATCACATTATTATAATGATATAGCATGTCAATACAATACAAATCTCTAACAACACATAGTAAGGACCAGTATAATGAACATGTACTAAATCGAGTATAATCAATATATTGGATATCATTATGAATATTTCATGTGTGTTTCTAGGGTAAATGAAAACTGATACATAAATAACCACGTTCTAGTGAAGCAAATGTACAGAAGGACAACAGCTGATCAAAAAAACATAGGCCCCTTACACAAATAGATGGAAACAAAGTTGCTGATATGTTTCAACCAACTGGAAGTTTTAAAGTCTTTATCACTCAATGTGTTTGTGGGTGTATGGCTACACTCAAAGCAATGCCTCCTAGAGTTCACCTTTTTAGTAATGCATGGCAAATCATCTGGAAAATGTATTTCTGTCACATGAAGGGGATTGGTAGATGTTGTAGGCCTATCCCCCTGAATATATATCCTTGGTTCATAACACTTTTCTTACTGGTGAATTATTCCCAACTGAAACTTGGCTAAGGATGAGCGTCTCCCACTTTTTAAAGACGTGTGTTCGAGTGAAAGAGATGTAAAAAGTTACAAAATATTTTTTTGAACCATCTGATGTTCATTTACAGACTGCTTAATAAGCTTAATAACATATAGGGGTGGGCATTGTGTACCAGGGGAGGAATAGGGAAAAATTCCAGGCTTGGCAAACTATTGGGCAGGCCTGTCCGGGCATGAACGTAATGTTTTCTTAAATTGGAGTACATCAACTGTAGCCTTTCAAGAAAACTAAAACTAGATTTTATTATTTTTGAGGTTGATGTATACACACACAATTGCAAGTTTTTTGAACATTTTTTTCCCCAGTATCTTCATTTCCATCATTTAGCTTTAAGATGATATATTTCTCAGGGGCTATGCATCATCGTAAGGTGTCCCATTTTTTTGTAAAGTAAAAAAACTCTCTCTTTGATGGTTTCATTAGACACATTAGGGTTAACTTTCTTCAGAATTGAAAACTTTTCTCGTTTTACGCATAGAGGCGAAATTCTAAATGACCGCCGTCTGTTTTAAGTCTTCGTGAATTCGATTTGGAATTATCCCGTGCTAATCCCAACTCCCCCGGGATAAAAATGTACAAGGCCCTCGTATCTTACCCTTCACTAAAAAAAAGACTTCCTACATACATCCCCCAAAAACCTTACAGTGGCATTGCTCCCAATTTCAAAAAATCTACACCCAAAGCCATCCTGCCCTGGAGCCTTTCCTAAAACTATCTTCCACAATACCCTTGATATCCATGTCAGAAATTGTTAGTGGAACATCACCACTTCCACTTGCCTATGTTCCCTTGAATCTCTATTACCCTGAAACTCCCCCCCCTCCCCCGCAATAATAAGAATGTAAAGCTTTCTTCTTATCCTGATCACTAACATTTATCTCCCGCCCCCCTTCCTTTTTGCCTTAAGTGCTTGTATAAGCTTGTCCCACCCACACAAATTCCCCCTTCCTTGTCCATTAACCGCATCAACCTTAACTCCATCAAGTATCCCCTCTCACTACCTAAGTTTTCCTTACCTCTTCCAGTCCTTGCCGTACATGCTCATACATATCCTTTTCCACCATATAACTCTTCATTTGCAATACACTGGATCCGCATTATTCATTTTTGCCACATGCGGCACAAACTTTTCCAAAAGAGCCCTAAATGTCTCCAGAAAACTCTCCCACATGTCATCTAAATCCCCCTTTCCTCCGAAGACCACTCATCATAAATTCTTCCTAATTCTCCTTGCAATCCCCAAACATCCGTCATATCATAACGCCATACCAGATTGCCCCTTGCAGTTATTAGGTGGCATCTAGATGACTAGCTGTGAAACACTTTTGTGCATGAGCCTGTTAAAAGTAAAACCTTCATCGCGTACCTCACCAACAAAACTTAAAAGATCCACAACTACTGCGGTACATCGAATGTCATCTACCAACTGAAATGCACACGCTGCCTAGCGGAGTACATCGACTTGACCACAAACTCTTCGCACTAGGATGAATGGGCAACGGCATGATTGTCGTGAAGAAAATCTAGAGAAACTTGTGGCACTGCATGCCAATGGAGATGGCCTATCCTTCATTACATGCTTTACAGCCTGTGTCATAAGGGCCACTCAACCCACTATTTAGGATGGTGAATTAAGAATATGGGAATTAGCACCAGTGGATCTGTAAATCGAGCCACAAAACAAATTTAAACCTCCGATAACTCTCCTCCCCCTCCCTGTCACATCCATCCCACTTTATTCATTTATTTCATCTTTCACCTCCACCCCTAGTCAACCGCTAACCTTGTTTTAAAGTCACTCCCCTAAATTGTACTCTCTAGTAGCATAGTTAAAAAATAAAAATGCAACTAAAAATACGGTGTTACTTTCAAAAAAGAAAATTTTAAACAATGCATTGTGCAATTGTGCATCAGTTCTTGTCTTAGGAGTTTGTAAACGGTGACTTTGGAGCCGTCCTAGCAACGAAGCACATAATAAATTCAGAGTTGTTCTGAATCCGCCTTGTTGATTCTGGCGTTGATCCGCGGGTGTTCGCACTGTCCATACCACTGATTGCTATATTTCCTGTTAAAATATCGATCTTTGGTTGGTTATTGCTCACTCGTCGATTGCGTCGGGGCCTACAGGGTTGGTTAATCGCTTTGATTTAAAGTCCCCCACTGAAAATCAGTTCTATAACTGAGTGGGTAGACTCTAAATAAAATTTATTTATTTATTATTTATTTATAACTGCATCAAGTGCAAGCATTGGACATAATAAAATATGGCGCTACTATTTAAATGAATGACGTGACGTAAGAAATCGATTACCGAGATAGATTTTTGTATGTTGTATGGGCCATACAAGATAATATGAAATTTAAGGGGATATTTCACAGACAATGTTGGAAAAACCAGATGTTTTGCTTTTTTATTTTTTATTTTTTTATTTAACATTTACGTTGTTATTTATTGACTACATAAATTTATTATATGCTGATCTAATTCTTCAAGCATTAATTTTTTTTTCTTTAGCGCAGCATGCTATTTTGCATGGGAAAATGGCTCATTGGTACTGATATAATGCATAATCTAGGGCTATATAAAGTGTTATTAATAACTATTTTAGTAAATTTTAAAGTAGCCTAGATTAACAGGTTATAAAGGACCAGTGAATTCCCGTAAAATAAATGAACTGAACCTTTAGTATAGTGTTACACTCAAATTTACGAAAAAAACAACATAAACAAACTTTAAATGCTATTATCTCGGAACTTTTATTTTAGCACATTTGCTAACATTTTTTTCCTAGTTCTTCTACACTTTTTAAGATAGAAGGTTAATTTTTTTTACCATGCTCACAAGTCTTATTCTGACAAATTCACCCGACACATTTTTGATGAGATCCACAGCTTTTTAATTAAAATATGTTAAATACGGATTTGCTACAAAAATCATACATTTTCCAACAATACAAAGAAAAAAATCATATATACCAAACAAAACAAAAATTATCAAATCCCTCTGGTGAATGTTTAGATAAATTGTTTTTTAACCCATCCGCACCAGCGCCCCAAAACACTAGCGCGCCCACGGAAACCGCGCACTTTTGCCCTCTGCACATCGAAGTTGCAGCGTAGTAGGCCTACAGTAAGAACAACGTTATCAACATCATCACTGTCACTATCACTAATTATTACCGTAGCATTATTTCTAGGCCTAGGCCTGTTCACAACTAACAATACACGAATTTGTAGGGCTACGAGTACTACCCTTGCGATCGTGATCACGCCCATTCCTAACCTCAATGTTACTCCCACGCACATCAACGCACATTTCTTCTTCGCTGTCACTTTCACTTACTATATCTGCACCGGTTCTACGCATACGATTAAAATCACAACCTTCATCATCACTATCACTGAAATCTGATCCAAGAACATCCAAAAATTGACTGATTTTGGATTGTTTTTGCCGAGAACGACGCTTTGGTTGATCCGAATCTGCCATTATTGACAGGAGACAGGCGCGCAAGTTTCACGTCGATAACAAAGTCGATTGTAGCTTCACGTTTTTGCCGTAAGAGTACCAAAGAACACCACTAGATGTCACTACATGCTTGACGCGGGAAATGCAATGCAATGCAATGCAACAATAAGTACAACAATGGCCGATAGGAGCTGATACTACTGCAGTTTGAATGGAAGCACGCGTAAATGCGGACCAGTCCGCTTATGGCTTCCGTGGCCAGGCTATGATTCGCGGACTAGTCCGCTTCCGGGTGCAGATGGGTAAAACAAAAACACTTTACACTTTAAAAAAAAATGAAAACTGTGAAAGCCTTAGCATTTTTAGCAAAACGCTGTTTTAACAATGTAATTGTCCATTGTTGAAAAATAAAAATAATTTTGAACTTTTTTGGGGGGAATTATTACTTTAAATAATATAAGCAGTTATACTAAAAATTTCAAATGTGTACATGGAATGGTTTAGAAAATTTCAATTTCAGTGAAATATCCCCTTAAGAGGGTACGCTGAGCATGGCCCAACTCAAAGTCAAATGCGCGCAAACAGGTGTTGATGATTTCCGCTGAACGGTTGGTAATATCAATACCAAATTTTGAATGTATGTTAATAAAGTACTTTTATATTGATATCCGTAATTGGTTGCACAAAATAAGCCTTAAAGATCCATTGTGAGACATAAGTCCAAAACGTGAAAAAATGGAAAATTCAAAACATGGATTACAATTCTGGAAATTCCCACCAAACCGTTTATCTAACGATAAAACCAAATTAACCTGCGCGTTAACATTGATTTAAACGTTGATATCCATTATGCAAATTTGAGTTAAAAAAATCTGTATACTTGGAATAAATTCCCAAAGTTGACCAAAATTGAGTAAATTTTGGTGATTTCACTAAATTTTAATTCAAAATCAATGAATTAATTTAGGAATACGCATAATGGATAACATAGATTTATTCTTTATGAAAGTTTGTGTGAAATTTGATAATGGTGTGATAAACCGTTTACGCGCTCAGCTTTCTGGATTTTTCGGGCAAACGGTTTATAACACCATTATCAAATTTCACACAAATGTTTATAAAGAATAAATCTATGTTATCCATTATGCGTATTCCTAAATTAATTAATTGATTTTGAATTAAAATTTAGTGAAATCACCAAAATTTACTCAATTTTTGTCAACTTTGGGAATTTATTCCAAGTGTACAGATTTTTTTTAACTCAAATTTGCATAATGGATATCAACGTTTAAATCGATGTGAACTTCGGAGGTTTATTTGGTTTTATCGTAAGATGAGCGGTTTTGTGGGAATTTCCAGAATTGTAATCCATGTTTTGGATTTTCCATTTTTTCACGTTTTGGACTTATGTCTCGCAATGGATCTTTAAGGCTTATTTTGTGCAACCAATTACGGATATCAATATAAAAGTACTTTATTAACATCCATTCAAAATTTGGTAATGATATTACCAACCGTTCAGCAGAAATCATCAACACCTGTTTGCACGCATTTGAGTTGGGCCATGCTCAGCGTACCCTCTTAAGTATGGCATAAACAAATAATGTACAGCAACCACGCACCCTCCTCCCTCCATTCTGCAAGCATCACATTCAAACGCTTTATTACGGAGAAAAACCTGAATACCAGGAGGGTGATTCTCTAAGAGCTATTGTTAATTTAAATCTAACGCCACTGTTTGTTTAACATGGTGGCGGTTTATATCACATTTAATGCGGACCTTACTACATCATCCTGCAGAAGGGCTGGAATCGGTTCTGAATTTCACTACCCATTGTCATCTCTTCCTTCTACTTTTCTTTAATTTGTGCAACACTAACAAGCAACCATGTAGCAGTCCATTAGCCACACTCGTGATTAAAATAAAACAACGATTGCACAAACAGTTATTGGCGTCCGCTTGTGGGCAGGGCCGTGTTTAGGTAGTGAGCCGCCCCAATGCAATTAAATTTTGCTTCTTTGCAGAAAAGTTGTGTGCCTAATCTAGGGCCTATTCCTCCTAGCACAGCAATAACAAAACCCTACATTTTAATACTTTACGGGCCTCTAACTTAAAAGAAGTACATTTTTTTATGGGCGATCATTGAGCAGTTGCCACGGATGTATCATTAGTTTTTAGTTTGTAGAGAGGAAGCAATATCAGTGGTGGTTCTTTCACCGTCGATATCATGTCGAATTCCAGTACCTGATATCGTAAACTGCAGTATGAAAAATATATTGTGACATCTTGTGTTTCCGAAAATGGCGCCACGCTCGTCAGATGGCCTGGGACTCACTTTAATAAATAAGAATAATGATAAATTAACTCCAATCACATTTATTATTTAAGTGACGGTATGAGGAACGTGAAAGGAACTAAGTTCCTTTTTGAGGAACGAGGAACGTTTCAATTCCTTTTTTTTAAATGAACGAGGAACGTCTCAGTTCCTTTTTAGGCAGAAGTAATTTTAACTTTTCAAAGTTCCTTTTTGGGGAGAACGTGCCCAAGACTGAACTTGACCACTACAAATGATTTGTACATTGATAACTGGTTTGTGTTATTTTGAAAGTTATTCACATACTGTTGTGTGATCATTATATTGTGTGCAGGGCTACTTTAATTCACTGTTCTCCTTTGTAAATCAGTTTTGATAATTGTATAGGATAGAAGAGACTAAACAAGAACAAGACCAATTTCATACCGATCCTTACTTAGGTATGCAGCAGAAACCTGGACTATGGAAGATGGAGAAGAAAGTCAGAACAGGTAGCAGAGTGAGAATCCTGAGGAGCACAGTGGGCAAGACAAGAAGGGACAGAATCAGCAATAAGGACATTAGAGAAATGCTAGGTGTAGAGAAGTTACGTCACAGGATGGGGAGGGCACGGTTCAGATGGATTACACATATGAAACAAATTATGGAAGAGAGGATGCCCAAGAGAATGTAGGAAAGAAGGCATGAAGAAGGAAGAAGACCCTAGCAGGAGACCTACAAGCAAGAGGAGAGAAGATAGAAAGAAGTGGACAATTTTGGTTCCAAAACCCAAGTTGACCCTACCAGAAGTGGGAAACGGCAATATATGATAAATGATGATGAATGTTGATTGTTGATGACCTAATGCACGTGTGAATGCAAGCTCTAGAAGTTCCTAGATATGAAACACTACTGTTTACCTAGGTAAAATGCTATGACATACCTAAATTATGCTCTTATTTGTGCTACAGCAAAAAAAGAAACATAGCCCTAACAACATTGGAAATATGGATATGTCTTACTATTGTTTCTATTTTATTTTATTCTCATAATAAATACTACAGTACTTCAGATCAATAACAAAAAAACATGTTTATAACTAGGCCGCTTCGCGAACGCTTTTTCCAGTCGCGTTGATGGATGAGCTTTTTTTGGAATATTTCTGTCCAATGATTACGTTTTTATGTGGAATCTCATTACTTTTTCTATAGTTACTTGATATTACTTGTTCATTATACACCTGTAAAAGGCTTATATTAAAACCTTTATTTCTATGAATTTTGACCCACTTTTTCAACTTTTTCTTTCAAGAGGCACTACATCACCATAATCGTTATGTCAATGTAAAATATGAACGTTGTAGCCCCACCTGTTTGGTCAGAATCAGCCCAAATATCACAAAAATATTGTATTAAAAAGGGGGGGTGAAATTGTAAAAGTACTATTTCTACGAGAAATATTTCTTCAAATGTCTCTAAAATCATAACGTATATAATTTCAGGGATTTTAAACGTTCCTATAAAGTTTCATCAATATCGGAGTAGCCGTTTGCCAAATATCACAAAAATATCGCACTAAAAATCGAAAAAAATCGTAAAAGTACGATATTTATGAGAAATATTTCTTTGATTGTACCCAAAAACAATACAGCTCTAAGTTCAGAGATTTCGAAGGGGTCCTCCAATTTTCATCCAGATCTCATAGGCCGTTTGCCCGGTAGAGAGCAAACAAACAGACAAAAAAATTAACAAAAACAAAACACCCAAGCTATTTTTATTGGGGGAGCTTTTTTTATAGGGGAAACAAGAAAAAAACACAAAGTCAAATTGAAGTCTTCGCTTCGCTCATCCAACAAACAAATTGCATAATAGACAGGCCTAGGCAAAAAAATCTTCAAAAAAAGTTTCACAGCCGTCACAGATTATAACAATTAAACATTTAGTACCTACTTGCTTTTGAGGACTTTTATAGCCAAAAACAGTGCAGATTTAATTTAGTTCAAAAGATATTACGAGTACAACTCACATGGTCAAGATAATCTGAATCCAGGTGGGCAGTAATAACTAAGTAGCAACATACAGGCCCAATTCAAATACTTGCAATATAATATACCCTATAGTGAAAAGATAAGGGAATAATTATGTAAGAAAGAAATGTAATGTGAACTGAATAACTTCCAAGATAAAAGTAATGCTGTTACTCGTAGATGTACAGTGCCGATGTCAGCCGATTGTAATCATAGGCAAAACAGCAACCTAATAGTAGCTAGTTCTACTCATTCCCTCCTTATGTTTGGAGCTGGTAATGTAGAAGCTTTCACCATTATGTTGCATCTAGAAATACTAGTGACAACATACAGTTAAGCATAGCTCATCACTATCAGACTACAGTATACCATAAGCAGTAGAGCTGCATACCTATACATAATGGTAATGCCATCAACACAACAACTTCTACTTTGTAAATGTTGTTAGACTTTAACAATTAGGACCTGTATGCATTTGCAATTGTCTTAAGGGTAGGCCAGTACGAAAATATTATTTTTTACTGACATACAGCCTAAGACTTGCATCTTACTTCCACAACCGTTCTTAAACCTCATTGCTAACCTTGTGATAAATCAAGAAATTTAAACATAAAAGTCCTCTCATTGCTATTATTTTCTGCTGTCAATACTCTTGGTAGCAGCCTCCCTATAAGTTGGCACGGTGCCAGGTGGCACTCGATGCTCTATTTAGCAAACGTTTCTTGCAGTTTCTCCGCAAGATTGTTGCGACTTGCTTTAGCTGTTTAATTTATGTTCTAGTTTTGGTTTATTCTTACCTTGCATAGGAGTGTGTTGTCGATATAATTTTTTAAACTCTACCTACAACACGGAGGTCCAAAAATGCGGTCGCCCCGGGCGACTTTTAATTTATCCCGGGCAATCAGGATTTTATTATACCTTACACTAGATATTTGGTTGTCTGTCTCCATTCTTGCCAGCTGGATATCGCTCAGTGTGCGACTGCGAACGGTAGACTCGGCGCAATGTGCTTCGAGAAGTCGACGAAAGAGAGCGTTCTTTACCTCTTGCAGTGCACTATATCGCCGGTAGAATGCGCTTCCACTGCGGCCGTGATGCTCTCCCGAGAGAGTTCTTTCTTATCGACTTGGAGGAGATAAACACACCTTTCAATACATCGATATGTAGTAACAAAATTATTGACCGCGTAGCACTCGATTCGGGAATCTCGCAAGATGTCCGCTAGTTGTTGACGCTCTGTTGTTTGCGTTATTGTTTTGCTGCAGCTAATTATATCAAAGCAGCGGTGTATTAGTAATTTCTTTCGAACTAGGTCCACCAGTGTATCTGGTAGGCCTACTGAGAATGAGACAGAACCCATGGTAACTCAGGTTAGTAGACCTAGGCCCACGCTTCCTCCTACCGCGAACGAGCTTCCACCCGACCCTAGGCCTAGAACTGCGAGTGAACATGTGAAATTGGCTGGGCTACTTAAAAAAAATGTGGGCTACTAGGTTTGTACCACATTTATAAACCCCTGTACTAACATAATAAGCGAGTGCATACGACCAAACTCCGCTTGGATTTGTTTGTCGTAATCTTAGTCATTCTTCATCGCAGCTTACTTGCAAATGTTGAGTTCTTAGAAATTTGGTGACAGTAAAAATTCCACATGCAAGTTGTCGTTACTGTCAAGATTGCATAAGAAAACATTAATTCAAAGCTCACATTTTAAGATGTCAAACTGCTTAGTTCTAGCTCTTCTTCGTCCACCACTTGGCTTCCCACCCATAGCTTCCTCTACACGTAGCCTAACAACACCATACTGCTTAAAGTTAAGACAAAGGTACATTCTTTATACTTGAAATGTATTATACCAACCAATCACATACTTACCCATTGTAAACAAATCACCCATAAATTATAATGAGCTCATCACAACAATATGAATTAAACATCATGACTGAAAACAAAAGGTCAGTTTGTCATTAACTCTAGACAAAATTAAACATAAAGTCATAAACCCAAATATACTAAACATAACAATAACACTAAATAAAATAGGCCTACTTTGCATTGAAATTTACCTTCCGAGATACGATGATTGATGCCACAATGCATGCGTGAGGAGTGAAGAACAGCTTCAGACGCATGATCAAAACAGCCATTGTTGTAAATGCACCCAAAAGAACAAACACATACAAAATATGTGGTTCTATAAAACGGAACGGGTTTACGTTTACTAGGACTGTCGGCAAATTACGATCCCTGAAAAAATATCAAACTCTGTACAGATACTATAGTACTGTAATAGTAATGAGCATGGTACAGAACTTGCTTGTCAGAAGACCTACTTATGTCTAGGGTAGGGGTTTAGAGCAAGTCACTAATCTATAGTTAATATATATATGTAGAAAGAATATACATACAGGTGGCTGTGCTACAGTTAAAGGTAGGCTGTTGTCAGGGATGTGCATTATTTAGATTATTACCATGCCAAGTATTGGTGGTCATTTTTCTTTCAAGAAGTCTGTCCCATACATTCTTATAAGACTATAAGTAACTAACAACAGAATTGCGGTAGCCCCATTTGCATAAGTAGGCTATGTTGCAAGCCTCATACTTACTAAAGTAAAATTACATTTAATGAAACCCTTGGATCTTGATTCCCCAGATCTGTTGAGGGTAGGCGTATTATCGGTAAAATTTGTCACAAACCGGTAATCTAATCTTGATTAGTAACAACAAAGTTATACAAAATTGTTTGCATCCATTTTCTCTTCTCCCATATTTTTAGCAATATTCTCAGTACTTACAATGGCTGAGACACACCTGAAAAGACCCCGCCCTCTAGCTTTTGATGCTCAATGTTGTTACTGCTGCAGAATATCAAAAGTCAAAACAAAGATCGCATCCCTTTAATATTTTCAATGTAAATTCAAAATTATGGATAAAGCATGGGAATAAAAATAGCCTAATAAAATATCCATGAATTGACTTTTAATAAAATGGATGAAATCCATGGAAACGGCAACCCTATCATAACCCACACAATTTTAACATGGTCGACATGGTGAGATTAATAAATTTTACTTATTACTTGATCCTAACAAGCTCTACTACTAGGAAGCTTCGCAAACGCTTTTACAGGCGCGTTGTTGGATGAGCGTAATTGGTGCATTGAGCTGCCATGTGGTATGTGGATTTTCTGTTGTTCTGTGCAAAAATGATTACTAAGTTCAAGAATTTTTTTAAATTTTAATTAAATTAAATAAAAAATTAACTTAAATTTTAATTATTTAAAGAAATCGTAATTTAAAAAAAAATCTTAAAATTGTGAATTTCATAAGAAATAATTATTTGTTTTGTGCTCAATTTCACACAAATATTTTAAATTCATAAAATTAAGGTTTTGTGAAAACATCATTACAATAGGAACATGTAGGTGTTATAAGTCAAAGAATGTTTTAAAAAAGAAAACACCCGTAAATTTTGATTTTCATTAGAATAATTTTTCGATTGCACTCAAATTTCACACGAATATCTTAATTCATTAATTAAGGTTCTGTGAAAAATCATTAAATCGGATAAAGCATGAAGGTGTTTTTAAGTCGAAGAATTAAAAAAAATCGTAAAACTGCGATTTTCATGAGAAATAATTTTTTGATTACGCTCAAACTTTCACACGAATATATTAATTTATAAAATAAAGGTTCTGTGAAAAATTAATTACAATCAGATACAGCATGTAGGTGTTATATGTTGAAGAAAGTTTTTAAAAATCAAAAAATCGTAAAATTGCGATTTTTATGAGAAATAATTTTTCGATTGCGCTCAAAAACGTGGCAGTTCTAAGTTTAGAGATTTTGAAGGCCTCCAGAAAATTTCATCGCAATTGGAGTATCGGTTTAGCCGGAATCGTGTTAACAAACACACAAAAAAAAGAAAAAAAAAATTCCAGATTTTTCTCTCCAGTGTAGTGAAATGGAATGGAATCTTCGCTTCGCTCATCCAACAAAGCGTAACAAGTAAAGCTGGATTTAAGTGATTTGTAGTAACACAAAAATGAAAGTAGCTTCTTACCGTGGAGGTTGGTTAGCATTGTCCTCACTTGAAGCAGTAACAGTCCGATAAATCCACACGGAAATAACAGTCACCACAACTATCATAACGGTCGGTAGAAGCAGCGTGCGAGTAAGATTGTGTACAGATTCTAGTGGCAAAAAGTCAAATTCTGCAGAGCAAGTGTAGAGCAAGGTATGAAAATCCTTGAAGTCTCCTAGTTTTGACCTCAAAATATTAAAAATATGGTTCTGAAACATAATAGCAAATAACAAATACTATTAGAGAAATAATTCCCATTACATAAATGTAACCATGCACATAGAGTAGTTGGGGGTGACTTCCGAACGCGTCCGTAAGATTAAAACTTACACGTGCCCCCTGGATCACGCTAAACGTTCGGACTCGAAGATGCCAAAGCAAGTTAACAGAAGAGATAGGAGAGTGGAGAAAATGTGTCCTTCTCAGGGCAACGTCACCTTGTTATATTGGAACGCAGGAGGTCTCTCCGAAGATAAATATTTAGAACTTAAGAAGATAATTAGTGACAAAAATGTAGACGCATTCACAGTGGTGGAAGCAGGATCAATCTCAGACAACGAAAACTGGACAAAGCCATGACTAACGGCTACAAAATATATACTTTCCCTAGACAGAGACAATCTCTTCAGGCATCATAGTTGGTGTGAAAGTAGGTCTGACATCTAAATTTAAAATTTTACACAAAATGGACGAAGAAGACAAGATAGAGGTGGTACAACTAGAACTGTGGAAAAATCACACTAAGACCACATACATCATTCTCTATAACCCACCAACAAACGAAACAAAATTTTTAGATCTAGTCACTATTGACAGTACGTCAGTAATTGTAGGAGATTTTAATGCACCCAATAAAGCCTGGCATTACAATACAACAACAAAAGTTGGACACATAGTTGAAGAATACATAGACAGCAACCCGCTGATGCTACTGGAAGCAGCAGATCCATATACCTTCCTCTCATACAGAGGAGGCCTCTCCAGACCAGATTTAGCCTTATGCCACACAAACTTATTCAATCACATGAAACAGGACAAACCTAGAGTCTCCTTCCGGTGCTGGACACAAAATTTTACTTATAACAAGACAGAAATGTAAACCTGAAGCTAGAGAAACCAAATGCACTTGGAATTTTAAAAAGGGTAACTGGAAGGAGTACAGAAGAATTACCGAAAACTATTCCTGGAATTTGAATCAAGGGAAAACATTGATTTAGACAACCAGAAAATTATAGATATCATGCAAAGAGCTGCAGAAAAAACTGTACCTAGAGGAAAACAAACAATTACAACCGTTCTGGAATGAACAACTACAAACTCTGAAACAACAAAGAGATCAAGCAAGGAAAACTGCAGAACAACTCAAGACATGAAAGACATGATTCAACTAAGAAGAGTACAAGCCATGTTAAAAGACAAATTTTGGAAAGCAAGAGAATAGCATTACAAGAATATGTGGAGCAAATAGATTACAGAAAGGATGGTGTCAAAGCACATAGATACTTCTCCAGTCTATGTAACCAAGAAAAGAGGGAAAAACAACAGGAGCCAATAATATATAAAGAAGTCCACTCACCGAAGATAAGGATAAAGCAGAGGCGTTCTGTCAGTATATGTCACAACAAACAAGACCAATAAATAATAAACATGTAAAAGTAGAGCAACCAAAATACATACATGATAACGAGGACCCTTATAATGCACCATTTAATATCCATGAATTGGGACAAGCATTAAGTAAACTGAAAAACAAGAAGTCACCAGGAGTTGACCTATCTACCCTGAATTCTTGAAAAACCTAGGAAAGGAAGGGCAACTGGTATTACTGACACACTTCAATGCCATATGGGAGGGAAACATACCAGATATATGGCGAAAAGCAGAAGTTATCCCCATAGTGAAGAAAGGAAAAGACAGTAGTAAAGTAGAGAGCTATAGGCCTATATCTCTCACAAGTATGATGTCAAAGCTCATGGAACGTATGGTAAACCAAAGACTAAAAATCTACCTGGAGTCAAATAACCTCATAACAGAACACCAGGCAGGCTTCAGGAAAGATAGAAGCACTCTCGACCAAGTGGCATATCTACAGCAGGAGTGAAGGAAGGCTTCAATAAACAACTAGCAACACTTGTGGTGTATGTTGATTTCCAAACTGCATTTGATGTTGTGAACAGAAAGATCTTACTTACAAAAATGTCGGATATGAACATCCCAAGCAACATATACAGATGGACTAAAGTGTTCCTGAGCCAGAGGTATATGAGAGTGAGATATGGAAACAAAAGATCAAAATACAGAAAAACCAAGGCAGGATTCCCCAGGGAGCAGTCATGAGTCCTACCCTTTTCTTGATCTTCATAAATGACCTAGCTGACTATATTGAAGAGAGAAGTGAGGTCAAAGTAAAGCTGTTTGCAGATGATGTGGTGCTGTGGTACAGTGGTAGAGATAAAGATAAGATGGAAATTGAAATGAATAAAGCCCTTAAAGCTCTGGAAGAATGGACAGAAAAGAATGCAATGATAGTTAACGAAAAGAAGACCGTGTACGACTACCACACTACGGGACGAAGTGTACCAACATTTTTACTCAAGTACAGAACAAACCTGTTACAGAAAGAAGATAACCCAGTGTACCTAGGTGTACTATGGATCAAAAAATGACAATGACCAAGCATATTGAAAAAATGCAAGCAGCAGGAAGGAAGCGATTAAACCTGTTAAAAAGAGTTGCAGGTGTTACCTGGGGGGCAACAGAGAACACATTATCTACCACATATAAAACCTATGTGAGACCACTGCTTGAATATGGTATGCAATCATAACAAAAGCCCCTAAAAATGCACTACAATCTCTAAATAGGGTCCAAAATTCTGCACTCAGAATAGTTTACTGGAGGTGTTAAAACCACACCTATAGTAGCTATGGAAGCAAAGGCCAATATTCCACCCCTAGAGGCCAGACAAATGAAGCTGCAGGGATCCTATATGAAAAACTGGTAAGACTGGATCAGAACTACTGGGATAAAGAACCATGTGAAAAACATAAAACCCATGTAACATTCATAACGAAGGCACGACAAATAAATGAGCATTTAATTGGGAATGAGGCAATTAACAATAGACAAGACCTCCTACCACCAAACATAAATGTTGCATTGTTAGAAATCCCACATGCATTGACAATACCTGACATCGACGGTAAGAAAAACAACCACTCATTGGTTCAACTAAAGAAATTGACATTGGCATACATTTGCCAGAAATACCCAGAAAATGAATGGCTACATCTGTATACAGATGGATCAGCATCCCCAGGGGAAGGAAATGCGGGCGCAGGGATATACAGCCGAGAATTTGAGGCTTCCTACCCAGCTGGTGCTAATGGAAGCAATTATGATGGAGAAATCCGAGCAATAGTTGAAGCACTATTGAAACTATCAAAATCTGAAAACCGGAAAATTGTGATCCTATCCGACTCCAAGACTGCCATTGCAGCCATTGCAAATAGGGAGGAAACAGAACCCGAAATTAGACAATGTAAACTACAGATTCTACGACTCATGAATGATGGGAACAAAATTGTGCTACAATGGATACCGGCCCACTGTGGCATATATGGTAATGAGAAGGCCGACTACCTAGCCAAACAAGGTAGCAAAAAACAACAAGAAAGTAAAAAACTGTCACATAAATCTCTCAAATCTCACCTGCATGCGTCGACAGACAAAGCAGTCCGTAAGGAATGGCAAGAGAGGGGGCAGAATAAACTGTGGGAAGATTACACTAGAATGAGGCCGACTGGTAAACGTAAGTGCTACAGTAGAAAATAGAGACAGCTCAATTCCGGCTTCAAACAGGACACGACCTACTCGGAAAGCACCTCCATAGATTTGGAATTTTTGAATCTAGTGTCTGTCGGATGTGTGGAGCTGGGGAACAAGACAGGAAACATCTTTTTCAATGTACATATATAAAGCTTGAACGCGACAAAATGCCAAATGGCATGGATCGGAGCGAACAGGAGTCCTATCTCTACTGGCTAACTAAAGAAACACATGATGACATGAATAATGTCAATTGTAGGCATATGAAAAGAAGAGTAGATGAAGAAGAATTAATGATATTCATGACTTATTGTTCCAAACTTACCTCTTTCTAAAAGGCTTAGTTTGAAAAATAATAAAGGTTCAACAATTTTTGAACCTCTGATGATTTCGTTAATAAGAGTTTATGTAAACAGCTCCCAGCCTAGGCCTATATAGCATGCATTATCAATGCTTAAAATCAGTTATTTGTGACATTATTTGATGTTCAAAATAACAAGTGATGCTCATAGCTAATAAAAACAAACAAACAAAACAAAAATAATTACATAAAATCAGTACTTTTGTGAGACAAGGTGTATTTTCAGAGCACGCGACATGCCTGTATTATAGGCCTAGGGCCTACCTAGGTTAGGCTCTGTCTAGCGTAAATGCTAATATACGAGCAAACAATTTCAGTTTAGGTCTAGGCCCATAGAACAGATCGTACCAAAGCTAATTTTGTTTATGTTTATTAGGCTAGGTCTGTATACTTTCATAGCAATAATGTGAAAATTGATGCATACCAAATTCTATAATTACACAAACGGCAAAAAGCTACGTCTAGCCCTAAGCGAAAGGCCATCTCATTCCATTGTGTTTAGTTGTTTGATCTTGTTTCGGTGAGGTTCAGGTTCAGCTAATCAACTTTCGAGTTCTCACACTGATCGATAGGTCGAAACTCAAAAGTACAGTAGTAGGTAGTAGGGATGACATCGATTAAGGTTTTAGTTAACCGATTAACCGATTGTAAAAACCGGTTTTTAATCGGTTAATTAAAAAAAAGCGCTTAAAGTCATGAATTACGAACGCGAGTGCTCTAGCGGGCCAACTAGCACTGCAGTAGGATCTCAGTCACGCTCATCTCCGCCCATCGCAGGCGTATCAGCCGACATCGCCATCTACATCCAAACAGCTGGGAGCAAGCTGTGAGCCTATAAACTTCAGGCCTAGGCCTAGTGCGTAGACAAAGAAACTAGATCAAATTATTTGTTCCGGAATGAACAAAAACAAATGTTACCAGTTCAACTTTCGTGCAGACGTGAACTACAAAGACTAATAATGAATTCTCTGACAGTAAAATAGTATTCATAAATATCTTGTAAATAGGGCTGATCGGCGTGACAGTGATAAAAACATCTGCGCACAGGCTCTGTCCATGCTCTCCTCCAGGCAGACGAGTGGCGGCTGACGTCACGATGTTGCCAGCTGAGAAACATAGAAACAACAACTCCCGTGCAACGTAGCGACCAGTAGCGGCGACTCGTTGTCCGGCTGGCGGGGTGGGAGACAGCGCGGCAAATACAAATGAATACAATAGCCACATAATATCGCTGTTTATATAATCGGTTATTGCCCTTGTAACCGGTTACAAAAATTAATCGGTTATTAATCGGTTAACGATTAATCGTCGTCATCCCTAGTAGGCCTATGCTTCATAGTAGAATTGCATTTTTTTTTCAGTGACTGGCAAAGATGACGCACTGTAGCTGGTCTTTCACGTGGAATTTCTGAGCGAGTATTCTGTACGTAACTTTTCAAGCAAAATAATACAATATTGCTATAACAATAGCAGATGTAGTAATAATTTTTAGGGCTGGGCCAAAAATAAATTCAATACGATATTGATAAATGGGAATATTTTTGATATCGACATTTGGCTTCATATCGAAACATCAAATTTTACACAAAAATGCAAAAAGTTTGTAATTTTGGTGGAGGTGCCGGGCATGGTAGTTGAAATTAAATTAATTTGGCTGGTATATTATGGTGGAGGTGCCGGGTCATAAAACTCGATTGTGAGACCGTAAAATTCGTAATGCGTTCTTGGTGATACCTTATCAACCCTGTTTGGCCACAAATTATTAAAAATAGGCCCACTCTTTCAAAACAAAAATTTTGCAAAGTAGGCAGTAGGCCTACTTTTTAATTTATTTATATCATATTGAAATTTTTCGTGTGATATCGATAATTGAATGATATGTCGTAGACCAGCCCTAATAATTTTGTATCGTGGCCTAAGCCGCCATTTTTACTTTTGCAGTCAGTGGCCATTTTCCTTTCTCCCTTGAATGAACAAGACTCGTGTTGAAACGTCTAGTGTTTTTCTGTGTTTTGTACATATTCATGTCACCATTCATTAAGAAATTCAGCAGCCACCATCACTTTTCAAAAGTAAGCTGTTGGATCCTCTATTTCACACCAATATACTCCAGCCGATTGGCATTCTATCAACATAACCTAGACCTAGTATAGGCTTAATATTCAAAATCCCAAAAATAAAATGGGCTGTACTTACATCATCCTCATTCGGAAACATGCTTCCCAGCTTATGCCGCATCGCAAGAGTGGCAAACAGAACCCAAGAGACGTGCGCACTAATTCTCGTAGCCATGGAGCGATATTTCAGAAGGTATTCCAATGAGTGGAGCGATACCAACATAGCCACTACTAAGCACGGTAAAATAGAGCTCAAAAAATGCATCATTCCTGACTGGATGGTGGCAGTAAAAATAGTGGCAATCTGGAAGAACAGAAAGCAATAAATTAATAACAAGTAGCTAGTTTTTGGTAAAGTAGGCCTAGTTTAACCTTTGTATACAACAAAAACAAGAACACAAGAAGTAGGCGACAGAAAGAAAATTTTTTAAACAAAAAGGTCGAGGCCACCCAAATTTTACCCAAATTTTACACACCCAGTTTTCACTAAATTAAATCAAAGCTTCAAGGTTTTTAATTCCTAAAACAAAACCAGAAAACATCAAACAATATGAAAATAAATAAATAATTTTGAAGGTATATTTTCAACACTGACAGATGTCAGAAACTTAGTTTTGTTGATACTGCACGTTCAGTATTTTCGGGATGAAGGCTGCCTATCCTTTTATAACTGCTACTTCAATTAAATTTTAAATTGTAGGCCTAACTGTATGATATTTGAACAGTCCGAATCTAGTTTGGGACTTCTAAAACAACCTCCACATACTTACCAATAATCCATGCAGCACGTTAAAAATCAAATCATTGGAGATTAGCTTCAAGACGAACAATGAATATGTTATGATGATATGGACAGCCAATACAAACTGGGAGAACTGCCAGAGCATAAGGCACATTGCAGCTGACAAGAATGTGTTGAATATCTACAACAAAAAGAACAAGTACCGATAGTAATGTTACTAATGTACACAGGGAAAATTAGTAATTTACATATAATTAACACACAAGTAATGTAATGTAGCCTACGTTACTACAAGTACCGTAGGCCTAATTATTTATGTACACATACTTGACACTTGGTTTAAGATCAGAATGCCATGGCTGAGGGATTGCAGCACAGACGCCCTCGCCACGGTTAAGAAAAAATAACTAGACCACTCTAGAAAACCATTGGTTAAATGGCGTTTGGCATTAAAGCTACTTGCCAACTACTTACTACTTACTTACAAAGATTTTAAGTCGTGCCAGAAGAGCAACTCATTACAAAAGCCTAAAAGGCATGATCTCCCACAAATTTGCATCAAGGCTGGCAGCAGAAATGCAGTAAATTTGAAATCAAGAATGCCAACATAACAAGAGAACAAAAATTGATATCGTATCAAGATACCGTATATAGTCTCATCACAATTATCATTGGGGAACCCTAATACATAAATAGAAATAAGAATGCTCACTAGTCACTACAGGCCTACTTCAGAAGCTTCATAAACTTACCTCAAGATAATTCTGCATCCTAGAGTCTTGATACCTCCGCCCTTGTGCCAAGGTTTTCTGATCTTTCTTTATGATAAAAGATATATATAAGATATGCAGCAGTATAAACGGATATGCAAAGCTTTCCCTCAATGGTGGCGTCCATTGAACTCTAGTGGCCTAGAACATAATGAAATTGATCCACTAAATGAAGAGAGTACAGGGATGAGAAATACTGTTTTTATGTGAATAGACCGCAGGTATATTTGAGGTAGGGATGCACATCGATACTTTTTTCATTATCGATTATCAAAATGGTAAAGTCATTATTGAATCAATATTATCGATAATATCGATATCACCAACAAAGCCTGTTCCGACCTATAAGTGGAACCTCAAGTGTGGCAAGTGTAAGTCAAAATAATACAATTGCTTTCCTTTCGCTGCCTCGCTGTCATGTGTTTATGGTTTCGTCATCGACTGATAGCTCATTTCCAAACATAAATCTCCAGTGTGACACCATCAGCCCAGCCAGTGCATGGCACAATGTGAGATAATAGTTTGGTTCGTGCACTATTGACCAAATATTTTATATTGCGATAATCGATAATGAATTTTGGTTATTGATAATCGAAATAATATCCATTATTGATTGATTACCGATCCATAATATCGATTATCATGTGCATCCCTAATTTGAGGATATCAAATTTTAAAAATGGGGTGCGGCCATTACGCAAAGCCGCTTGTCAATACGGTAGTAGTTATAACATACTCTTTCAAATTTGAAAGGTCAAAACAGAAGTGAGGCCAATACTCGATACATGTAGTGGCTTATAATCGAGTTAATACATTATAGTATAGGTCTACAGAAGAACTAGTACCAACAAGAAAGTTTGGAATTTTTACCAAGTGTGGAAAAGACCAACCGTACCGGCTAGTTTAGTTTAGATTGGAGAATGGTTGACAGGTTGGGAAAGCATAGAGAACATAAAGCACAGCGTGAATTTAGAGAAGAGGGCAGATTTCAGGACACTAGGTCATTCAGTATTTTTAGTAATTTGTATTATTGACAGTTAATACTGAATGCATGATTTTTTAAAGTTTTTTTTAGTTTTAGGGTGCTTTAACAGTGAAGATTATTTGCAACACGTTTGCCATTGATAGTAAGTCGAGGTGCATTTATGAAATGCAATGCAGGCTTGCAATATTATCAATAGTAAAAAAGGCAATGGCCCAGTAAATAACAAGAAAAACTAACTGATAGGCAGTCTAGGCCTATACGTAATTTCAAAGCTTTTGAAGTATGAATGATATGGTAAATATTACATAACTATGTTCCACTATTCTATAATAATTTAGTTGTTCACAGCAAATAATTACCTCCGTATGGTTGTAGAAGAAGCACATGACAGTCAGTAATCCTCCAGTAATCGAATTACTATAAAAATTGAAAGATAAATTTAAAATTAATTATTAGGTACCGTATGCATATCACTTTTCCCCCCTAAAAAACATAAAATTATGAAAGGCTTAATAGTAAAATTTTACACCATGATTTGTAGTCCAATGTGCCAATATGCTGAGTGCATTTTTTTCATTTTGCCATTATTACAGGCTGCATCCTCGTTTTACTTTTGGGTTACTTGAATGCTGACAAAAACAAAAAAGTTTAGGTTCACTTGTTGTTCTGTCTGAACAGCGGAGGCATGTACCGGGTAAACAAAATCCTATCACAACATATGAATGAAATCTAGGCAAGACATTTTTAAAAGTCCAACATTATAACAAATTTTTTTTTTTAATTAATTTTACTGATAAATCTAAAGATGTAATAAAACAGTACCGGTATTAAGAAATACTCTATAACTTTTTTTTCTATAGGCATAAACAAATAAACTAAACCGTGGCAGAATTATTGTTACCTTAGGAATGTTCCAAAACTGAACAACACTATGACTGTAAGTCCAGCACAGCACCACACCATCTGCAGGTAAAAATACACCGGGTCTCCCAAGCCTTGGCAACTAGTTATCAATGGCAAAATAGGACTTCTTATTATCTGCCAACATTCTTTTGTTTGAAAATGCATCATGCTCATCAGATATATGTATGCTCTGTAAGCGCGAGCAATTAAAACCTGTAACAATACAAAGTTCCAGTATAGCTCATCATTACAAACAAATTTTGAGTCAAGATTGAGTCATTTTCTAATTCAAAGTTTTCAATCTAGATACTCAAAAACTCTTCAATATAGGCCCTACCACAATTTTAAACGGATTTAATGGGAAATGGCCCTAAGTTTAATGCAGTAATTTGCATAGCGCAAAGATCACAAGGTGATGTAGGTAGATGTGCCGGGCGACGTGAAAAGACATCAAATACCTCACCTCCAGTGATTAATTTGGGGGTGAATGTGCATGGAAAAAGTTCACCCACTTACTTTTTGAAATGTCTTACGTGTGTTTAATCTTCAATCATTGAAAAGACAATATGATTGTAACAGACTGTACCATTTGCAAGAACAGTATAGTAACAGTATGAAGGGGAAAGATTCTTTCCCTATCTCAATCTTCTTGCGAATGAAAGGAAAAGATGACAGAATTTTCCGTGATTCCAACATTAGAAAAAGAGAAACCATGTGACCCCCCCCCCCCCCCACCGAAGAAGATTGTTGACCGTCAAACCACTTATTATTTTAGAAATAAACAACTGATTACCTCAGGCAAAAGATTGAAACGCTGTAATGTATTGATGACACTCGGATATTCTGTTAGGTTATCATGAGTTAAGGCCTCGAGCCCTTGATTGTAGGTGGGAGCTTCAACTAGCCGTTTGTAATAAGAATAATACATTCCCTGCAACAGAATTATTACAATCACAGAGGTAGGCAACCATTTAAACAATTAATCAATTATGTATGACTATGAGTAGGTAGGTACTTAAGACATTGCACATACCTACAAAGGTTCTGTAAAATGCTAAGAGACAATTTCAGCATTCAGCCATAAGAAATGCATTAATATTTGTATTCAGATAAATAAATGGTTTTTAAATAATTAAAATACATGGTAGGACTCTTTAAAAGTCTGCCAAATTTGCACCGCAGAAGTTACACTAAAACCAAACAGGGCAAACAAAACAATTGTCCTCCAAAAGCTAGCCTATGCTGATGCATCAACAAAGCTTTTTTGTTTTGAAACATAAAGAACCACCCAATCATAGGCATCGGCTATCCTTAGGACAACCATATAAAGTTGCCGCAATGAAAATAGTATGGTACACATAAATTCATAGCCTATTTAGGTCTGCTCACTCAGTTACAATCAATTTTCTGTGGGTGAGTAGGTAGCTTACATTAAAGCGGTCCACGTTCCTTAGAATCGTGCGCTTAATGGACCTACAAGTCAACTGCATGAACCACTGCATGCAGCTTAATAAAGTAAAGAAGCAAATAAATACATGTTAGGCATAGGCCAACTTACCATTTCGGTTCGAAACGTCATTTCCCTTTCTACTGTAGACAAATGAGAGAAGTGATGATTGTTCTCAAACAGTGCTGCCACATGATACATGTGGGTGAATGCAAAGCAACAGGCTAGAAGAAAATATACACATTTTGTCGTAAAATACCATCTAGGCAAGAAGACTCAAGAGTAGGTGAGAAGGCCAAGTAGGTCACATAGACAATCACTACAAAACAAAGTCTAGTATGTAGTAGCAAACTTGCATAGCCTATATGAACTTTTTATCAAATTGGTGGGAGGGGGTTATTATTCGACGAGCATAATGAGATAGACCTAAGTCAAGACCCTAATTAGGCATTTAGATCAAACAATCCATTATAGACTTAAGGACAAAAATCTCGCCACATAAGGGAACTTGGGGTAATTACGAAATTGGTGTAATGAATGTTTGAAGATGTAAAATTTTATATAAAAAAAAAAAATTGTAGGCGAATGTAAGCAATTTTACTGAAAAAGGTAGATTACCATTGAAAAATATTTTACTTTTAGTAACAGTTGCAAAAAGTGTATTGTTTCTACAAAACAGTAGGCTGCCTACATGTTCTTTTGGCAGTGAATGCAGCAAGTAATTCAGAAAGAAAAGTGTGGAGGACACTTGGCAAAGGAATGAGCCATATTGTGAAAAGTTTAAGATCGAATGAACGTATGGTGCAATATGGCCATTAGGTCACTAGAGTACCATCAGTGGTGAATAGAACAGTCTTGTAGTTACTTGTTATTCAACATGATCATAGTAACCAATGAATATTTTTTAATATAGGCTTGGTGGTGTCTTTAATATATCGACACATTAAGAGTATATGAACTATATCATTATTTTTATCCTTAATTGTGGTTCCTATTCAACCTCCATGTGGGTCAATAGGAAAGGATAAAAATTGCCACTGAGGAACATATGGTATCTACTGTCTATGTAACCTAGCCATGTGAGTCATAGGAAACAATTATTTATTAAAAAAATAATTGTAGAATGAGCAAGTTTATAAGATAGTAGACTCTTCCAGAAAGAGAAAGACAAATTTATCAGATCTCTTATGTGCAATGTTTTCATAAATGAGGCTGATTTTCTATTAGTAAAGGCTGCGGTTGGTCCAAGTTTGTCTATTTTTAGAGGCAAACGCAAAGTAATTCAAACAAAAAGCCTATGTGAGCGTTAAAGAAACGGGGCAATTACGAACAATTTGTATTTTTAGGGGAATTTAATGTCCTATTCACCATATGTCCTATTCACCGTTAATAGGTATGTTGCGGATAGGACCATTAGATGTTGCCAATGTTGCTGCCAATAGATGTTAAAAATGCAAAAGATACTGGAAAGTTCAAAATTAAATGTGTTAAATGGATAAGACTACAAGACTGGTAGGTAGTGGTACCCCGGTACATGTAGTACGCTTAGAGTAGTGTAGGCTAGGCCCTTAAGGCAAAAAGGTGGTAAAATTTTACATATACAGTAGTTGTGACTTGTTTTGTTGTAACATATAACATGTATTTTGTAACTGGCTATTTAAGCTAATAAATAAAGGCATCATTATTATATATTATTGTGAAGGGATGTCCGAGGGCTAGTTAAGAGGACTCAATCCCTTGCATTCGCATAACGACTGAGGAAAACCTCGGAAAAAATCTTCATTCAGGACAGGATTGCCGGTCTCAACGGGATTCCAGCCCCGGACCTCCCGAATCAGTCGAGCGCTTAACGCCCGAGCCAACACTGTCGGTATATTGTGTAATGATAGGTGGGGGTAAATGGGAACAAATTTGTATTTTGATTTCTAGGGGAAATTAAAGTGCGTTGTCTGCCCTGGATTCAGGAAATTCTTAGAACTTAGGGGTAAGCCTAATGTCTTCACTTGGGCACTGAGGTACAATTTTGACTTACAAGTCCAAGAGGAAAATCTTTTCATTGGCCCAATTACGCTTTTCACCCAGATCTAAAAACAATTCAGTCATCTAGGAAAGAATTTTTAAAAGTAGCCAAGCCTCCAATGAAAATCTTCAGTAATTTTTTTATATTTTTTTTTTAAAAAAAAAAAGGCTGAGGCAGGCGCGTAGGAACTCCTTTTCGAGTGGGGGGGGAACAACAAATCTGCTGCAAGCACGGGGGTTGGGGGCGAGCCCCGCAACTACAGATCGTCTGCAGGCGAAAATTTGAAAATGAGGTTTTTAGAGTGTGTTTGGGCGTCTAAAAAATCGGGCTGAGAATACCAAATAATGTATTTTTGTACATTAAACTATAAATATAATAAAATTGGATGTTAAGAGCATGACCATGCATGCTACAAACCATTGAATATGCATAGGCTTATCTTTGATCCTCGAACAATAATAGGATGACGAAATTTTGTCATTACAAAGTATAAGAAAGGGAAAGGAAGTGCGAGAATTACACTGCAGACTGCCAATAACGTCTTTCACTAAGTAAATGGTTAAAAAAATCACTTTATTGAAAAATTCGTTATTAAATTGCTTCCGTCCGTATTTACGGAGACTAATTTCTAAGATTCTGAAGTGGGGGGGTCACGTAAAAAGTGGGGGGAAACTCCCATCCCCCCCTCTGGCTTGTTGTAGGCCTACACATTTTTATTTAAAAACCATCATTTACCCAATATTATTTCTTGAAATATCTACTTTTCATATAGGTATAGGCCTAGTAGCCTAGGTACCCTAAATATGTTTTAAACTAAAGTTAATATCATACCATGTGGTGCCTTGTAGGCCTATAGTCATAAAAAATTATTTTACTATTTTCTGTTGAATTGAAAACTTCAAGTTCAAAGCTGCTTTAAAAATGTCACAATTGTTCTCAGAATAACATTACTAATAATTAATAAACTAAGCCTAGATAGTAGATATCAAGGTATTTCTTTTTTTTTAATTCATCGTATTCCAAATATTTTTAATGCACCTGACCTTATTGTCATGATGCTTGTTCCTTATTACCCCAAAATGTCGGGATAATAAGGAACAACACGCAATTTTACAAAAATATGAATTGCATCTAAAATAACACAACAATGCAAAATATTTAATTTTATCTTTTGAAACACAATATTTCAATGTAGTATGTGATAGCACAAAACCATTTATAGTAGGGCCTATACTACAGGCCTATGTTTTCAGTATACTTAAATTGAGGTCATAGGCCCTAGGTCAACTTATACTAATTTGTTCCTAATTACCTCAAGTTCCTGTATTGTGTATTTTGCTCTGAAGGACTACCGGACCAACTACTATTGTGATGTTTAAGAAATTTTCAGAAAGCTTTAATTGACAACTTAAATTAGGGTACTCTGTTTTGATATTCCCTGAGAGTGCATTTCGGCTTACTGGTACCGTAAGTAGGCCTACTTACTACTAAGACAAACAAGAAACTGATAATATGTAAAATTAATCATGGAATTGTAAGCTTACTCGCTTACAAGGGCGGGATTACCAAACAAAGTCCACAATGCAGCCTTCTCATTTTCTGTCCGAAATCCTAACTTGAATACTTTGACAGTGGAATCATTTGGGCTACTGCTTCTGGTGTGACATACGTACCGGGTACCCAGAGGTAGGAGGCAGTAGGGTGCTTTCTAATGTGTGTAGAGCCAGCTTTGCAACACTTCTTTACCTACAAATGATCTTGACAGCTCTCCCCAAAACAGTGTGTGTCTACTGTGTATTACTATTTTCTATCTTTCCTGACGAAACCTATATTTGTATTATGTACGAATCCATGGTGAATAAATTATCTTATCTTATCTTATTCCTAGGTAAGGAGGTACACCAATGATCCTGGCATTCTTAAACAACGTTTGTCAATTGGACAAAATTAGTTAGGCCTAGGGGCTTTATATATTTTGTGTAACCTAACTGTACCACATTCTTCAAAGATGAAGGCCTACACACTTCTTGGTAGGCCTATCATCATATTTTACGGTCTAAGGATAGGCTTTCCCGTTTTTGCTCCATAGCCTACCTTTGAATTCTCTACCTTGAGTGTCAAAGCAAGTGAGAGATTGGTTTATTTCAATATACAACCAAGATTATGGCTGGACTGGCCTGCATTGAAGCCACGATGGAGCCGCTTTCAAAACGTTTTGATGAAATAGTTTTAAGTTTGTGTGACATGGGGCCTACGATGAATATTTTTGGTAAAACTTAGGTAGGCCTACCGAAGTAGAGCCTAGATTAGGCCTAGTGCACTGATTTCCCATCCGAATTTAGCGCATAATGCCAACATTTTAATAACGAAAGTAGCTAGCCTATAAAGCCTATTCCTACTACCTACCAACCAACGCACAACCCCCCTGACCCCCTACAAAGGAAGCTGGAAAACCTCGTAATGCGTGAATATGCGTAAGCAGGAAAACCTACTAGCGCGTAAACATATAGGCCTACAATGCAATAGGCCTAGCTATTCTTCACTATATTGGAGCTTCTTCGGATCATGGGCCCCTAAAAACAACAACTTTAAAAAAAAAACTACAAAACCCACAACACCTTTAACGTTTCTATTTTAAAAAGTATTAAGGACTTTCAACCGAAAACGAGTTTTGCCAAAAATACCAACGTTAAAGGTTTTGTAGGTAGGGGCCTATAATTTTAAATATTGTTTAGGCCTACTGAAGGAAGTCTCCATTTTATTGTGTTCTCTTAATAGTTGACTTCTCCTTCTTATATACAAAGTCCGAAAATTAGGGTGATTTGGAGCTCTGTGGGCATTATATCTAGCATCAAGAGCGAAAACTTGTTGCCATACGGTCGCCATGTTGTTGTTGTTGTTATATCTTCCTCCTAATGTTGACCAATTAGATCGGTGGTAGGTTTCAATTTCTTATCCTCCCTTGGTTTCTTGCCCCTTACACCCTTTCATCTCATCTCTTCTTGAGCATTATCTTTTTCTTTTATTCCTTTAGTTCCTTAATGCTCATCCTCTTCCTCGTCTTCCTCTCTAGCAGGTTCTCCCTTCGGCAGTTGCTTTAGGCAAGTTAGACAAGTTTATAGTAAGTTAGCAACGCTAAAGTTTTTCTAGGTATGCCTACTATAATAGGGGAGATTGGGGTAATTGGCCCATTCCATCGGGTGTCTTGGAATCTTCGCGATTCAAGACGTCACCAGGCCCAGTCCATCACGCCACCATTTGCCCGAACCAGCGCGTACATAAGTGGGTTCTACTGCCGAACTGCCAGAATTTGGAACTACTCCCTGTCCGAAGAAACACAAGGTCTCGCCATGTCTGAGGCACTTTCAAGAGAGTTGTTAAGTCTTCTACATTATGATTGCTTTTTTGATTATAAATTCATTGAATTGTTATTGTTTTGTTAATTTGTCTCTTCTATGTTTGTCTCTTTTATGTCTCTATGTTCTATGTTTTATAAGTGCTTGTTTATTATCACAGTTTGTTGTGTTGAGGCTGGCAGACACCTTGTGCTTGGGGCACACTGCCCTTTTCTGCCAACCTTCCTACTAAGCCTATTAGTGGAAAATAAAGAATAATAATAAAAAGCCTTGTAAATCAAAATTTTGAAAATGTACATTTTTATGAAAAATTGTTTGGTAAGGGCCATACCTTCTTCTTTGATAATGTAATCAATTCTACTGAGAAAAGTAACTATTGGTTGGTATTTTTATGACTCTTGTAAGGTAGGCCTACTACAAAAAAAGTGTAATAGGCCTATGTTTCTTCCAATGTTTTAAAAATTGAATTTTCCCTTTTTATACATATTAAATGTAGAAAAGACAGTAGGCCCTATGTCTATTTTATCTCCTACATATGAGAGTGCTTTATTATGATTTTTGTAAATTTTTATCTCTTTTCTCTCTTAAGAGGGTTTACCACCCTTTTGGCAGTTAGTAAATAGCGGTTCGCTCGGCCAAGAAGCATCCTACGTATATACAATTTTGCAAACTTCTCAATAAAGCATACATGGACGTTCTTACAGTCATAGATTTTCAAAATTTTGTCTTGATCAGCCAGAAAAAATTCACGAATATAGTCAATTTTGGACTTTTGAACAAAATTGAAATTCGTGAAATCTTATCTATTTTTTATAAATTATTTCAAAACAAATTTTAGGAATGTGTTACTATGGAGACCTTTATTTCCACTTTCGTGAGATATGTTCAAAATTTCTAACAACTGTGGTGTCATTCAGCCGAGCAAACAGCAAAATGCCTAAAACGCAGGTGGTGAACGCTCTCAAGTAAGGGGGTATTCCTATTTGCCCCAAAATTTATATTTTTGGGGTAAAAGGGAACACCCATGAGGGGTAAATAGGAATACTACACTAGAAACCCAAAGATACTATGGGGTAAATAGGAATGAGTCATATAGTGTAATGCTATATCATAGGGGTAAATGGGAACAAACATGTCTCATCGTGCAGGTAGGGTACCGGTAACAAGAATCCACAATCATCAACCACTGGAATTTGAAGTAAAATACCTAGAGCGTAGAGGTAATATCTTTGCTTGGCCCTTGAGGGATGACTTCGACGTCATTCAAGAGGCAAATCTTTTCCTAGGCCCAATTAAGCTCATTGGGGTCACTAAATTTAATTTAGAACCAGATCCAAAAATAATTCAATCATTTTGGGAAAAGTTTAAAACACAACAAGTAGGCCCTGATGATAATCTGGGATAATAAACTAACTGTGTAAAATGTGAGGGAAGTGTTCCTTATTGCCCCCACTTAAAAAGTGTATATTTTTCCTTTTAAACAGTAATTCATGCATAACAATTTCTATATTTGTAATTTTTAATGATACAAATACTTTTTTAAATATTAACATCGTGCTATGAGAAGCTTTGTGTAGTTTTAAGACAAAAATTACAGTTTAAAAAAAACTGTACCTAAGTCATGTTTCTAGCTATTAAAAAAATACTACAATTTCCATCTGTTCTAACTTTGTCAATAAGCAAGATATCAAGATGAATTCTTTTGCTACTTAATTATACTACAAATACCTATGTTCCTATTTGCCCCATGTATTTTTAATGCACCTACCTTGCTTCTTATAATGCTTGTTCCTTATTGCCCCAAAATGTTGGGGTAATAAGGAACAATATGCGCGTATAGAAAAAAAATCATTGCATCTAAAATAACACATGATGCAAAATATTTAATTTTATTAAGAAAGACAATGTTTCTATATATCTGATACCACTAAAACATTTATAATATGTTTTTCTAGTTATATGTAAATTGAGATCATAAGTCAACTTACACAAATTTGTTCCTAATTAGTAATTACCCCAATCTGGGCTAACAGTTTTACGCGATACTAAAAAGCATGAAAAAAACAAGTTTCATAGGACCCCTGAACCGAAGAAGTACCGGCCAATGTAGGGGACTATCAATCAATTTGTCTAAACCAAATAGGCTAGGCCCTACTTTAAGTACCTAGGTCTATGGCCTAGACCTAGAACAGTAAGTAGGCTTAGCTAGGGCTCGGCCAGTAGGCCTAGCCCCTTGGTGTTTGTGACTGCTTATAGAGCTGAAGTAGCTAGCTAAGGCTAGCCTAGCTAGAGCTGGACCCATTTTTGGGCTGGACTTACAAGGGACCTACCGGTATAGCTAGGCCTAGGGCCTACAACTAACATTTAAGAGGCCTCTATGTCGTAACTAGGCTAGCCTAGGATGCTTTTATAATGGTAATTCTGAATTCATACACAAAAGCCTGGGCTGAAGAAAATGTCATCAGGGCCTAACCTAGAGTGGAATGGGGATTTGCAGGTGCAGTAGGCTAGCATATGCTAGGGGCTGGTACCCTACCCTAGCTTACTAAGGGTTGAAAGTCTACGAACCTATTGTTAAAAACAGTGTCCCAGCTATCAATCTGCGTGTTCCAATAACTAGGCCAAAAGTATTCGGAGCCATAATTGCGAAGTTTTCTTTCTTTGGTATAGGGCCTAGTAGTTTTATTTACTAAGGCCTAGGCCTAGGGCCAACCGATATTTTACTTTTACTAAAAATGTATCACAGCCATCAGTGGCACCCAAGGATAGTGGCACCTGCACATTTTGTGCCTGCACTGCAACAAACCATAAGGGATGTATGAACAAACCCACAAGCACGTTTACCAATGTGCGAAACGAACATCCCCAAAGTCGCACGTAAGTAATCCATTAATCATTAATCAAAATAAATATTATAGTTTGGACAGCACATCAAAAGATTCTCCGCGATATAAATTTAAATTGCATAAAAATGTGGATCACTTATATTGGAAAAATTATTTTTTACATTATCTTCCCTCCCTTCCCTAAGATATCTAGAAATTTTAACGTTAAAAGCTTGACGATGCCCTGACTGTGTGGCGTTGATAGGTCATGTGATAAACCTCCACCGCTAATTTTGAATGGCAATCAAACACATTAATATTACACAATATAAATAAATATATAAATTAAATTAAAATATACACTAGCGCGCGCACCTACACATCTTAGATAATAAGCATTCATTTAGTTAGGAACCACATCAATTATATAGCTGCAAAAATTGGCAAGAAAATAGGTTATAATATGTAGAATTGGTCAACATATAATATCATGGACGAAAATGGTTATTTATAAAACAATTGTTCAACCACCTTTCGATTTCTGTTCCACAATTGTCTATCAGGCTTTTGTAACAGATATGAATCGACTTCAAAATCTACAAAATAGTTCCTCTGTTAAATAGAGGAATGTGCAGTCTATAATTAAATGCAATAGATATGTACCAATAGCAACAATGCTGGACGCACTTCAATGGTTAAATGTTAAAGAACAAAAAAGTTAAATGCAATGATTTTCATTTTAACCCTTTACAGTACAAAAGACCGGGACCCAAAATTTTACTTTCTACCTTAACAATTTGAAATCTACGATTTTTTAATGAATTTTATGTTGTTTTTTTTTTAAATTTCATCGATCTTTTATGAAAAATATGCAGATTTTGGATTCCAAATTGACATCAAAGTTTGGGGGAAAATCAAAATTTGAGTTTATTTTCTAAAATTTGTTTTTTTTGGAATTCAAGATAATTTTTTTCGTCAGGTAATTCACGTCAAACATTAATTTTTATTCAAATTAGGCTACTCATTTTTCTTTTACTATTACTGTAATCTCCGATTTTTTTCTTTACTTTCATAAACTTAGAAAACAATATAATCATCAAACACACCATACACTAATACATTAACATTAACTTATACAATATTACAGGCGGCGCAATATGACCTAACTGATAGAAGCGCCCTATAGTATAGTTCATCACGTCGGCGTGGATTTGTTCAATGTTTCGTTCAAGATTCCTTGAACTCAAGGCCAAAATATAATCAATGTAAAGAATGTATTGTTTATATTATTATTTTTCCACATTTTGATGGTGTTTTGTCCTTGAATTCAATGAATCTTGAATGAAACATTGAACGATTGAACCGTCTATTTCAACCTTTAGAAAATTAAATTCCCATTTCTTGCACAATGACCCATTTTTCAATTAAAGCCCTATTTTTTTTGCAAGTCCTAACAAAATCTTCACTTTCGATCAGGACCCGTTCATAAAAAATTGCATTTGAGAAACAAACCATCAAGGGTAATCTTTTACCGACACCACCGAGTACCGACACTCACTCGTCAAATCTCGGTAAGTCACAGCAAGCTTGCACTAAGTACACAAAGCTAGCCCAGCGACAAGGCAAGGCTTGCCCTATTTATTTCACTTCAAAAACTTTCCATAATTGATATCTACACTATCATAAGCCTGCGCTAAGGTTATGTAGTGGTTGGTGAATCCATTTATGTATGTAACACACTCCTGGGCCCAGTGTTTAAAAGTCCCAATAGCCCAAATGCTACGTAAAATAGGGGTGCTATGTTTTCTCACGGCTGGTTAACCCCTTAGTCTACTCTACACACTTGTTTTGCCATGAAATACTATTTAAAATCGAAATTATGGGGGAAAAAATAAATTCTAAATTTTCTTCCCCTTTTCGGATTTTTTATTTTATTTTATCCCACATTGACATTTTAGCTCCCACCGAATTCTTTTCTTTCCCCCTTCCTCCCCCCCAATCCCCCCATAATGTTTGGTTAAATTTTTGAAAATCTTCAAAAATAGGCCGAAGTTTGATATTTTATTTCCATAAATGGAAATTTTTGGCAGATTTCATCCGATATTGACATAAGTCTCCATACCCCCCCCCCCCCCAAGTAAAGTACGTTCGGACTCACCCCCCCCCCCCATATTTTTATCATTCCAGTAAAGTAAACAAATGAAAATGATTTTTTTCCCCATCTTTTAATCCTTTCCCCGCCTTGACATCACCAACCCCTTTCAGAATACTACCCCTCTACCCATCCTCCGTCCCAACTACCCCCCCCCCCCCCACCCCACCCAAAAAAAACAACAAATTATTACCTTCAGGTCATTTGTTTGGATTTTATTTGATAGTGACATCTAGTCACCTAAAAACACCTTCCAAAGTAATTCTTCCCCCCCCCCTCCCCACTGTCTACTTATCTCCCCTTTTCTTCCCTTCCCCCCCCCCCCTCATTTTTTAATGAAATTCTAAAAAAAATTAAAAATAACTATTTTAGGGTATTTAGCCAAGCCTTTTAGGTAATTTCATTGGTTCTCATCCGATCTTGACATTATCCTCCCCCCTCCCCCCCCCCCCTTGTCCATTATTCCACAGAATAATTTTCCCTCCAAAATTTTTCTAAAAAAAAACACAATTTTTAATGTTCTAAAAAACACACAAAATATTAAAAATTTGATTTTCCTCAAAAGTCATTGATTCACATGCCATCCACTAGTATTGACAAAGCGACACCCCCTGACGCCCGTCTGGCAGACGTGGTAGTACGGCGAGGCACGGGTGGCGCACCCGTCTGGCAGACGTGGTAGCGCTGTGATTATTTTGGAAAATAGAAAAACGCGGTCGAATAGCCTTAAATAAAATATAAAAATTAATTATAAAAGAGAAATTAAAAATGCAAGTTTTTGTTGCGTCATTTCTTGTAAATTTTATTGTATCAAAATGTGGATAAAACCACCCATGGGCAACATTTTCATGCCATGCGGAAACAGCCAAATATTTAGGATATGGATAAAACAGAATTTACACAAAAAAATTAGTGGACAGAAAATTTACGATAGAAAAGCCAAAACTTGTAAGATGGTAAAAATTTCAAACGAAAAAAGTTTTTCAGGTACTTGTTCATTATAGGGACCCCCCCCGAAAAGAAAAGTGGGTTAGTGGGGTTGGGGGGGGGGGCGCGAAGCGCCGTGGGGGTCTTGCTGACCACGGCAACGCACTTCATGCACCCCCCTCCCCCACCCCAATAACCTACTTTTTACTTTTGGGGGTCCCGATAATGAACGAACCGTTTTTCAGAAATTTTGATATTCGAAATCATTAGAAACAGTAAAATTTGTTGATGAAATGCATGAACATAACCATGTGCGGTACCATGCCAGAAGATTTACGATACATTAAACAGAACTTATGATGTTAAAATTTTGAATGATGTTCTGAAATTTCGAAATAATCCTGCTTAAAAAAATCGCCTGAAGAATCGCATGCAAGAACTGTCACCACGTCTTGTGGCCCGCTTCTTCTTCTTCTGGCTGGTGAGGATCTCGCGTTCAGTTTCCTTAGCCATGAGCCTCAGTTCATGGTTGGCCAGCGGACGGAAGGGTAGAATGTCCAGATAGTTGGGCGTGTCTATGAGGTTGTTTGTTGCCAGGATGGCGTTGCACTTGTCGTACGAGTTCGGCTTCCACCACTTGATGTCGTCGAAGGTGGATAGGAGCGCCAGGATGTTGTCCCCATGATCGGATACAACTGAAACAAACGAGGAAAGGTTATTATATCTATAAGGAAGGCTATATACGGGTCATGCATGTCGGTGTCTAGGTGAATTAAGTTATTGTTATTATTTTATACATACACTGGGGAGGGGCCCCGTATGAAAACTTCTTCAGGGGCTCCCAAGGGGTGTGGGGAATTTTCATTAGTATTTTATCCTCGAAGCAGCTTCTACAGCGATCTGAGGTATTATTTAGAAAGTAAAGATGAAGTGACTTAGACTAAGAAGTATTTTTGTCAATAATTTAGCTAATTTGAGTTTGAAATAAATATTAAATACCACTAAGAATCAATACGTTTATTTCGTTGTGTATATTGTTTATATATTCTTTCACCGTGTAAGAAAGCTTTACTGAGAGTTGTGTTTTATTTGTTTATATTGCGTTATAAAAGAATCTAGGTATAGGTTGCGTTTCGGGTGAATAAAAAAGCACTTAAAGTAACGTTATCAAATTGTGTTTCCTAGTATAAAACAGCTGTAACAATCATAGTATTAAATTATACGGATGACTGAAGATGATAAATTTGTTTACTTTTATAACATTTCTTAGAGACAAACGTGTTTACTCATATGTGATGAGTAGTGGTGTTTGAAAATAGTATCTTGACTTTGAACATTTAGCGCTTCAATTTTCTAAACCGAGTATTATATAGCTTTTGTAACATTTATATTTTTACCAACATTAAACAAACTTGTGTATGGGCTTTCCTTGCACTTTCATTTTAAAATAAAATTGTTGTAAAGATTAAATTGAATTTGACTGAATTAAAATGTTTATGAAAATAGTAACATTACTAAGTAGCAGCAATAAAAATCGATATGGACAAACTTTTTGTTACTTTGGTAGATTTTTTAAAAATAAATGTACCTCTATATTCATGTAGGCCTACCGCCAAATTAATCAAAGAGAGTTTGGCATCCTTACTTTCCTCCAGTCCCTTACTCTAGCTCCTACTAGACTTTGTCAAATACCGACTGAAAGGCCCCAAGATACAACCAACATAATTATTACATTTTCTTACCTTTACGTTATATATATATATATATGGATTGTTGTAGGTTTTCGCGGCCCGTCATAGGATAAAAACAAGGATCTTGGGTAAAACCGCGTCGAAAATCCAAGATCCTTGTTTTTATCATATATATATATACGACGATGGAGACGGACGTCTCCGAAAATTCACACAAGTAAGTGTTAAAAATATAGACCTCGGTTAGTAGTTTAATACACTCGTCAAATAATATATATATATATATATATGGAAAATGGAAGCCTAGTCTTCTGAAACGTTGAAGTTTTAATTAAATATTTGTTTTAAACATCCAATAAAGCGTGATTATTTCCGTAAAGTATAACTTAACATAAACCATGAATCACGAAAGCCTACAACAGAACATATATATATATATAAACATATTGTTTTTTACTGGGGCTTTTTGCCGCGAATAATTTATTAAAGAAGAGGGCACTGACTTACCCCTCCTCTCCTGACGTTTCGGGAAAGTCGCATCTCCCATCCTCAGAGGCCTTCACTCCACGATGTGTTGCCTGGAGCTCCTCACTCGCGAACTGTGCGCGAGTGCGGAGCTCCAGGCAACACATCGTGGAGTGAAGGCCTCTGAAGATGGGAGATGCGACTTTCCCGAAACGTCAGGAGAGGAGGGGTAAGTCAGTGCCCTCTTCTTTAATAAATTATTCGCGGCAAAAAGCCCCAGTAAAAAACAATATGTTTACATATGTCCGCGAAAATCTGAAATTAAATATATATATATATATATATAGGCAAGCCTTAGATGTGCTTGTGAAAACCTTTGAAATTTTGAAATAAATATATTGAGTTAACATTTTTTTAAATTTCCAGGTGGTAAGTGGGTTGTGGGTAAGAGCCCCCAACCGGAGGGTGCGGGTCTGGGGGGGGGGGGCAGAGGTCTCCACTTCCCAAACTGTGGTCCGTAGACAAAACATGTGGAAAAGTGGAGAACTTATTCTTCATTTGAAGGCGTCTAATGTAATATGTGTGATCGTCTTACCGTGCACGATCGTTCTACTAAACGGATTCAGTACGCCAGCCTGGGGTGTAACACCTTGACCAACGATCTTGTACTGGATCGCGAGACGGCACCGGTTCTTCAGGTAGATAGAGTTTCGGAAATGTTGTTCGTCCTCAATGACCCCGCAGATGAGGACCCCGTGTATCCAGAAGTTGGTTGGCAAACGATAGATATGTTGATTGTTTGGCTGAAAGAAGAATGTTAATAAATAAAAATAAAGTGATTCTCGTCCTTAATAAGGCCGCAGATGAGGACCCCTCGAATCCAGTTGCTAGTTGGCAAACGATAGATATGTTGGGCTGAAAGTAGAATGTTGGTCAGTATATAGAAACAAAATATTGTTCGAGAGTATAATATTATTGATATGTCTACAATCTACATCTGATCGTTTTACTATAGCGTGATAAAAAGCTGGAAATGAAAATGGAGGCTAACGTGAAGTAACATAAGATGATTTTTCTTGTGGGGAACCTGCCCAAAGACAATTGGATGTCTCTCTTCACGTGTCCAACTGGCAACTAGTTATTTTTGGGCGTTGGGTTATTGTGGCGGGAATGTCCCAATCTAAGAGGATCAAATCTCTACTTTTGGAAATAACTTTCAGTCATGATTGCCGGCGGCAGGATTCATAACAATGCGACTGCCAGAATTGAGCTCTAAGCACGACACTGTATGGAACAACCATCCGCCTACCTGTATTACTCAATCTTAGGAATGACGTTGCATGCATGTGGTGGGACTCGAACCCTTGACTTCCTGAACCAGTCTCGCGCATCACGCTGCATCATACTAAGTAATGAAAGTATTTCGCAATAATATAGACACAAGGTTTTCTTTACCTGGATTGCCTCTATTCAGGTGCATAGGATAAGTAAATATTGTAAATTGAGAAGAAACGTCCCTAGATGTTTTACGAGAAGGTTCCTTGGTGTTTGAGTAAATACGCCAATCTCCCGGGTAGTCCTGAGCCACACTCTCAATACAACTAATACCTACCCTAACAAGGGATGTACACCATGCAGTATGTAAATTTAAATTTCTCGTGGGAAACCTTTGGTTGCGGTTCGTAGAAGCGACCGGTCGACCACACTGGTCGTCGATAGGTCGTGACGTCACCCATCGTTGGTCGCTTTGGTCGCGACCTACAACGGAACACTTCCGAACTAGAAACGTTCGAATTTGTCAGCGGAAAAATGGCAATGGAAGTATGGAACGTGCAAGAGATGCAAATACGAGTACGACTGCCATGCAATGTGTAGTCTTTGTGTATGCTGTAGGCCAAATAAATCTTTGATGCACATGCCCTCTAGACCCTAGGCCTAGGCCCTACTCTTTTCGTGGGAAACCAGACCAGGGGCTAGGCCTATGTCTCCTTGCTTCTCTTCAGGTGCCTACCTAGTCCACAGCGCGTGATACTAAAGAGAGGTCTAGGCCTAGGCAAGACACAATTTCAGCATTCAGCTTTTGACTTCTTAGGAAAACGTCGGGGAAAAGTCTCCAGTTTGAAATTGCCAGTGGCGGCCCGGGCCGGCGGGACTTCAACAGGCAACCTCCGGAATCGAGAGTCTCGCATGTAGGCCTAGGCCTAGACTAGGCTTAGCGCATAGCCTAGGCCTAGATCTAGTGCATCTTTCGGTTACCTAAAACTGAATAATCAGAACTGGGCCTAGTGTATTAATTTCTTTGAGGTACTCACCACAACGAGCCCACTTTAACTGTGAGGCCATACTCGACTTGTCGCATTTGCTACGGTCCTGCTGCTCATCAGCGCTCCTGAACTGACGAGTGCGACCAACATTATCAGCCCCACTGTTCATTAAAGAGAGGTACCGACGAATAAAAGATGCATCTTTCAGCGCTTCCGTGTCTAGGTGGCTTGACATTCTCTTTGTTTAGTTGTTCAAAACGTGTGGTAAATCGCCGATGTCGGGGCTACAGAGGGGCCTATAGGCTAGCCAGGTGGATTTAAGCAACAAACGAACGCAAGATCTTGTTGAAATAACCTTTATAACACGCAATGACTATTATTCGTTTTCAACAACGAATTTATAATTTAGAAAATATTATATTTGAGACAATTACGGTAAATTTTGATTCCGCCAGCAGAAAATGCGCCCAACCCGTTCAGAAATAACGCAACAATGAAAACAGAAGATGGACGCTATGCGCGCGCAGCTCTTGTACGTACCAAATATATTAGAAAAGTAAAATCGTTTGCGCGCATCCATAATGCCGTGAGTCAAAGATGTTGAGTATTGTTGTTGTTGTTGTTGTAGTAGTAGTATTTTATTATTTGAACTATAACACAAATACAATCCTCGTTATTGTTAAATATTATTTGAGGAGGCGCATGCGTTTTTTTGTGTGTACTAATTTTGATTTATTTATAATAATTGCTATGGGTAAATTTGTTTTCCGAAATAAGTATGCTCGTTGTAAGATTCCCACTAGTTTTACCTGGTGAGACCATTTAATGGGCTGAAGAAAACCTCAGAAAAACCTTCAGTTAGGATTACCCGCGACGGGGATCGATCTAGTAGGCCTAAAGATCATGTAAAATCCTGAAAGGTAGTAGGATAGTTTAATTTCAATTTATAAAGTGTAGGGAATTCAATTTGTTTGAATTATTTGTTGTTGGAGAGTGTAATTTACTATACATGTGTTGTAAGGTTTAAGGAAATGGCTAGCATGAGCCAGAAATAAAGAAATACAATACAATCTGCGACCCATCTGGGAAGGAATGTCTTGACTGTTTTTTCTAGGTTTCAATCTTGGAATAACCTTCAGTCAGGATTGCAGCTGACTGGGATTTACCAAGGGCGGACCTCATGAACGAGATTTGTGCGTGTACCGGTATTATAAATTACCTTTTTTTTAGTTTATACTTTTGGCAAGTTATTGACCAAATTTACCAGTATGGCATGGCTCCTACATGCCGTTTTTAACCACATATTTTAATTTTATAACTTTATCTAGATTAAGTACCTCAGTATGTTTTTTAATAAAGTCTAGTCCTAAACCATGGCATAGTGTAGACCAGACCAAAATATAGTTATACCACAAACGGGTACGAGAGTACCCAAAAGGGAGCGAAGCAACTCAATCAACAGATCGTTGAAGAAGAATACAAAAATAAAAGAATGTTTCTTTCCACCCATTCAATTTCGTTGTTGGTGGCGGTGCTGAGTTATAAAAGGGAGAAGCGTTTCTGTTCGTGCATTTAAGTTTCGTTAATTGGATGGTCACCGTCGACGGTTAGGGCATTTCGTCAACTTTGGCCCACTTTAGGTGACTCCCATGACCGCTAGTCACCAAATCTTTGTTTTCATCCTTGTTGAAGGCCAATGTCCACAAAAAACACATATACGTTGGGTCGACGTGGAGGCGAAGATCATAATCATAAGAGCTAAGGTGACAGTAACTCCAACCCCCCCCCCCCCCCCTCCCCCTTGCCATCATCACCCTTTGCTTTGATTTCATGGTGTCAAACAAGTCCCCTGAGGAAGGGCCCCTTCTAGAAATCACCCCAGTGGCGGCTCCAGGTGGGGTGGTAGGGTCAACCACCGCCCCCCCCTGATTCCTAAAAATGGTTAAATTTTATTCTATAATGATATTACAACAATCTTCCAACGTTATGATAACATATCAAACTGTAAAACACGTTTTTGAATTAACTTTAAAAAAAAAATTCCCTGCGGGCTGAGACGGGGGCGCCAACTCGATCACCACCTCCCCCCCCCCCTCCCACCCATGCAACGGTCATCCTTCAATGACCCACCCCCCTTAGAACTTTTGAATGATTTATGGTGACCATTCATTATGATAAGTTTTATTTTGAGTACCAGTACAAAGATGTTCACTTGATTAGTGCTGATTGGGAGCAATGAGCATTACTTTCCTATGTATAGACTGACACTGAATGCATTCAGGTAAAATTTTTGTCTGGAAGTGAAAGATTGGGGCACAATACCCTTCAACAAGCATGGACACCAGATTGCACAAACACTGAGCCAACAGATTGTACAGAAGAACACACAATAAAATATCTTATCCCCTGGTGGAGGTGCCAAGCACACAAAAGTGTCCCTTTAAAAAAAGGCTTACCCCGCCACCTCCTAAACATATTCTTTATTGTCCTTATTGAAGGGCAATGCCAACAAAAAACTGCATATTATCATCATTCAGAGGTCGTGGTCGGTTTCTATCGTGAGACGTACAGACACAGACAGACGTAAAGAAAACGTATACTTACATATTACGTAAAAAAGTTATCAAGTTAAAAAATAAAGAGTGACTTTACAAGATACCAAAAAAGTAACGTGATAACATTAATGCGTTGCATTCATTAGGTTACTATAGGCCTACCCAACCTTGAAACGGTCATCAAAGCCCATCTTGCATATTATCATGGTTTGACCGGTAGGTACGAGAGTAATTTCCTTCCTAAAGCTACTCTCCCTTCCTGCCAGTGGCTGGATCTGCCCGGCATGGACTGTCCCCAGTGTGCGGAGTCCTCCCACGTTTCATAGGTTAGGTAGGTTCGTACTCATTATTGTGGGGCAAAATGTAACAACTGGTTTACTTGGCCAAAAGTGAACAAATCTCAACAAATAATTAATCAAGTAGAGCACAACCATCATGAAAGAAGCTGTATTTATTGTTCATGGTATGTAAAGACCAATATCTACAAGACAACCTAAAAAAATGTAGTATCTATATTTCCGGGAGCAGTCTAAATGATTAAGGACACAAACTTTCTTAACTCAGCCTCAGTGAAAAGGTTTAAATATAATATAAATAAGTAAACCAATATAGATAATATGTGATGTAATTTTTATTGTTATTGTAAATCATACTTACTTCAGACAGAGATAGTGGCGACTCATGATCATTAGGATAGGTGGCGCTATTATATTTCAACCACTTAAATCTATAAGAGCACATACCGGCATTTGTCTGTAAACATAGTTTTTCAAGAGAATAGGGTGTCCACTGTCCAGCTCACATTTGCAGAGGTTTACAAACAATAAGTTTACAATACCTTTGATCAGTACTTGTCACACAGTTTTGTCCGGCCCCGCAATCCAAACAGCAAACAGGGTTGTGTGTTGGGATATGTCGTAGACCACACAGGCAGCGAGCTAGTGACACAAGTGAGCAGGTGTTTTTTACATGCACAGAGAGTGTATGTGCGACTTTTCACAAACATAGTCTGCCTTTCGAGCATGCCTTGTGCTGCGGCTGTTCTCATAGAGTGCCGGCAGAGGTAGTAGTACATTCATAATAGTACATTCAAACCACTCGAAAAAAACTTGCTCCGGTCTAGGCTCGGCGTATAATGAAACCTTTTGAAGCTAGATCGTACAAGGGCCACTGCAGAATATGTTACATACATTAAATGTAATAAAACTAATAATATATCGTGTTACGAATGTACTAACATTAGATTCTTAATTTAATCTTTGTTGTGTATACTCACAAAGGTGATGCCTATCTCCACACATGGTTCTTTTTCAAATTTTGGTTATATTTATTCACACAAAATATGTAGACACAAAGACAACCGTCACCAATAATGAATATTTGTAATGGACTTTGAAGACTCACAGGAAAAAAACTGTGACAAATGAAGGTATAACAGAATTGGTATAAAATTGCAACCAAAATAAAATATGTTGATTTTAATGTGAGAAATACAAAATAACTGCACTTGAACGGCTGAGCATCCGAACCCGAGCCCGCTAACGATCTCGCCTCGGCAATAGAGAGGACAACCTCCATTGGTAGCACACTGAAGCGGTCAGTGGCTGTCGTGTCATGAGGATGACGCTGACAGACAGGCATTTGAGGTGTCGGGCCAGGAGCAATCTTGGACTAGTATCCGAGTCTGGTCAGTTGAGATCTGACGGGGCTGCAACAAACTCCAAGAGGGCAGTGCATGGAGTGGCCGGGAATGGGAACTCTCGGTCAAGAAGAGCAGGTCAGCAGGTCCTGAACTTAGTCTCACTTCAGAGCGTTAACAATTAACCCGAGTCTCGTCAGGGGGTGGGCCAACCTTACAGCCTTGGCAGAAAGATGGTGCCCAAAGGAGTGTAAGAAGACTAAGCTAAGAGCGATAGCTCAGACGACTCCTTCCACAATCTCAAAACACGTCATTAAAACAAACTGAACTGACCTTGGTCAGTATCGCTCAAGTGTTTATATGAGGGATATCCAAGCAGCAACGCAATGGAGTCTTCAACCAACTGAGGAAGCTGCCTGAGTAACCTAGAGGGGTTAATAAGGAAATGCACACGTAACTACTTTATAAGCTGGACCACGATCTCTCTACCTGAATTTCTTCCAGGAATAAACCAAATATTATTACTTTACTACTCACACAACCACAACCACATGCACTACTTTGGTTACACATTATACAAACTATGTAAATTATCCCTTCTTCCCTACTTATTGGAAAGTAGGCCTATCTATAGATCAAGTTTGGGTATATTTCCACCTTTACATCTACAAGTAGGTACAATAATAAGACAATAATATACCAATCATGCCATTGTGGCAAATATTATTTCAGAATTAAGAACATAGACAAGTTAATACATATTATAATCAATCAATACTCATACAAGTTACAAATCAAGTACATTTATGCTAAATTAGCATTCAGTTGCAATACTTGTAATCAAAGAAATACGTTACATTTGAAGAATGAACCAAAATCATTTTGAAACTCTCAATTGTTGTTTTGTTTTTGTAATACATGCATTTGGATGTAGGACAGTCGATCTAAACTGTTCAAAACCTACACGAGTATTATTTATTTGGTATTATCAAGGTTGTAAGTTTTATGTAGAGGTGAACAGTTCAAAATCAATGATAACAACAACTAGATGACCTTTTACAAAAAAAATGCATACATTGTTCTAAAAATTGAACAATTCATTACATGATAATGGTGATGATTGCATTTAAAAGCAAATACAAACTTAAGGCGACATTTTAGGTTGAGAAATTTACTATAAGTTTTATGATAAACAATGTGTCAAACATTGGGTAAATAATTTGTTGACTAACAACTAACAACATTTTACCTCCAATTGCTACCCAATCCCACTTGCATGCAACGTGCATGCTGACAGACATTGAGTTTTAACTTTTAAATATGCAACATCGATTTTCTGTTGAGGATATGAAAACGATGAAAATTAACTAAAGGTTTTACATAATACATCTACAACGTTGACTATGAAACACAGTTTAAATATTTTCAGTATACCTAAATATGACAAAGCAAACTTGCTGAAAATATGTGTGTGGGACACGTTTCCCAACAACATCAGCATCCCTTGTACATCTTTTCATCGAGTTAGATTCCCTGAATGCGTTACTGTCAAGAGTGATCGCTATATAATCCCTCCATGCTTATAAAGTCAACCATTTAAAAAGATACATATTACTTGTTTTGCCCCTCATAATTTTGATTGTAGTAAATAAACTAAATTTTAAAAAAAATGCGTTAAGACTTAAGATTGGTTCGAAATCACCAGTGGCAAAAATACTAATTTATAATTATAAAGTGACACTGGGAAGAAAGTTTGAGAAGGATGGATCAAGCCGCATGTGATCTAACATTGCCATCACAGAGCCAGTTATGATTTCAGCTTTCAACATTCTATACTGATTTTTATACAAAATAAAGCTTTAAATCAATTCATATAACATAAAAGTTACTGTATCTCTTGTTACACATTGGCATTATAGTACAGAATAGTACACAAGCTTTCTGTTTGAACTTGATGTGTTCAAAGAGTTAACAACAGTCTTTACAACTATTTGGAAAATTAATGTCAAATCAAATCGTTTGGTCCTGCAAAAGGTGTGATCACACAAACTATAAAAATATTCTCATTTACACACAATAAAATACGTAATCTTAATCCTACTTTTCTTCAGTCATCCATCCCCAAAATCAAAAACATTTCCGTAATACATTACTATATAAGGACATTTTTCTCACACTGTGCTTTTAAATAATTATACTCTAGACAATATGCAGTATCACTTACAATATCACATCAGTCATCTACACAGGACAGTATGTATTTATGTGGTAGAGGTTGAAACTTTTAATACTCGACCACATTTCATTTACTTAATCTTAGCAAAACACTTATCAGATAATAACGTTTTGCTACAATACATAGATCTAGGCCCTATGTTAGAGACACAAATTATTCTTGTTCCTAAATCAATGGATATTCCAATGATATTATGTTGTTACTTGTACTCCCGCAGACAGAAGTAAATGAAACGTCTTTACTGCAACAACTCTCCCGAAATTGATATTTTCTACTCACAATCAAATCCATAAAACAATAGGTTACATTTGAAGACGTGTAACAACAGTCAGCAGCCACATTGGATAAAAAATAACTTAAATAAACTATCTGCAAAGTAGTTATTAGAATAAAGCACCTAGTAGAAAATAGGGATGACATCAGGTAGAAAAATATGGATCCGGTTTCAACTCCTCTCAGATTCGGGCAACACGAATCCATGCAAGTTTAAATTCAAAATTGTGATATACCGTACAGTAGTCTAGCTGTTAACACTCTACTACGCAATGAAACAAATAAAATTAACTGAAGGGATAACGAAGCTACAGGTTGCCTAGCACACAAAAAAACTAAATCACCACATATTTAAAGAATGAAAAAGTTGTAGTTAATGGAAACTGACTAACAATTCAATGAGTGAGCCACAGATTTAAATTGTTACGTACTGTATTTCCTATTTCTACAAATGTGACGACCATAGCCTGGCTGTCCATGTAGACCTCCATGTGGTCGCCGATAAATATGTATAATATATGCATAATTATCTAATTAATTTAATATTTCTATCTTTGTTAATAAATTTGCATAACCAGGTATGAAAAGGGTTTTACTCAATCGTCTACTATCATGTAGATTTGCCAATTAAGAAATTTTGAGGTTATTAAGGAGGGTAATTGGGATGTTAGCTAATCAAGCTAATTATGGTAGTTAAAGGCATTTTTCAGATTAGTAAACTTGACCAATCTATAGCTATTGACGAAACTAAGTAATTTGCAGCTTATTTGAGTAGTTTTGATCTAATATTAAGGGAGTATGTGAGTTTTAGAATAATATTTTGCCGATCTGAATAGTGTGGTACAAGAATATCATTGACGTTATTCCGCTTGATTGATTAGCTAGACAGACTTCTGGCACCAGTGCCTACGTGACTTTTTGCACAGGTTCGACGACGAAGTTGGAGGGTTAGAAGCTTCCAGAAAAGATATAGATGTAATAAAGCGGTCTCTATGTTATTATTTTTACCTATGTTAAGATATAATGCGGTCTCTAGTAAATTGTATTCCAATATTGTGTTAAGTGATACCTGTCAAACAAAATGGAAGTTAAAGGTAAATATAAATCAATGTATTATATTGCCTATACAAGCAAGAACATGGTACAATTAATTCTTATTAAAGTATCATCTTCTTGGCTTATTATCACAAACACTCACACACCGATGACGCTCGAAATCACATTATCATCGGGTCAAGTCTAATAAAGGGATCAAGTTGGGACCTTATGAAGACCTTTATTGTTAAGAGATTATATAAATCGCGATATCACCGGCCGTTAGCGAATATATCATTTTTGGTAAACGTGTTGTTACACAACACTAGCTAACTTTGACCAAGGTGACTTCATTATATTGACGTCATACACTGACTGGACACACGAAAAGATGGGTATGAGAACCCCGTGTTTCTTATCAGGAGATAGTAGTCACCCGACAGTCTTTTGCCGTCCAGGACCATCACGAAGTACTCAATCTATTCGAGCCTCGTCTCATGATGAAGACCATATTATGTAAGTAAGCCCAAGTAATTGAGAGTTTGAGTTATTTTAAATGTTATTTCTTTTTCCATTCTAAATTCTAAAAACTCTTCATACACCTGTTTCAAACATGATATGCTAATTGGACATGTTTTAATACTAGAGACCATGTTGACATTATTTTAAGACTTTACTGACTTTACTATTAAATAGTTACTTACTTAAACGAAAAAGCTTATTGAAATACCAATTATTGTTAGAACCCCTTTCTCATAATCCTATACTTTGGCCTAAATCTTAACCAAGAACCCAGGTCTCCCTGATTCCTTAATTAGGGTGGTGGCCGCATACATGCGCTACCTCACTTTCGAAGCCAGACCGCTCCCGCTTGCTTACATAGAGTCCGAGCACCTTGAGCTCAAGGTTAGCTTAACTAAAGGGCAAGGGGGGTAGTGAGAGGCGCGAGGGAAGTAAAAACTTAGGTGGAAGAGGTTTCTAAGAGTAGGGGAAGCTAGGAGTTGCACGTGACATGATAGAAATATAAAACCGTCCTTAGCGGAGAGAAGGGTAGGAGTAGTGTCAGAGGAAGTTTGGTGGAGAAGGTGTCAGTCGTTGTGGAACTTCGGTTCACATTTGCAGTCTTACGAAGCGTGGCTTAACGGAAGCCGTCGTCGGATTATTAATGCATTGTTAAGGTTTGTAGTGGGCTTCCAAGCCCATGGACTCGAGCCCATTTAGTTTAGATAAGTGAGTGTTGTGATTGTGTGGTATGGTCTTTTATTTGTTTCATAAATTCTTGTGTCATCTTCGGGAACTTCAACGGTTCATCACACGTGACCGTAATGTTCGGTGGATCATGCGGTAGACGCGGATCAGCTGATTTGACAGAAGAAACTAGTCATGTGGTCGTGATGTTTGGTGGATCATGCGGTAGACATGGTAGCGGTTTGAATATTGATCTGGATAATGGGGGGATGTCTGGTGAAGCGGATCATTGAGGCATGCCCGGAAATTATTTATTAGTGCGTGATACATAGCAAAACAGGACTCAAAACTGTAAACCGTTAGGTGACGGGAAGTTCACAGATTGTGCGCGGAGATTACTATCTATCTAAGCAAACAAACACAGTTCAAGATGATACACACTACGTGATGAACCGTTGAAGTTCCCGAAGATGACACAAGAATTTACGAAACAAATAAAAGACCATACCAAACAATCACAACACTCACTCACTTTACTTAAAACTAGTTTGGGTTATCCCTACGAGACATTGGGAGCCCTACTAACAAACACTTAACAATGATTAATAGTACCGAGCGACAGGTTCGTTATCCTCCCCCGCGAAGACTGAAAATGTGGCCCGAAGGTCCATCAGACAACATCAACAAATCGTTTCAGAATTGTAGTAAATAATATCAACTGACACCTTCCCGACCACGCAATTCCTCCGACTACTCCTACCCTTCTCTCCGCTAAGGACGGTTTTATATTTCTCACATGTCACGTGCAACCCCTAGCTTCCCCCACTCCTAGGTAAACCTCTTGCACTTAAGTTTTTACTTCCCTCGCGCCTCTCACCACCCCCCTTGCCCTTCAGTTAAGCTAACCTTGAGCTCAAGGCGCTCGGACTCTATATCTTTTCTGGAAGCTTCTAACCCTCCAACTTCGTCGTCGAACCTGTGCAAAAAGTCATGTAGGCACTGGTGCCAGAAGTCTGTCTAGCTTATCAATCAAGCGGAATAACGTCAATGATATTCTTGTACCACACTTTTAAGATCGGCAAAATCTTATACTAATACTCTTATTACTCCCTTAATACTTGATCAAAACTCTTCAAATAAGCTGCAAATTACTTAGTTTCATCAATATCTATAGATTGGTCAAGTTTACTAATCTGAAAAATGCCTTTAACACCTTATTAGCTTATTAGCTAATCCCAATTACCCTCCTTAATAACCTCAAAATTCTTTAATTGGCGAATCTTCACGATAGTAGATCATTGAGTACAACCCTTTTCATACTTGGTTATGCAAATCTTCAAAAAAATATTATACATATTTATTGGCGACCACATGGGTCTACATGGACAGCCAGGCTATGGTTGTTACACATATAGTATAGGCCTCGGGAATATTTTGAAATAATAGGCTAAGTTAAAAAAGTGGGGTGGGGAAGACATTCACCATAGTATTTACGACATATGTATTTAAAATATATTATATATTAGAGTGGTCAAAATAGGGGTGCGGCCCATAATCAAGTAAATACTGGTTTCAAATACCACGACTTTTTCATTCATATAAATTTGCAGTTTAATTACGTTGATGTCCCAAGTATTAAAAAAAACGTACCCAAAGAAGATCCAAATCCTAATTATTCAGGTAATGTTCGGATTTGGGTAACCCGAGTAAACAAGTACCCAATATAATCCCTAGTAGTAACAAAGATTTACTTCCGTCTGTGGGTGTGTGTAGGGTACATATAATGTACTTCACAGTTGAAAGTCATTACTACAAACTCCATGCGACTTAAAAATTATTTGTTGTAAGGATTATTTTGTTATGATGATTGATCAGGTTTTATATGCAAGCAGCTTGAGGCCCCCAATGATGTTTGTTGTAACGACTTTTGACCACATTTTTTTACAGTACCATATAATTGAAGATACACCTTCAAAATTGGAATTGATGATTGGAATCTGTATAAATTGGAAAGTATGTACATATCAGTAGACATTTCAAGTTATGGAAAGACCAAGATTCAATAGGATCAAAATAATTATGCACACTTTCTTGATTAAAAATAAATATACATAGGATTACTCACGCCGATAACTTCTATCTACGTATGCCCATTTCTGTCAAATCTGTTTTCTTCTGTGTCCGTCTCTGACGCAGCTCCGTTGCTGCTAAGCGCAGAATCCAACGAAGTGACTGTATTGTTTGCCAAGGGGTCGGAAACTAAAGGCTCCTCCAATTTACCTTCACCTGATGGAATGATGGCTGAAGGTAGATGTGGCAAGATGCCAGAATTTGAGTCTTCTATCGCTTTCCTTAGCTGAAATAAAAAACATTTATAATGAATAACTATAAAAAATAAAATTAACTGAACTCAACTTACAATTATCACTAAATAGAGACAGGTAAGTAGGAATAATATCAATGGGCAAATACAATGCAAAACAAACTCTTGCAAGTGAATTCAGTAAGTTTAACAAATAACCTGAAGCCAAGCTGATTGGTCCCCTACATATGGATTGACCCGGTGTCGGAGGTTGGGGAGCCTGCATTGGGGCAGAGCTACCTCAACTTGCCAAGGTTGACATTGCTCTACTAGATTGGACAAGACAACCTGCCCTAATCTTTCAAATGAAATGTAACCCAGATTATGGAATATGAACTTGGTATTAGTGACAACAAACAAGAACTGTGATAAAGTGTTAAAAATTTCCCAAATAAACAAATCCTGTAGGTAGAACAATAGCAATATTTTTCATTATCTTTGGCCTATGTCAAGACAGAGCAGTAGAATATCGAAGAAGTGTTTGTGGGACAGAATAATGTACGTACACTATCAAAGTGCATTCGGACAGGATTGCTGGTAGTGGGAATCAAAAAGTTCTACAAAATATTAGTCTTGTCTTGTGACCTAACTAGGGATGTGCGAACGTTCGAAATTCGAACTCGAACTTTTTTAAGTTCGAGTTCGGTTCAAGTTTGAAAAAAAGTTTAATTTTTTTTTTTTTACTAATTTGTAGTGGTGTGCGGTCACATATTATTTGACAAGTAAAAAAATGGTTCTCAGTTTACAGGTACAAATTTAAAAACAAAAAAATGGATGGTGGAGGTGCCGGTCGAGAAGTTACATACTTTCTTGGTGGAGGTGCCGGTCCAGACTTATCACTATTTTACCTATTATGACGGTTTGATATACCTTTAAGTTGGGTTCGAGTTCGAGTTCGAGTTGGATACAGTTCAAAATTTTTGTAAAGTTTGAAGTTCGTTTTTTTAACTGGGAAAGTTCAAGTTCGAGTTCGAGTTCGAAGTAAAAATAGTGGGTTCGCACATCCCTAGACCTAACACTATGCCGCCTAAATCAAAAGTCGCAGCTTAAAGTAGTAGACCCCCACCAATATTAAAACCATGTAAAATTACAGTTTTCAGTGATATCTCAAGAATGCTGCAAAATATCTAAAAACTGATTGCTAACAGTATATAATGTGGTTTTGTTAGAACTATATAATGTAAGAAAAAATATTCAAATATAATAATCAATCAATAAGGCTTGTTTATATTTAATACAATTCAGAATTCATATAATTAATTAAATAAGAAATTAGAAACAAACTTACCATATCATCAATCTTTCTTTGTGCAGGCTATAATTCTGACAAAACCCCATAACTGTCTGCAATAAGTTTTTCAATATTTTGTTTTTGGAGCATTCTCGTGATTTCACTAAAAAAAACTGTTATTTTGTGTGGTTTTAATTAGGGTTGCCGTTTGATAATCGATATATAGATCGATACAGAGATCAAGATTGGAGCAGAAACCCTGGAGGTGGTGGAGAGATTTGGCTACCTAGGAAGTGAAATAATGGCAAGCGAGAAGATAAAAAAGGAAATTACCAACAGAATCCAAAAGGCCAGTTACTTCTACCAGTGCGTAAAAGGCCTGGTGTGGGATAGAGAAATACCCATACAGTGCAAGATGACACTATACAAGACCTACTTCATACCGATCCTCAAATATGCGGCAGAAACCTGGACTATGGGTGACAGAGAAGAAAGCCAAATCCAGGCGGCGGAGATGAGATTCCTGAGGAGCACAGTGGGCAAGACAAGATGAGATAGAATTAGAAATACAAACATCAGAGAGATGCTTGGGGTGGAGAAGTTATGTGACAGGATGGGAAAGACACGTCTGAGATGGTTTGGGCATATGAAACGAATGACGGAAGAGAGGATGCCCAGGAGAATGTGTGAGAAAAGGACCGAAGAAAGAAGAAGACGGGGGAGACCACGGAAGAGATGGAAGGAGACCATAGCAAGAGACCTACTACTAGAGGAGAGAGCTGGGATCATGTAGCAGAGACTCGATTGTGGGAGGATGGAAAGAAGTGGAAGAATTTGGTCGCGAAAACCCAAGCTGACCCTGCCAGAAGCAGGAAACGGTGATGGATAATGATGATAACTAAATGATGATGTGATGTTACCTTGTTTGTTTACAGACAGTTGCAGATCTGCAGGAATCTCTAACAAATCGTTGAGAAAAACTACAAAAGTTAAAATTGACCGCTCAACCGTTAATTGTAGGGCCTACACTTACTTCCTTCCATCTCTGCATCGTACGTGTGTGTGTTGATGATGTCGTTTACAAAATGGAGTCGCCATTGAAAGCCATAGATATTTGCTTCAAGTCATTCCACGTCCTACATGCAAGCTACCCATCAGAAATTCAACACACTTTTGGACTTTCATCCAAAATAACCTTTATGACCTGAGAACACACATATATATATATACATATGATATATAATATAATGATATAATTCCGTAGTGCTACGATAACAATGGTCTTGTGGTTAGCGTATCTGCTTCCAATGCAGAAGGTCCCAAAGGTCGCCAAAGTCAGAAGTTTTTTACACTTCTGATTTGGACTTCAGTCCATCAGTTCTTGTCTTAGGAGTTTGTAAACGGTGACTTTGGAGCTGTCCTAGCAACGAAGCACATAATAAATTCAGAGTTGTTCTGAATTGGCCTTGTTGATTCTGGCGTTGATCCGCAGGTGTTCCCACTGTCCATACCACTGATTGCTGTATTTAGGGTTGCCAAGTCTCCCGTATTTCCCGGGAATTCCCGTATTTTCCAGTCATTTCCCGCTTCCCGTATCAACTCGACCCGGGAACCACTTTTCCCGTATTTCCAAATTGTGTAAATTCAACTTTGGATGTTAGTAAAAAATTTGAAATTTCATAAAGTCCCGCCTCGTCCTCTCGCCTCTGACCAGTGGAAGCCTGTAGTCGCAGTGCTGGGATAGTCTAGCCCCACCCTCCCCTTCCCCTACCCATCACCACCGACCAGCCGGCACCCCGACGTAAATCTTAGCAGGCTTCCCGGCTTGCCGTGCATTCAAGACGGTGACCTTGTTCCCCGCCAGTCAAGTTTGTTGTATTCACGCTCGGCGGCTCGAAAAATGAATGACTGAGGATGCAGGGACGTCGAAGTCGATGACACCACCACAAATACATAGGCCCTACTGTATACAAACAGTAAAAAAAAATCAAATTTGCACAATGAATTTCTAATTTCTTTACCTGCTTCACGCTTCCTTTATCATCACAAAGTTGTTCATAAATTTTCTGTTGAAGTTTCTTTATATAGGCATATCCCATTCCCAGCTTGAATAATATGTGGGTTTTAACTAACTATTCTCGGTCAGAAATGTAAGCTTAAAACCCATAGAAATGCTTTAAAGAGATGACCTTGGTCAAAAATAATTTGGGGGCTGTGCCCCCAAACCCCCCTAACTTTGTCCCTTCTTCCCCTTTGTAGGTACCTTCCCTACACTTAGGAAATTCCCGTATTTTCACGATTAAAACTTGGCAACCCTAGCTGTATTTCCTATTAAAAATATTGATCTTTGGTTGGTTATCGCTCACTCGTCGATTGCGTCGGGGCCTACAGGGTTGGCTTAGTCGCTTTGATTTACTGTGCCCCACTGAAAATCAGTTATATAACTGTGTGGGTAGACTCTAAATATAATTTATTTTATTTTTAATTTATCAGTTCTCTCAGACCAATATAACGTCGTCTTCCAAAGCAATGTCGAATATTATTCATCTCGTCTCGTAATAAACATAGGAGCATTGAATACGTAGTTACTGATAATATATCGTAAATAAATGATTAAATGAACGACAATCACAACAAAAGCTGAAATGTCACTTCACAGAACTAAGATTTCCGAGAAGCACGACCTTCACAAAGAACACACAGGGTAGTGTCTGATTACGATATGTAGCATGCAGTCATCTCATCGGACCGGCCGGCCATGTGTGGTGGGGTGGGGGGGGTGGGGGGGTGCGCTCGTGAAAGACGCCGCTAGCGTAGGAAAAAAAACGTTTTGAGCAAATAAAAGTAACAAAAGGATGCACTCACAAAAGGTCAACGGTCCGCGTCGGTATGGGAGAAAGTATAGGCCTAATATTTATTCGATTATCGATCATCGACCGACATAAAAAATATTGATATTAATCGATCGATAATTGATAACACATGCGCGATTATCGATATGCAAATTCATATCAAACGGCAACTCTAGTTTTAATGTTGGCAGAGGTCTACCGCTTAAAAGAATTGTATTAGCTACACCCTGTCCAACGAATCAAAGAAAACTCGTGTAATGTCTTCTGTATTACCTCTTTCAATGCCACAACTCCAATCAGTCGGCCGATTGCTGTGACATAGGCGTGGTTCACTCCGACCATTGAGAAGAGTGAGTGAACCTTTAATAGTGAGGTTTTTTCCACTAGCTGAAAGGGCGCTGGGTCAATATGACACTTATCGAAGTTGACTTTCTTCGCCATCTCCTCTTCTTCCCACTGCTTCTGGTCTTCACTTGACATATCGATGACGCGTTCACGAGGCTGGAAACATAACATTAATCTAAAATTAGTGGTGTGTAGGTTCTCAAAATTTCGGGTCGAGTATTTGGGGGCCAACCGAATTGGTGGATAGTCAAAAAAAGGTCCTCAATTTTCGGATAGCAAAATTGATATTTTGGGGGGGAAGATGGCCGCTCCAGGATTTACAAACTTTATTGGTGGAGATGCCGGTTCAAACAAGTTTTAATATTTATAGCCTATATTACAGAATGCCATTCAATGAACATCCAGACAATAGAAATTAAATTGGGAGAAAATTGTAAAGGGATATTCTTCATAAGTAAAATTAATTATCCATATTTATAACATGCAGCATTATAACGGCCATCATTCAAGTTTCAAATATTGTAAATAGGCAGCTTAAATTCCAACGTTAATAAATTGACATAAAAATAATTATTTTACAGAATTATCAAAATAAATTGAATCGTGAAGGAAGTGAAATGAAAATCAGACTAATGTGTATACCCCTACTATAAACTTAACATCTGTTTCATTCATTTACAAAGGAGGATAATAATTAAATTAAATGCAACAAAAAAATAAACAGCAGGTAGTGGAGAATGTTACAAAATAAAAAAAAAATATATATAGAACCAACACTTCACAGTTGTCGTGATACTGTTGGTAGATCGGATGTACAATATTTTTATATCATGCCTTGTTTTAATTCTGCCATAATGACGAGTGAAATGTTAGGATAACTTGGGGAGTTCATTAGGAAAATTAATATTTATTTTCAACATATATCTGTGAACCCGGATACAGACTAAGAAAAGTGCATGCATGTTTTCTAATGTAAGAAAAATTAAAGACAAATTACACTTAAGTTACTGACCAATTGCACTTTCTTGAATGAACGAGGAGTGGCTGGTAGAGTTGACATGCTGGAGAGGTGATGAACCCCAGCGATCTCTACCGGACCTGCCTCAGGGTCAGGGTTTACGTCCTGCAAGGTGGCAGACTTGCGGAATATAGCATCAAATGCCAGACGAATCCTAGGATCACACAAGGCAACAGTAAGAAAACAAACACAGAAGAAAGACAAAGACAGACTACTGACCAACAAACAGGACAGCTGATTATATATTTTTTAAAGAAGCACACGTATCTACCTGTAATTATTCAAGATTTCGCAATTAGATTTTGTTTTATCCCGTTATGTAATGTTGAAAGGCATTGGAAAAAAACAATGCTTGCATATGTACAGCTAGTACGGAAACTGAAAGTATAAACAAAAGACAGACATATTTGGCTTCTATTGCATCAACGATCCTTGAACTAAACTACTGTATTTAAACATCAACAAACAATTTTTTTGTATTGAATTTCAAAACTTACAACTTAATAGTTTCTTAATTGTCAATCAATTGATACACAATCATTTCTTGAAAGGGAAGTATGCTCAATCAATTTAAAGCTTATCTGCTGGTACTAACAGAAAAAAGAGAAATTATTATTATTATTATTATTATTATTATTATTATTATTATTATTATTATTATTTTTATTATAAAACATTTAAGACATTTGCAGACCGAATATATTTAAAAAGGTGTGAAAAGGATCATTTTGCAGCGTCACGTGTTCACACTTACTAGTGTGCGAGTTCAACGTTTCGGAACCACTGTGGATTCCATCTTCAGGACGACTGCTTGTTGAAAGTGCGTATAACGAGTAAACGCGAAATGACGAAATGTGAAATGGCGAAATGAACCGTTTCACATTATCATTATTATTATTACTTTTTAAACTTTCCTGGCACGTTAATATTAAATCAATTAAATGTGTTGTTATCATAGGTGTTACTTATTGAGGATATGATTTTTAAAGGTGACACAATGTGTATAGTAACGTACAAAAACTTGGGCACATTATTGCCTGGCCGTGGGATAATTTTGTCAATATCAAATTGAAGTAACATTAGGGATGGGCACGATAATCGATATTATCAATCGAATATCAATATTGGATAAAATTTCGATAATCGATAATCAAAAGTCATTATTGCTTACCAGAATATCAATAATTGGTTGAAAACAGCCCGAAACACGTAATTCGTATTTCCTGTTTGGGCAGACAGAGATAGGTCACAAAGGTGACATATTCCAGATTTATGTTTGGGAGTGAACTTAGCCGACAGCGGGATTAAAAAAGAAATACAACACAGAGAGGACAAGACAGCGAGTGGCATGATATTGTATTGTTTTGATTGAGATGATATTGTATTGTTTTGGTTGAGATTCCATCGATGCATCCATCGATAATATCGATTCGATAATGATATAACCATTTCGATAATGAATAGTAATAATAATAATAATAATAATAATAATAATAATAATAATAATAATAATAATAATAATAATGAAAAAAGTATCAATGTGCATCCCTAGTTAACATGCAAATCATACATTAGTCCTGAAATATACTACATAATAAAAAACAGATAGCAACCAAATTAAACTGGGGGTTTAAATGAATAATATAGTAAATACATCTTCAGGAATACTAGTAGCCAATAAATAATACGCTCAAATGTTTGTACCGTCCTGATGTCTTTTTAGTTTTTCTAATGTTTTATTTCATTTTTTACGTTTGGGTGAAGTCTGAATTGCTTTAGCATGTCAACGTTTCTACATAAGGTCCAATCACATAACATATCAGGACCATACCATACATTAGGCTAATACCTAAATCACATATGAACTTAAGGTGGTTCCATACTGGCCTGTGTCCATTTTCTGAAATATGCATTAACCAGCTAATTTTTTTGTGTACTGTGGTCACAGAGAAGATAAAGGCATCGTATACCCAAGGATTATAGCAAGGTTGGTCTGGCAACTGAGCTGTTTTTGTGTGTGGGTTGAAGGGGGTGAGGGAGACTGGTTCTTCAAGGCAAATAATAAAATCACAATATTCGAATCACCAGCCGACAGACATGAATGGAAAGTACATGAGAAAAAACAACCTAATCTTACACAGATATTGCAAACTAGATTTAGTTCATACTGTAGCTCAGATATCAACCTCAATTTAAAATTACAGCCACAGCAAATGGTGAGAAAACTTGCCTCTGCGGTTAAACAACAACCCTTAAACATTGTTACATCTTTTAACTAGTTAGGAGGAAGTCTATGGGGTTTGAATCCCACATAGAATCACTAATTAGATCACTTGTACTTGAAATAGTATTGGTGAATAAAAATAATGTGTAAACTGATGCTGTGCATCACTCACGTACCGGCTTTCCGCTCCCGTGACTGTAGTATACGGCGTAGCATTGGGACTAACCAATGAATTAAAGCTTCGAAGAGTAAATGAGTTGGTTTTCTTCAGAATAGACTTCTTTGGTAAACTTCCAAGGACTGGGTGAAATTGAGGCTGAAATCAAATTAAAACATTAAAGTGACTCCATCATAACTGACCTTATTTCAGATCTGCCCACAATTCACATATGTTATTCCTGAAAGTGTGCTTTTTAATAATTGCCATAGAAGAAAGTATGTTCCCGAATTAAATTTTGAGGAATCATCATTTTAATGAGATGGAATTTCCTATCTTCTTACATGGTAGGTGAGCAAAAAACCACACTTTCGTTCACTAAACGTGTCGTAGAACATCCAAAATATACAACACATTATTAAAAAATGGCTTAATATTTTCATTATTCCATCCTCTAAACAACAAGCTTTTGAAACAATCAACTTCCCGAATTAATTCTCGCGATATTGTAGATCAAAGTTACCGCATACTTTAAAAGAAGTCGAAGCGTCTGAAAGACTTGGCAACGCTGCGTGACGTCACACACTGTGACGTAGCGCCGAGGCTGGGAGGTAGGCCTACAGCAGTATGTTCGCCTTTGCCACCGCGAGAGATGACACGGGAGGAAAATGCTCACGGTGTCACGGAGCAATCCGAGAACAACATTGATCGGCATGAAAATATAATACCGATCCGCACTGGTCGTTTTATATTATTGTTATATTTTTACGAGAAAATAGACCGCGAAATTGAGATTGTTGAGAATTGACTTTATAGCCTAGCCCTAACCAAATGTTGACGGAAGAATGTTTTCGTATTTGAGTAATTTCCAATGGAAAGTTATAAAAATCATACCCGTCATAGATAAGAAGTGAACAATAATGATGGGATGAGTAAAAAAAAGTAAAAAAGTTTTCCCAATCGGGACTCGAACCAGCGACTTTTCGCGTGGGAGGCGAGTACTCTAACCATTGGGCCAGCAGCACCTACAACCTACAGTGTCCGTCCAGTCCAGAGCGATACTTTCGCAGCCCAGAAGATATGCACGCGGACTTAAAATGAGCATCAAAGTTTTGTGATGGCAATCAGGAGACTTTTAATACTTTTAAAGTCTACTGCCAATATTTCTTGAATGAAATTGACGTCTGTACATAGCATGTGTTCGCAATTACTGTTTACTTTGGTATGAAACACTTTTGAGGCGGCAGTTCTCTCGACGCATCCACTCGGTCTGAATGGGAGGGAAGCGTTATCTGTACCGGGCGCGACGTATGCATACTTTTCACAGCTATTATTCTATAGTGTTTAACGTTTTTAACGGAAAGGATTTCGGATGCGCTCTTATCGATTATATTCTAGAACTAGCGCGGCGTACTACAACTAGGCGGAAAGTTCGACTAACCTAACGAAAGTACACAGAGAACTTTGGAGAAAATAGGCTGCGTACGTTGCGACCGGTAAAAATAGCGCTTTCCTGAATGGGAAGGCAACCCGTGCCATGTTGCCAAGCCAAATACCAGGTTGACCAAACTCTCGAGAAGAAGTTTCCAACTATTACATATTGTATATTTATTGTTTGTAATTACATGAAAGCCCATCATATTGTATGTTTAATGTTTAACGAACACAGCATTATTTCGTCCATAGGCCCATTAGCCTAATTTAGTGATTAACGTGTTATTTTGATGAAACGTTTCGATTTCCGAGGTTGGCAATTGCAATAGCAATACTTGACTAGTCACTTTGCAACTGTACCAATAAGAGATGAAAATAAACATGTTTTCCTAAAATGTAACAATTAAAATATATTAATACTTACAGTAGTAAAATAAATTACAGTTGTAAAATTATCTGATGCAAAAAATACCAAGTAGGCCCTGTTTTTTAGTTGAAGCTGAATAATAATATTATACTCTTGAGTCCGCTGGTACACTCGCATGAGCCACTTTAATACAATTTTTCATTTTTAATAATTGTCGTCTCTTCAACCCTTTACTGTCCTAGATTTTCTGTTATTTGTCATTGGAAAATAATAAAGAAATATTGATGTTAACTGCCAAACATCTCACTGCATCACTGTCAGTGGAGGATTGTTTCTGATTCTGTTACAACCATTCTAAATGAAAAATTATTATTTATGTGAGAAAAACAACAACAATATAAACAGGAGTCATAATAGTGAATAAATGCTTTTTAAAACAATTTGTGCATGTTTATTATCAAACAGACATAATGTTTTCCTACTTCAACTGGACAACGTAATACACTGCTTGAAATGATTTTACCTTGTAACTAATGAAGATGTAAAAAGACTAAATAAAGTAGGCTACAATTAACTAAACTACTAAATATAAATTAAGACACAAACTACTGTAATATAATTTTTAAATAAATGTATTAAAATGTACAAATATTCTTGCTTTGACCTCTGTTGACAGTTAAGAAGAGACTTACCCCATCACCAAGGTGGAATGTTCTATTTGGTGAGAGCAACTCATTAGTGGAATGTTGTCGAAGTTTAAGGATGTCGGGTGCGGGCACCACTTCGAAACGAGACGGACGTCGCTTGCGTTGCATTTCAAGCAGCTTACGTTCCAGTTCTTCTTTGGCTCTGAAAAAGAAAAATAGTATATGTATGTAATTAACTGATTATGATATGTTTATAGACACAAATTGCCAGGTATACATTTGAATTTTCCTATATTGTTTTACCCCCATTGACCAATCTCAATGTCAATCAATGTGAAATGTATTTGATTGAACACATTTGGAAGAAACAGGAAACAGGAAAGAAAGCCAAAATGTTTCATCTGCTGCTGATGCCTGCACCCAATTTAAAGTAATCTTAATCAATATTAGATTTTATGTTTCTGTAATTCTTTGCAAATCAGTTAAACAATATAATTGCTTTTTTTTAAATAACAATTATTATTGTGTTTTTCAAGTGGATGGAGGTCACTTCACATCATATTAGCTACACACTAACAAAACTTGATATTCAATGTAAATAAACAATAAAGACTAATATTTAAGATATAATTTTGAGTACTATAAAGCAAAAATAAATATAGTCAGTACAGTAACACACAAATGATGGAGCCTATCAAACGTTCCACAAATTTTTCGTAGTAAGCATTTCTAGTTCACACTAATTTCCCAGGTTCGTATTAGCTAAATAGAGCAAGTAGTGTTCTTGCACAAAATATTTACAAAATTCTGTGACAGTAAAAGCAAGCTTGTGCATATTTATATACCATCTACTGCTCAAAGGATTTACAAAACAAGTATGAAGATTTGATGTAATACCACGCCAATTTATTGCCGTTTCCACCAGCGCTTCTAACAACATTCTTCAAGTCCACAAAGAAGTTCCCTGGGTAACTTAAATACATTTATCTTGGCGCTAATACCAGTTTTTGCTAGTTTTTTCCCCGCAACCATCTCCTAAGTTAAATTCTGGAAGTATAGATAGTGTTTACAGCACAGTTATTATTATAAAACCTCTCAACTGAACTTATACCTGGGTTAGGCGATAGGCGATTAGGACGCGATATTTCGGAGACTTGGACAAGTTATATTTGAATCTTATAATGTCTTTAAAATCTGACAGTTCCATCACTATCAGATGGTCGGATAAGGGAAAAGCAGTGGTGATAATGAATAAGATAGATTACAATCGTAAAATCACAGACGTATTTGGTGAAGGTCAATTCAAGAAACACAAAGACCCCACTAAGTCAATTGATTCAAAAATATATTGTGCTATTTAAAGCCATTGATAAATATATCCCGCTAAAAAAAAACACGTCCAGAACTAACACGTCACCACAGTAAGCCTCCCCCTCTTTATGGCCTACCTAAGATACATAAGGTTGATTGCCCTATCAGGCCTACGGACAGTGTTGGCTCGGGCGCTAAGCGCTCGACTCTGATTCGGGAGGTCCCGGGTTCAAATCCCGTCGAGACCGGCAATCCTGACTGAAGGTTTTTTCGAGGTTTTCCTCAGTCGTTAATGCGAATGCAAGGGATTGAGTCCTCTTAAACAGCCCTCGGACATACCTTCACAATTGTCCTATCCGCACATACCTAGTTCACCTGAAGAGGGGCTAATTGCACCCTATAACAGGTTTCCCACGATAAAAATTTAAATTTATCAGGCCTATTGTAAGCTCTAAAAACTCGCCATGTGACGCCTTATCGAAATCTCTACTATGTATTTTGAAACCCCTGGCGGGTAACACTCCATCACATGTCAACAGCTCTATTTGTGGCGTCTGTAAAACAGTTTGATATCAGGTCTACTGATACTATGGTTAGTTTTGACATAGTGAATTTGTTCCCGAACATTCCAGTACCAGAGACTTTGAGAATAACCAGGAGACTTCTAGAAACAACTGACGACTGTTTATATGACCGCACCTTGTTGCCAGTGAACAATATAATGGAATTACTCACTATGTGTGTCAATCACTGTTATTTTCAATGGGACTCAGATTTTTATGCTCATCAGGAAGGCCTGGCTATGGGTAGCTTATTGTCAACCAATTCTAGCAAATATTTATTTGGAGTTTTTTGAAACAGGGATGTTCAGGGATGCGGAGTACACACCAGTCTTCTACCAATGGTACGTAGATGATTTATTCCTTGTATGGCCAGACTCTATGGACGAGCTGGAGGCGTACCTCAAGTTTTGCAATTCCCGCTCAACAAATATTTCCGTATTGGACCAAATATAGCACGATCTCGAATATAACACGACCCCTAATTTTCAGAATCATTCCAAGAAAAAAGAAAAAATCAAAGAAAATTGAAATGTACATGAAACATTTTTTATTTACAATAGAATGAATGAATAGCCTTAAGTTTCAGTCTTACAACAAAACATTTTGAACAATGTTAGGGCCTAGGCTCATGGTTTTTAACAGGGTAGGACCAAGCACAAGCTCACATATGCCAACCACAGTCCACAGTTCACCAGTCTGATTCCTGGTCAGAAGATGAGTTGTCCTCATCAGCAGTTTCAACTTCCCCCTCCTCTTCCCACAGAACATCATCCTCTGTTCCATCCATTTCATTTGAAATACACCATAGATATACGTAGATAGACAACCCTGACATTCAAAATCTATGTAGATCAAGCTAGGTCACGACGTGATCACGACGAATACTGTGCGACGACTAGCAGACAGCGAGACTGCTAGGTTCGCCCGAGTTCAGCTGGCATCGAGTGGGTGGGTGGGGCGAAGCGCAGCAGCCGATGCGTGGGAGTTGTATTGTGGGTGGCCTATGTTCAGGCGCTATTTCAAATGCAAGCGCACGGAAATAACGCGAGTGCTGTTTTTGAGATTGTATTTTCGGAAAAAAACATCGCGCTATATTCGGTCCGATACGGTAATTTGTAACATGTACATCGCAGGCACGTTCATTCCAGTCTCGACCGGCCGATGCATCATGATGTGTCTAACCTTTGGCGGGAAGAAAACAACAACATGACCTGGGCTCTCTCCCTCTCTGTTCTCTGACGAACAACCGATGACGCCGCGCGGGCCATATCTTTGAGGTCCACGTATTCCCTTCGTCTCATCATCAGTGAACTTTGCCGCCAAGAATACGTCATTATGACCTAATATCTAAACTTAGCATGAACGTCATTTGTTTTGTTGTCTCAAAGACTGGATATAAAAGCCGACTGGCTGTCGGTATGGTTACTCACTCACCCACCCCGGACGATAGGATAAGGTCGACGATCACAGCACAATTTGGGGCACAGGAGCTCGCAGCGCAGCTTGGCTGACCGTGTTGGAGTAGCATATTGTTTGATCTTTGAGAATTGCACTCATCGTTACTTTGGGCATTAAGCATCTTACCTGCATTATTAGGACTCTCAAGTTAACTACCGGTGTGTGCATTGTCGAGCTTATCCAGGGTGAGTGTGACATCCAGTGTTTCTTCTTGAATTGTAAATCTTTTGAGGCATTGTTGCCGACATATTTATTATTATTGTGAAGCATCTCTTGTGCGACTCATTTTGCCAGAATGGCTCTTCAAGATATTCAGACATTGCTGTTACTATTTCACACTGTTCACGTAATTGCTCTTGCATCGTAACCTACTCACATTACTAAATTAAACTACTCAATTACCACTTACTCAAGCTTTCTTTTTCATACAATCCTGGGACTCTTTCTTGTTCAGTCCCTGCACCACCACTATAGAACAAGATGGCGCCCTCACTACTTCGGTAGCATTAAGAAAAAACATAACTTTCATTTCCTTCTCCGTTAATTTCAAGTAGCCAACCCGACCATGACCCAACCCGACTGCTGCTGGCCAGGGCCATTGTGGAAAGCCAATTATTGTCACAAATTTCACGATGGAATTGGAGAATAATGGCTCACTGCCTTTCTTGGATGTACTTGTTACTAAGAGTGATAACACAATGAGTACTACTGTGTACAGAAAACCCACGAATACTTCACAATATTTAAATTTTCACTCTAACAACCCACTTCACGAGAAACAGGGTCTAGTACAATGTCTGGCTAGGAGAGCGAAAAATATCTGTTCAAAACTCAAAACAGGAAGATTTAGAAAAAGAAAACAAAAAATTGTACACAGCTTTTAAGCTCAAATCAGTATCCAGCACAAATGATAAGAAATAGTTCAAAGGAGAAGACACAGCTTGGGGATAGCCAAGATACCATACAAAACTATCTGTTTGAAATACATCCCTGGGTACCCTGAAAATTTGAGACGAAAATTGAGTAAATTTAACATTCGGACGTCATTTAAGTCTACCAACACACTTCATAGTTTATTTTCAAGAACCAAACCTACGGACCCTCTTCAAGATTCGAAATACTCCGTTTATGCTATTCCGTGTGACTGTGGTGAAACTTACTATGGTGAGAGCAAACACCCCCTCAGGGTCAGGATTGGTGAACATAAAAACACGGTTGACAAGAAACTTGTTTCGGTTTCGCTTTTAGTTAAAAGTCTTATTGAAGCCGCACTGATCACAGTATTAAATGGGATAATTTTAACATAGTTTTTAAAAGAAACAGACGATTTTAAAAGGAGAATAAAAGAAGCCGCGTCATCAACGCACAACCAAATATTATAAGTTAAGTGAGTTATGATTTACCGACCATTTGGGGGTCGGTAAAAAAAACAAAGAAATCACCGATAGATGTCGCGGCGTTTCCCTCCCTGTCCGCTAGACGAGGTCTGCACGTCAGTCGGGCATGGACGATGCTTGAGAAAGGAAACGGAGTCTCCGAAATATCGCAAATAAAAGTAATTAACCTAGGTTAAAGTTTAGTTGAGTGGTTTTATAATATACGTTTCCCGGTAATGAGTTGTTGTGATAATTTTTAAAGCTATTATTGTTACAGTATTTGTATTTACCTTTCTTGCGCTTCTTTCTGCCACTTGGCAGCGACCTGCAGCCGCCTCTCCCTCCCGATGTGCTTCTCGATGAGCTTGATAAGCTCGAGGCGTTGGATGGACCCAAGCAGGATCATGGAGTCAGGATTATCAACCAGTGGGAAGCCTCGTAGGTTTCGATTCTCCTTCAGGATCTAAACATCGTAAAATGAGTTGTGTTAATAAAAATGAAAACTCATCTTTAAGTTTGGACAACTTGAGATACTGAATAAATCCCTAATTCTACCAATGGAATCAACAGTTAATTAAATTAATTGAACAGTTATTAACAAGTCTTTCATTAATAAACCTATCTTGACTTAAATGTACCTGAATCTAAGCTAGAAATTAATGGTTCAAGGTATTACTAAAAACTTACATCATTAAGGCTCTGGTAGCTCATGTTGTGCCAAATGTATTTGACATCACGGACCATGAATGCTTCCACATAAATACTGTACATCCCTATGGACAGCAAGAAATACATACATTAGTAACCTAGCCTGATAGTTTACTGAGCTACACAATGAGGCCAGGCTACAATTTCTTTAACAAGTAATTTATATTGATTTGGCCTACTAGTCTCTAGTGATGTATTTAATTGAATTTTGATGTCAATTATCTATTAAGGGTTGCCCAGAACTCAATACAGCAACACATGGGCACAACCACAAAACCTATGCGAGTAAGCAAGTATTTTTTTTATTCTTTAGTATAAAATTATGAATTCTAATATGCAGGGATAAAAATCCATAACCATAGTGATAGAGAGCTATGGAAAACATGTAGTTATGCCACCTATCGTAAGTGAATTACCTACCCACTGATTAAAAAAATTGTAAATAAACTTAAACCACATACAGTAACTATTGACACTAGCAATAAATAAACACAAGAGTATGGTTATGTCAAAACAGAAACCAAGTTAGTATAGTGATGGTTAGGCCTACCTGAACTAGAAGGAAGCAGGTCTGGCAAATATGGCAACTTTTTTATTAATATGATACTGTCATATAAAGATGGCTGTAACAGTGAAGCAATTGCATTGGATATCAATACCGCAATCTGGAAGGATAATAAGAAACATGGTCACGTTAGTTTAGTTTCTTAATAAACATAGGTATCATGCGATTTGGGTTTGTTTTAATTTTACTTCGGAAACTCGACTAACAATGACTTTGGCGTTTTCCTACTTTATTTGTGAACACTTCTACCCATGATACTCTAAGTTGAACGATGCGGTGCTTACGTAGTACTAGTTGTTCAAGATGTATTTATAAATTAAAGATGACGGCATTTCAAAGTAAATATACATAGAACCAGGTATGTCATTGCAAGACATAAATATTACCAATCAGTTGTGATGATGATGGTAGTTAAGGAAACCTTCTTATATGTCAGAAACCAAGCATTTTGGGTGGGCAAGGTAGTATTATTTCAGAATTAAATTAATCCCTGCAAAGCAAGTCAAATTCTTTTAGAAGCATCTTTTTTTAAATGAGCATGGAATAATATTATTCAAAAACTTAGCATTAACATGTAAGAAGCATGCTTACCATAATAGGTATGATGTGAGTTATTTGTCCTGTCATTTCGAAAACAATGACAGACACCGAGATTGTATGCGTGACTGCTCCAGAGAATGCGGCAGCACCCACTGTAGCATAACCACCTGGAAGAAGGAAGACGAATAGAGTGTACATTTAATACAGAGTAGTAGGGATGCCCACGATAATCCATATTGTGGTTCGATTTGATCATCATTTATCAATAATATAACATTCCGATAATTGAAGATGAAAAAATAAAAATATTGTTGAACTTGAAATGCATGTTTTCTAAAAAAAATCATACAAATTTCCAAAACATAGCATTACGTTACGTACATGTGTATTTCTTGCACTTACAAAGACCGCCATACCACCAATATTCAACTAGAGTGCATTGTGTGAATTTTGTGATCAACAAGACTAAAAAATGTCACACTATCAATGAGTATGACCAAAAACATGTGTGGCTCGTTGGTCTTGTTTGTTAGCGTATCTGCTTCCAATGCAGAAGGTCCAGGGTTCGATTCCCGCTAAAGTCAGTAGTTTTTTAACTTCTGGTTTGGACTTAAGTCCATCAGTTCGTGTCTTAGGAGTTTGTAAACGGTGACTTTGGAGCCGTCCTAGCAACGAAGCACATAGTAAATTCAGAGTTGTTCTGAATCGGCCTTGTTGATTCTGGCATTGATTCGCGGGTGTTCGCACTGTCCATACCACTGATTGCTATATTTCCTATTAAAAATTTTGATCTTTGGTTGGTTATCGCTCACTCGTCGATTGCGTCGGGGCCTACAGGATTGGCTTGGTCGCTTTGATTTAAAGTCCTCCACTGAAAATCAGTTATATAACTGAGTGGATAGACTCTAAATAAAATTTATTTATTTATTTTATTTTATTCTTTTAGACACTCAATCTTGATCACGCCCCTCTGGGAGTCAAAATGTCAAAATCTAATGAAAAATGATATCGATATCACTTCAAATGTGTGCATAACAAGTGCTTTCTAGGATAGGCATAAAACTAGCCATTTTTGCAAGTATTGATATAGAAATCAGTAGGTGTTTCGATTTGTGTGGTATCGGTATCAGTACCAGACATGTTTGGGGGTAGGCGCCCATCTATAGTGTACCAACCTGGAATGATAGGCGTGATGAAACCCCCGTATCTCACTCCAAGTGGAAACCAGAGATGCATTAGTTCACCGGCGATGCGACCCAATGCAGCTCCAATCTTGAATACTGGGATGAAACTTCCAGAAGGAACAGGAATTGTAGAACCAATTATGGAAAACACAAACTGCAAGAAAACAATACATATTATGTCAATGTTATAAGAAAAAATGTAATTTTCTTCAGTCAGTTAACAATCATTATCAGTTATCACTCAGTCAATTTACTACTGTATTAAAGACATCAACAAGACTTAGTACCTGGGTACCAGTTACCACTCAGTGCCCATAATAGGGTTTCACTCTGCAACACTAGTAAGTGATATCCATAATTACTCTTTTCTCTCCCTTGGTCTACGATGAAATAATCTAATTTTCAGGGCATTTCAATACAGCCGGTATAATGGTGTGCAAACAGCTCCCAAAATTGTCTGGGTATTGATATCCCAAGTATATTAAGTTTAAAATGATTTCTATCAGTAAGTACACATCCCTTAATAAGATAAAAATTAAATGACTCACCGTGAATAACGTAAAGCCGGCTAAACTAACAAACACATCTGTGTGGGGAGTGATCCAATGGCGTACGATCTCTGTTTCTTCCACTGTCAGATCTGCTTTGGTCCAAGTGAAATTAGTAAAAAGACCTGCAACCTATAGAAGATCAAAAATAATGTATTATTTATTAATATTATCCAGAAAGAAACCCCAAAAAACAACAGAGTTTTAGATAATCAACAAGCTACAGCTTCACTAAGTAGTAAGTGGTTTCTACTTTTTCAGGGTCTATTTAGTATTTACTAGCTCAAACGTCAACTTGTTCAACCGTTATTACTTATTCATAGAATAACTCATGTAACAGCTGGTTGATCAGCAGTGACAACTTAGTACCGGTATATAAAACACCAGGGTAAAACATTTGCTTCCGTGGTACAAATTGTTTTTGAAGACTTTACTGCGGTGTAACGGGGGGTCAATTTAATGTCAATCGAGAATGTATCATTCGAGTTACCATAACTCATACTTGAAATGAGATTCCCATACCAGGCCAATATTTCCAGTCTAGGCCTGTAAGTGATCTGGATTGGACAATATCTAACCATTTTGGTAGAAAATTTCCATTTGGCTATCTAAAAAAAATTATATAACAGTAATTATCGTTTGAATTGATATAGGCCTAGTGAATATTTCATTTGAGGCCAGTCTGCTTACCTAGATAAATGAATATAACTACTACTAGTAGTAGTGGTACTACTACTAGGTGGGATCCTCTACCAACACTTATTCTGATTCTTCAGACATCCAGAAGTATAGGCTTACATTTTAATTCTCCCAGGATTTGGCTTAATTTCACATATTATTTTGGAAAGAAAAAAATGTGTATGGCCCTATAGGCTAATAAATACGGATTGGCTTTCTCTCCATCTAGACGATGTATCTTAGTTCATCAAGTTTGCTAATAATTAAGCCGACTGACTCTAAATGTGAGTGGCCATCTGGAGGCAAGAGAATACCAGTATAGCCAATTGAGTGGATTTGTCAGTAAGTCTAGAGGCTTGAAGAATTTATTTGGCAAACACAATTTAAATCTTTTGGGAAAGATAAACAGTTGGACACAATACAATGGTTCCAAATTAGCTATGCTGATGCTAGCGGTATTGACGGGTCCATCATGGCCAATCATCAATCATTGGTCACTTTAAAGTGGGACACACTGATTGGTCACGATTCACCCACCAACCAATAATGCCAGAATCAGCCAGGTTGATTACGAACAACTACAAAGCCGTCATTTTTATATAACACGGAAACTTCTCCGGTAACTATCCACAAATTGTCCAAATTAAACATTTCCTGAAAAGTGCTTGCTACCTATCCAGACAACATACCTGGCCATGAGTGCTGAGATCCCCTGCCATGTATCTGCCCAGCCCAAGAGGAAACGATACCGAAGAAACGACTAAGGCTACAATGCCAGGATACAAGAAGCGACTGAAAACAAAAGAAAAATACAACGATAGTACAGTAATACTAATACATTTTACATAATGTTGAGTCGTTGACCAATAATACCAAAATGGTCCAAGAAAAGTATTAATTGCCATGTGAATGACATAACGAGATAGGGTGCCAACACCTTACCTTAAATGGAGTAGGCGCGCCATGAAAGATAACATAAACACAAATACACAAATAAATAAATAAACTTTGTGTATTTGTGTTTATGTTATCTTTCGCAGTGCGCCTACTCCATTTAAGGTAAGCTGTTGGCACCCTATATCTTTATGTCATTCACATGATCCAGCCTTTTGGCATTCCTTTCAAACACATAAATTGTCATGTGATAATGTATTTATTTACTGTGTATGTAGATGTATGATATTATTTAGGTTTAGAACTAAAGAAAATGCTACATGCAGCCAAGTGTTGTGAAAAAATAAATGTTACATTACCTAAATTAGGCCCTATGTGTAGGTTTAAAAACAAACAATTTGTGCATTCAAAAATATGTTTACTGCCTTAGTACTGAATATTATGACAAGACAAGATGCATTGTATTAATTCTTACTTTTTCTGCAGGAAGCTTGTTATAAGCTTACTTCTTCTCATGAACAGCACATACTGGCGATGAACCCACACGTACATGGCGCCACCAACACCGCACACAGCACTGGAACATTTTAATCTCTTTTAGAAGCCCACATGACTTTTCACTTCCTCACACTCACTGAGTTACGGCTATTTATTTATTTTATATTAGCATTCCATTAAACACTCATATAATGAAGAAAGTGGGCAGACCGAGAGATAAGTGGGTGGAGCAGATTAAACTTAAAGACAGTGTTGAGAAGAGAGAAAAAGCATGGAACGAAGTGGAAGCAGAAAGACTGTGGGAAAACCGGGAGAGATGGAGGGAGCTTTTAAACAAACCTCTGGTAGTGGAGGAGGCGAGCGAAGAAGAAGGTGAGGACATGGTTGTGTCAGGCCTGGCTAGCCGACAACGAAGAGAGATGTTAGCCTAAGAAACGGAGTAGTGTGATACAGCTCCCCCCAACCCGATTTAATGTTGGAAAAGGGGTCAAGAAGATATATTATTATTATTATTATTATTTATTATTATTATTTTGTAAATAGGCCTAAACAAGCTTTAATTAAACATTTTGTCCCACTATATTTAACAAGCAATCAAGCACAAGTGCAGGAGTACCCAAACGAAGGAGCATAGCAACTTAATCAACAGATCGTTGGAAGAAGAATACAAAAATTAAATAATTCATTGTGTGTTGATTTTTTTGGTGGCGGTGCCCGGGTATGCTCGCCACATAAAAAAGGTTTGTCGCTCTATTTCAGCAAAACCTTCCTTTCTTTCTTGTTTTTTTGCAGTATGTTTAGAGTCAAAATAATAACTTACCCTATCAGAGCAAAGACAATTAGCTCTTGCGGATCAAATGGGAAATCCATGGTGAAGTTGGTTCCAAAAACAGCAGTTACTGTAGCTATAAAAAAATAATGAAGTTTGTAATAAAGCTATATGAAATGTAGCCTACATGCAAGTGGTAAAATAAATTTAGGGATATAGTACATAAAATAGAGAATAGAAGATAGAGGATAAGAAATGGCAGCATTGAAAATAATCAAATACCTTCATTGTGAAACCATACGGCTAACAGTCGGAAAACCGTAGCGCCGCAGACGGCGGCGAAAAATCCTCTCCAATAGTTTCGCACAGCAAAGTACACCGTTGTAACTTCAATACTGAACAGGACACCTGAAAAAGAGAATATAGTTTGTTTTGCCTATTTGTTCAATCATGAAGGCTAGTGAAGAAAGCAAGTACGTAGGTGATATAGGAATATAATAATGACAATGCGAAGCCATGACAAGAAAAAGTTACCAATACCAATTCTATCAAACTCCAGTAAAAAGTACTTAGCAAAGAGGCAACGTCAACAGAAACAAAACAGCAAAGGCTTAAGTCCATTCGAAAATTGGAATAGTAAAATTAAAACCCCTGTCTCAATGAACCTGAACTGCCGAGCGGTTGAATGTAAAAAGAATTAAGATGTTAAATGAGCCATAATTCCAAACAATATATAAGTATGGCACCATCAATATAATATTTGGATAACACATTATAGGGCTGTGTTAATATATTCAATGGTGTTATGTTTAATATACTACATCTAGGTGCCCGTTAGGGCGCCGCAGCCAAGCCGCGGTGCGCTACACACTCAAGCACCTTATACAGCAAGCAGAGTTAGGGTGATTTCGAGGTGTCACCCAGCCGTCATGAAACGTGATGTGACTTGAAAACTATCAAAATCGAGGGGATTTAGGTACCTGACAACACATGCCAAATTTGGTTGGAGTACGAGCATTCCTTATTGGTGAAAAAATGGCTTGAAATATGCTCAAAATCACTTTGAGGATGTTAGCTACTACTACTGCTACTACTGTCTAATTCGTCAGTTGCAATCGGCCCGCGATTCTGACCAAACGGGTGGGGCTACAACGTTCATATTTTACATGGACATTAAGGTAATACGTAGTGATATAAAAGTTTGCTGGAAGGCTTCCAAATAAAGGTTTCAATATAAGCCTTATACAAGAATATAATCAACAAGTAACTATAGTAACTAATTGACAATGATCGACTACATTGTTTACAAAAAACAAGTCTTTGGACCACTACATATATTTTACATTGGTAATACCATAGAAATTAAATCAACTTTGATAAAATTATTATATTCTAACAAATAATTTTGCAATGGAACTTGAAAAAGTAATGAGATCATACACATAACAAATACTTGTAGAAATACAGCCAAACCTTACACACTCAATAGAAATAAGATCTAAAAAAGGGCCAAGCTCATCTACCCTTCCACATTTGCGGATTCTTAATTCATAAACGTACAGTGTCCCGTAACAGCATCCTTGAAAAGCTTGGCAAAAAAGAACTTGCATGAACTATTACGTTTAAATTAATAATTGGAAATTCTATTTTTCCAAGATTTTCAAGGATGTTGTTACGGTACACTGTACGTTTATGAATTAAGAATGCGCAAATGTGAAAGGGTAGATGAGCTTGTCCCCTTTTTAGATCTCATTTCTTTTGAGTGTGTAAGGTTTGGCTGTATTTCTACAAGTTTTTGTTATGTGTGTGATATATGTATACCAATAGAATATTAGTAATTGTACAATTATTGTAGACAGCACCATTACATGTGTACCAGTAGGTGTCCGTGTATACTTCCAGGTCAGGTTTATTGACAGTATTCTTTGTTTTAGGTGTGTTCTGAAGATATATATCTGTTTGGTAACCAAGATGATGAACTTAAAACTGAAATAAATAAATCTAATCTAATCTAATCTAATTTGGCTCAGTTCTGGTTGCTTTAATGAGAAACACATCTCCCCAATAAGCATTTGGCATAGGTAGAGGTCCGTGAAAGTGGTTTTATTTTGTAATGAATTTCGTTTCTAAAATTGGAAATTTCGGTGCTATTGATTTAAAGCTGTATTTCAGCGGTTTTATCTATATTTACCAATTTATATGCGTGTAATATTCGTTCACGGCTCGCATATCATTCTAGCCACAAAACAAACAAGTTTGAATGTACTTATGTTCAGACTGGTGTAATTTACTACAAGTAAATTTATAATTTTTTCTGAACTTTATTTTATAAAACTTTGTTTGGTTAAACTATACTGCATAAAATATTGAAAATTACACCGTAATTTAACAATAATTCCCATTTTAAGTGCTTTTCGTCGTTAAAAACATTAATTTTGTGAATTTCGGTGTTATTACGAAATTTACACCTATTTCGGTGTTTGGCGGTGATTCAATTTTGGCATTTTCTGGTTTAGATTTGATCAATTCATGCTCATTTTATGAAATTAAATGGTTGCACATATTTTGGTTTTGTCGTCAGTCACGAATTTCAAGGGGCTCTAGGCATAAGCTAGGGTCGCAGCATCGATATGACCTCACCGCCCGCAACTTCACCTTTTTCTGCCGATCACTCAATGTATGCGTGTCGACGCATTGACGTTTATTTAGGTTATATATAATATGTTTTTGAAGGTTTTTGTGGCCGATATGTATTAATGTACCGGTAGGCCTACTCGTTTTTTTGGTTTCAATGCCACGTATATTTTCGTTCGGCCAACGTTTCGATGAGATTACAGATTTCACCCATCATCTTCAGGGCCAATACAACTTTAAAATATTAAAAACGAAAACTACATCACTATGTAATGTATGTATGTCTACAAGTAAATGAATCGACGGTCAGAGTGACAAGATCCATGACGAAAAACGTAAAGACGGACATGTAGTGACTTTCTTGTTTCTTTGCAACGACAAGCTTTGCAATGACTTTCTTTGAATGGTATTAATTCGTCATGTGTGCAGTGATTTCTTTTGTTGACTTTTGTTGTTTTTTCTCTCCAGTTTTGTTCTGTATTTATCAATAGTGATGTAGTTTTCGTTTTTAATATTTAAAGTTGTATTGGCCCTGAAGATGATGGGTGAAATCTCATCGAAACGTTGGCCCAATGAAAATATACGTAGCATTGAAACCGAAAAACCGATTACTTTAGTATATATATATATATATATATATATATCGGTTGTGCATCACTTGCATTCAAGACTCCATTAACCCCATATATGCAGATCCTTTAAATACAAAAGAAAGAAAAAACTACCTGTACACTGATTTCATTATTGAAAATACTGTACCTCCAATCGGTGCAGCAAAACACGAAGCTACGCCCACTGCGCAAGCCGCTGCAAGCATTTCACTGTTACGAGATTCGTTTTCATAAATTCCTTGAAAGGAGGTGACCAGTTTCGATAGGAGAGTGGCTGCTATGCTGGCAATATGCACAAATGGACCCTAAAAGAAACAAACACATGAATTTATCTTATAGTTTAAGAGACCTTCCTCTAAATAAAAGCAGTGACTGTCTACTTTACAAGGCATTTGAGTAAGAAACTATTAGCTACTGTTCCTTTAAACAAGCCAACTGTGAAAGTTCTAACACAAAAAAAAAACAATACATACAGTAACAACTAATTGGGTTACCTTATCTAGGATGGTGATATTTCATGAATCAACAGTTAACACTGTTTTATAAATAAGTGTTAAATGTCAAAGTAAAAATATCACATCCTCTACTAATGGAAATGTTGTGGTATAGGCTGCAAATGCATTTCAAAGTGGGTGTATGTCCTAAGTTTCTGACTTTCTGGTAGCTAATGTTTTCTTTTTAGTTTACCGCAGTTCCTCTTCCAAGCAAGGTAGTTTGTATCTCAATGTTTACTTTACATGTATTGTATTTACGTTGTTAGTGTCACAGAGCTGGTCTTAAAATGTTATAATTTTGGTCCCAAGTATACTTAAAACTAGACAGAAATTTTAATTTGGAGCTAAAAAACAAGAGATACTAGTTAAAATTATATTGAACTCGATCGGGTTAGAAGTGGACATTGGAAGTGCTAGTTATTTATTGGAGCCCAGAATAATTACCAGCTTGTAACTTTACCTCTTTCCCAAGCGGCATACCACTGCCCAATGTTGCGGTCAGTCCTATCACTTTCGCCACCAAAGTTCGAAACGTCAAATATTCTTTTAATGCTACTCCTCGTAAGATGGTCTTCATTTCAGGAATGCCAGAACCTGAAAAACAAAATGCTTTTATTAATAGGCCTAAAAATACTGTAGAGCAGCATTTGATTTCATTGAGTAGACCGGTCCTACAAGTTAACACAACATAACATTAATACTTAGGCTAATAGGAATACTAGTTGTGATTCTTATTACAAAGTAAAATATAGTCCTGACAAGTTTATTTTTATATTTTATTTATTTATTTCTGGTTCCTACATGGCCGTTTATTCTGGGGTTACTGATAGCCTAAATTCTGTAGGAAATTGGAACTAAGGGCAAGGCTCATAATTCCTTTGGTAATTATCTTAATGAATAAAGTAAGCTACCAGAAAGAATAAAGTAGGCTAATTTGAAAAGTAAAATGCCTCCATTAATTTTAAATTGTCCTACGTGTTTTCTTGCCGTCAAAAAAATATGTAGGCCTATTTCAAATTAATAGAGGCATGTCGCTTTTCAAATAAGCCTTCTTTTAGTGCTTTGCTTAGGTACTCATTGTACAATGAAGGCCCTATAGAAACCTAGTCTTAAAAAACCAGCATTGTTTACGACTGGACGAAGTTCGAAATAGCAATGAAATAGCATGAGAATGCCACGATTCTAGACAAAAATGTGCATTTGAACTACATCTGAATTTTTTTAATTTATCAAGATTAATGATGATTAATATTCACCAAAGTTTATATATTTTATGGACTTTGAGGACTTGCAGGAAAAAATCTGTGACTTATGGAAAATAGAGGTATAGGCCTATGCACAAGTACAAATCAAATATATAAGTAGTTAAGTACGTATTTAGTTACCTGACGGAGGGTAAAACCAAACAAGAAAATGTTGATTTTCCTGCACATAATTTGAAAAAGTACAAAATTTCTGCACTTAGATGCACCCAAGCCTCTTAGCGCATATTATCTCTAGAAGTTAGATACCGTAACATTTACCTATTGACTGTGGTGCAACGATATGGACAAACCCTGCTGAGAAAAGGATCAAGAAAACTGGCAGGGTCACCCAAGCTAAGTACTGCAATATATGATTTTCGACAAGGTCGCTGTAAAGCCAGATGCGAGCTGCAACATAAAATACACACGGAAACTATGAGGATATTATTTTCCATGCACGCATAGAACATTGATGATCGAATGTATTTTTACACATGGTAGGCCCTAATGTATGTTTGCCAGCAGTATAGAAACTAGGGTAGTTGTTACATAAGTTTTTGTAGATTGAATTTTAAGTTTGAACGTACAAAAATAATTGTAAAGAATGGTCAGTGATATCCTAGAGAGACATATCTAGTGTGCCTCAATGTGTGTAGAATTATCATTCACTTTGTTGGAACTTTGAGGCCTATGTTAGGAAGTTGTGTTGTGTGTCAAATGAACGTACAAGTACCGGTACCGGTACGTATAGGGTTACCAACTTGGGTCAACTAGAATTACGGACAAATCTCGAATTTTAGTGGGCACACAAGGGGTCTGGGGCGAAGCCCAGCCGCCGGAGGGAAAATTTTTGACTCTTTTAACCTTCAAAACAGCCGGATACGTAATTTAAAGATTCAATGACTTGGATATATCCAAGTTTCATTCTTCTTTTTGGGAGGCGAATTGCCTACCAGTCCATTTCACGATGCAACAATCCGACAGAAAGCACAGGAAAATCGCTCACTGTACGTTCAGTGCCGACACGTCTGGCCACGGTCGCTAAACAAACGGACTAATACTAAACTGAAATCTCATGTTTGAACGCCTGCGCCTCGCCAAGTGCGCATACAATACAAAGGGGTTAGGGAGGGGTAGTGGACAGGGCAGTCACGAGCATAGAGGTCACGAGCACGACTAGCTAGGAGTAGGACTACGAAAAGGCGGCTACATGAAAGAAACTAACTTTATTCCAAATTACAAACCAACTGATGTACCAACTTTAGAGAGAAAAAAACACTAATTCACTGCAATACCTAAAATTCAATAAAATGTAGTACTAATATGACTTTTTCACAAATTTCCGGACAAAGTGCGTCCGGAATGAGGCAATTCCTCTTTCGACAAAGGCATCAAAATCAGGACTGTCCGTGAGAAATTCCGAACGGTTGGCAACCCTAGGTAGCCTACGTAGGCTACTTAATGCGATAAGAAAGTAAAACATACTTACTGAAGAACCAAATGGATGATAATACAGAACTGAACTGAAGAGCTGGTGGAGGTATGGTAAGGCAAGATAGAGGGTTTTAAATTTTAAGAGCTAGTTATTAAGACTGTCAAAGGAAAGGTAAAAGCGATGACTCAACAAAGTGGGATGGGGTAGATGCTGTAAGGCAATTGCACACATGATGGAAAGACAGGTACACAAAAAATTAGACCCACCTGCATACACAGGGTGAAATATCTTAAAGACAGTTAAGGATTTTTATAAGAAAGTCAAATAAATGGGGTTAATTATCAGTCTTGGGGAGGCACAATTTCCTTTTCAAAGAACTTTTATGGGAATGCGTTCCTATCCCAACATCACGAACTTGTAACTACCGCATCTCACAAAAATTAAACGTTTGCCTACTGTTTTGTGGAAACTTGGAACAAATTTAACTTTCCTTTCAAAGTTCCTAACCCTGTCCTGTCACTACCCAGACGAATTCAGTTGCAAAGTTTTAAATTATGAACTTTATTGATTCTATACTTTTTACATTTTACTGTTTGAGAATACAGCAAGCTTTTAGTTTGTCTCGTTCGGAGGAAAACGCTCAGGTGTGGATCCTAAAGAATATTTTGGATCGCTTAACTCTTTAGACCTAGCGGAAAGGCCTAGACACAGAATAGACCTCCATGACCTGCGCCTAAATTAATTAACATTGTCATTAGGGCCTACTTTCATGACCTAATGTTCATTTCATGATTTTTCATGACATGCATGCATTGTAGACAGTCTGGTTTGGCCTAGCCCTACATAACCATACAACAACAACCATACAACTGCTAGAAAACCATAATCCAGTGACTAATAAAACAAACAATACAATACAATACAATACAATACAAATAAAAATAACTAGAACTTGAATGTAAGCATCCTTGAGCCGGTACGAGTATCACCATGGTAGGCCCTAGCACATGGTATCACCCAACATAACCTACAAAAACATATATTTTCATCGCAATGTAGAAATTAATGTTTTGCTAGGGAAATTAATTGTCAATTGATGACCTGATTTTCACAGTATTTGTGATTGTGATCAAGATTAATAAATAAGGAATTAAATAAAGCAACTAATTACTTACTTTGATATTGTGCGATAAGCATGTTTACGTTTTTAAATAAGTTACCACTGCCTTGTTGTTCCTAGATTCTCGTCCGTCGCGCGCCTAATCAACAAGCTGGTGCATCTGCCACGGGATTTAAATAACTGTTCCCACTAGTCAGATTAATTTGCTATATATTGCAATCATAATAAACTACGATTGATTCATCGTAAACAAACATAAAACATACAAGTACTGTAGGCTTAATTATAGCCTAATAAAGAACCCGGTAATGTATATTATTCAGTATTTAAATAAAACACCGATAAAGATGGCACAAAGCAAACTTGTCTTCTATTTCCTGTCTCCTCGCTGTATAAGTACAAGTACAAGCTAGAAGATGTGAAGGTTAACACCTTATTGTGAAAATGGTGAAATTACCTTTATTACACATGTTAATACCACTGTCCATGACGAAACTGAGGAAGGCCATGATGATCCCCAACAACGCAAGGAAAACCCAATCTTCGCCGAGTTTGGCAAATGTGTGCCTCCAAAACCAGCCGAGCACAGAGAAAACCTGTAAGTTTAAAGTATTACGAATTGGTAATATTATATGAATTAAAAAATTAAAAAAATTCGAAAGATAACGAAATACATTCCTACAACTTAACTTGTTTTTTGTTAGCTAAAAATGAAAATTAATACTCAGCACTGCATTTCTGCAAGAAATTCAAGACAAGTAATTATTTACTGATACATAAAGCTACTACTAAAACTGATAAAAGTCCATAAGCCAGGTAACACTCAATTTTGAATTTACCAAAGCAATAATTATTCATGTTTGGCACTATATGAGCTGCTGCGAGGGCGTCAGATTTACACTAAAGTTACAAGGTAAACATAAATTATGTTTAAAGCATTGAATAATAATAATAATTCCTCTTACCTTAGTCGCGCATTTTCCTCTGTATTTGTTAAGTTCTTTGTTACGTAATCTGTCTTCCTTCTTCCTCTTCTTTTCTAATGTCCTTAGTTTACGGGCTTCGTCTTTTGCAAATTCTCCTAGGTCTTTGGTGTAACGACCATACATCTGGAACATGAGCATAACTTTATTAGTGAGAATCAAGATATACAAAAATTTTTACATTTTAACTCGTCTAAAGCATTTGATGATACTTTAATAACACTTTAAGTCTTGCAGAGTGATAAGTTAGGTTAAATTATTTGTAGGGTGCCTTCTCTAGGGTATAAAGCCACTTACCTGATATATCCTCTTCATTTAAGTACAATATTATGATTTTGAATATAACTACGACATATTGTCAAAGAAGAAGTTCGCCTTGTGAATGAGGATCAAAAGCTTAGTCAGGATTGCTGAAAGCGATGATCGGACCATCAACGTTGCTCTCGACTACCCGAGCTGTTGTTCGATTATTCATGTTATGTTGAAGAGTCAGCTAGTGGACATTTAACTCTATATTTATCAACATACACTCCCCAATAACTTATCAAATCATTGACAAACTGTTTCTCTATTATTAGTTAAAATTGAGTTAGGGTAGTATTACGAATTTAATCAATTCTTTACTGAGCACGCTAGCTAATTACGGTGTTCAAAGGTGTTTAATTGAGGCAGTATGTAACTCTAATGAGTATTTTAGCTTCTCTTTAATTCAAATAAATATAATGTATTAGTTATTATTGATAAACATACATTTGGGAACCATAATAAAGTGGATAACACCAACTACAGACAATTTCTATCGAAATTAGCGGACGTTCTCTTGTGTTTAGACAACACAAGTGACAAGACACTTAAGTAATATATAAAATTATTTGATTTTAATCGATCCATCAATATTTTCCCACTATAAGTAAAGCACAAATAAACGGTTTTATTCGCGAATATAAGATACGGCCGTAAACCCTCAAACCGACACGACGTTGCATAAAGAAAGTGCTTATCTGGCGGTGTATACATGTTATTCCACACAGACACACATACAGATACCGTGTGCGGGATTCAAAAAGTTTCAAACCCACGTCCCTTGATTACACGCGCTTCAAAACTGTGCCAAAACTGTGTGGGCGATTTAGACAAACTTGAGACAGTCTAAAATACTTTAGGGTTTAGATCCACAGCCTTGTTAGTGCAAGTAAGTCGCAGAAAACTTTCCTTAAGCCATAGGGCTTCAGGTTACTAAGGTGTGGGTGACCAGATAAATGGGAGGGAATATGCAAGGGCTGTTTTACAGCACTAATTCTCCACATTCATTATCTTGACAGAGAACCTGTGGCCGATATCGAATCAATGGCCTTCCGAAGTGAGAGCTCTTCAAACGATTGAAATAGCTCACTAAATCCGTTAACAATGTAGTATATAAACCATGGTAATTTTTATATTTATAAATATTTTTTATTATTATTATATTTTGTTTAAGAGGGAATGGGACACGTTTGGCAGTTGGCACATAGCTGTCCGCTCGGCCAAATAGCATCCGACGGATATAAAACTTAGCAAAGTTGTCAATAAAGCATGCATGGACAGCCCTATGGTCGTAGATTTTTTAAATTTGGTCTTCATCAGTCAGAAAAACTCAAGAATATAGTCAATTTTGGACTTTTCAATAATTTCGAAAATCGCGAATTTATTTATTATGAATTATTTTAAAATAAATTTTAGAAATGCGTTACTGTGGAGTCCTATATTTCCACTTTCGTGACATATGTTCAAAGTTTCAGTCACCTGTGATGTCAGAAAGCCGAGCGAACAGCAATTTGCCTAAAACGCATGTGTGATCTGGCTGACTTGCTTGATGTTATATAAGTGGTGGGGACAGTATTTACCGCCCACCCATATCTTTGATTCACCAACTCACAACGCAGGTGCCCGGTTAAAAAAGTCTGGGTATCTGCTGTCTGAAGTTGCCTGTGGCTGGATCTGGCCTGCACAGGCTTGTCCCCATTGTGTGGATTCTCTAAGTTACGTTCATCTGCATTCACTATCACCTCTGATTCCTGATCGTCGCGATTAGCGGAATTGCAAATGCTTAAACGTGCCTACATCAATAAATCAATCAAGATTCAAAAGTTTTACTACCAAACCAAAATACAATTGCATACATTCTTCCACCAAATCTGCAATTTATGTTCGTAATATTAAAACAAAAAAGACTAAGAAAAAAATTAATTTACTCCATTTAGCTACGAATCAAAATTAAAATTTATAAACATAAAATAGTTAGCCATCATTAGTATTTCGGATACGTGTGTAGTTTGCCATGAGAGTGTATATACACTCACCCATGATCAGTAAAATATAACTAGACTAATCTTGACACTTACCCGAACGTGTATACTACGTATTTCGGAGAATTATCTGTCTTTACTCTAGTTTATGCGTAAAGCCGTGTGCTATTCATATTAATATTACAATTATATTTTACATATTACAATTGTTAATAATATTAATACAATAAATAATTGGATGAGCGAAGCGAAGACTTCAATTTCACCGACCCCCCAAAAAATTTAGCTCGGGTGTTTTTTTTTTTTTTTTTTTTTTCTGTCTGTTTGTTCGCTCTCTACCGGGCAAACGGCATATGCGATCTTGATGAAAATTTGAGGGGACCTTTGAAATCTCTGAACTTAGACTTGCTACGTTTTTGGGTACAATCGAAGAAATATTTCTCATGAATATCGTACTTTTACGATTTTTTTCGATTTTTAGTGCGATATTTTCGTGACGTTTGGGCCGATTCTGACCAAACGGGTGGGGCTACAACGTTCATATTTCACATGCACATTAAGGTAATGGTGATGTATTGACGTTTGAAAGAAAAAGTTAAAAAAGTTAGCCAGAATATATAGAAATAAAGGTTTTAATTTGAGTTTTTTTTAGGGTTGTTAATATTAAAACCTTTATTTCCATAGATTCTGGCTAACTTTTTCAATTTTTTCTTTCAAAAGTCAATACATTACCCTTACCTTAATGTCCATCCATGTGAAATATGAACGTTGTAGCCCCACCCGTTTGGTCAGAATCCGCCCAAATAGCACGAAAATATAGATTTTAGATCTTTCTCACAGCCTTATATGAAAACTTCACATGAGATTGTATACCTTACTCACAGCCTTGTTACAAACAATCAAAGATCCAACAGACCTAATGATTGCTTTGTTTGGGCCGTGTTAATATGTTTTTATTATTTTAAATTAATACTAACATTTTATAATTAAAAAGCTCATCCATCAACGCGACTAAAAAAAGCGTTTGCGAAGCTTTCTAGTTAAATTCAATTCAATACCAGTCACTGGAAGTCCCGACTGAAAGATTTTCAATGTTTACTTCCGAGCGAATTCTAGATGATTCCTCTAAAACATCCCTAGGACTTCACCATTACGGAACACCCTAAATATCTAGTTAGAAGAGGGTCACACCAGACATGTACCTTACAACGGACATTCCTTCAAATAACTTTTTTCCTCCTCCTTTACTCGTAATAAAATGCTTTTAATCATAGTATTGGTTGTAATTTTCTGTGCAACTGGTTGGTCCTGTTTCTTTTTATGCCTACAAGACAGAACGTGCCGAACTCGATTCCGAGTGCAGGCTAGGGCTAAACCTATTGCACAATAATTACTACACAGTACATGCTAACGGTGACTTTGAAATCGCCATAGCAACGAGACATAATAAAATTTAATTCTGTAATACGCGGAGTGATTCAGTTCTTGAAACTAAGTAGAGGGTAGTCAAAAATATATAAATTGATTTATTACATTACGATAAACTAGAATCTTACCACAGTTTGCACATAGTCGAAGTCGTCGGGGGGCTCGTCGGTTTGTTGCGGAGCGGGGCATGGGTAGAACGCCTGAGATTCTTGCGACCGAGATTTCTGTTTTTTGATCGTGGACAAAGTTAATGGACTAGCCGGGACCTGCATGTTACGACGCCGCACCTTATACTCTCTCATTAAACGATCGAAGTCATCCCATTCGGAATCTACGTCGTTGTCTTCCGTAAAGTCTTCAAACACAGGTTTCAATGCCATTTTTGATTAGACGTACTTTCAAATTGTTTTAAATTTAATTAGATACTAAGCCTATTTGAACGATTTTATCACAAGTCGACCAAAAAGGAAATCTCACGTAGTATCAAATGTGTACGATGAATCTTGTACGCCATTACTAAATGTACGTCTCACTTCTATTCGGCTGGTGTCATAAAAATTCACTACTATGATTTCAAAAGAACTGAATTATGTAAATGCACTTTAACATTATTTTGAATATGAAATGTATTAGGCCTAGTCTTGTTTTCAGGATACCGACGCAATGATGTTAAAGTGCGGATGTCAGTAACGTATCACTCAGTGTAAACGAAGAACTGCATATGCAAAACGTTTGAGACTACAATGCGCACGTCTGCCTGCGCTTGTTCCCTTACTGACACTAGCATACAAAATTGCTCTGACTCAACCTAATAAAATGACTTCTTCAATTTCAATCAAAAGTAATTGACTCTAATAGCTCGGCAGAGCACAGCGAAGGCAAAGATATCAACCAATTCCAACGTACTCGTTGATTTATGTGTGGTACAGATGGAATATCAGGATGATGTTTTTGGTGAGGGAATATTTTTATTTCCTTTCAATGAAGAAGTCGACGAATTATCCAATTTATAGTGAATTATGTGTCAAACCTATGACATAAGGTCGTGCAATGGCTCAACCTATGACTAAGGTCGTGCACTGGTTCAACATATGACATAAGGTCATGCAATGGCTCAACCTATGACATAAGGTCATGCATTGAGACTCAACCTATGACATAAGGTCGTGTCATTGTTTAACCAATTACATAAAAGCGTTCAACTGTACCACTTCATGACAATGTTGTGGTGATAATTTCTGACAAATCTTAGAAACAATTTGAGTAGCTGAGCAGGAATATGCATAAGATTTAAGACATAAAATAAATAAATATAAAACATAAGATAATCTTGCCAGACTTGCCGGTGCCAGGCAGGAACCGGCGTCCTCCCTAGAGCATCGTATGCCAGCACTCAGTTATTTTACTAATTCAGCAGTAACAAGGAAACAATAGACATGCTCTTAAAGGTGTGGTTATCACTCACTATAGTACCATCGAAGAACGAAGACCAATAAGTTATAAACACAATCATACAAGGAAATGATATAGATTTCGCATATTCTATTATCATTATTTTGTAGGTGAAGTAAATATAAATTAGATGACTACAAAAATAACAAAATCTATTGTACAACCGCTACGACAGCCCGATTATTGTATACAGTTTTAAAACATTTTGTTTGGCGATGTAAATACAAATGATAATGCTATTTTACCTCCCGGCCCCGCATAAAAAGTTTGCATCTTGTTCTCCGAAACCTGTCGAGTTTAGACTAGCCATCAGTTCTTACATGACATTCACTAATTGAAATGGTTCAGTAAGTTCCCACGCCCAGTCTTCCTGCTCATTGTAGGGGGTGCGTAGGACAATTAGCGATTCAAGACCGTGAATGGGCTCGGGACATCTTTTCTTACGTTATTACGTCCATTTAAAATCACTCGATCACCAAATACAGTAAATTTCACATACATGTCATTCCTAACCGTTTTGCCGAAATAATTTGAAACTTTGGTAGGTTGTGTAGAAAGTATGTGAGGATATAGCTCTATATCAGACAACATTTCGAATCTTACATAATCTTTACAAATTACAACAAATTGTCAATTTCATAACATATCCACGGTTATAATGAAAAACATCTAGGTAATATGAAAATTTACTCTGATACAGCCATGTGCATTCCACATGCTTCTCTCGCAAAGTGTCAAATTTTAGATTGATATTTAGCGACCAATAAGTGTTCATAGTTCTTGTTCATAACTATCTGTCGACGGGTGAAAACAAATCAAAGGAATTTTTATTTTTTTGCATGCAGGTCGAAAAGTACTATACTATACTGCACTCTAAACGCTTAACGTCCGCACCCCAGCGTAAGCACAATCTTCCAGTCAATCATTCAATTAAGTTTAAGATACGGGCATTATCAATATTACCAGTTTCATATAGTTTAATATGATGCACACTAACATGACTTTCACAATCACGTGAAAAAGAGTGCATAAGAAAACGGCACCTCTACATAACAATATTATAGAGTATTGGGACATCCTGCTCCTTGATGCTATGCAGGTCAACAAAATGTAACAGCAGACCAGTTAATAGCTATCCTAACTTGCTATTTACCAAGAGAATACCTGTTCCTACTTTCTTACTGTCTTCTTATATGACAGTCGCCGCGGGTTATTTGGATTGTGCATACCATTACATACACATGAGATGTTTAGCTTAATTTAATAAGTAGGCCTACTCTTTGATAACCACACGCAATACTCTAGGTCGAAGTTATTATAAAACAAAAAAATGTTTACAATTATTTACGTTGACAATAATTTACGTGTGCTAGAAATCAATGTGCATTCTCTCATGAGGAAAAGCTAGGGTGAGGCAATCTGGAATGTAATTTTACACAATAGCTGTAGAGAAGTAGCAAGTACAAGGCTATACGTGACCTAGACCTAAAACCGATAGAATTCTTCTTATTGCAAGATATGAGATTAAATTGAATCCAACCTGATTATTGAAATAACTCATTGCATACCGTAGTCAAAGATAAGTGTAAGAAATTATTATTAAAAGCATCCAAACTGTAACAACTTTGCGGGGAGTTATGGCCCGTATTTTTCATTAATTGAGTCCCAATACTGTACGAGTATGTATCAACCAAAAAATCTTTTTTTACTACTTTTTCCCTTTTTTGGGAATTTGTTTGATGATTTTATTTCCCTTTTAGTGGCAATTAATGTGAATATTTTCTAGATTCGCAAAATAAGTAAACCTGCGTGAGGACAGTGTCAGTATGGTTATCATAATTCATAAATTAGTTTAAAGGCTCTTAAATTCCCCACATTATTGTTTACAACGATTTATAGCTAGCAACAAGTGCATCGGACAAATTATTTAATTCGTCTAGATTCATTTTATTCCATCTAACGCATAATATGTATAACATGAACCAAGTACGACTGCGATGATGAAACTCAAAATTGTTTGCATCGGTTTGACTCCTGCTAAGGGCAAACTTCAAAAGGTTTTCCTCAGCCAGAAGTCTCATAAATCCCTCAGGCATTCTCTTAAAATACAGTTACGATACATGCACTGTATAATTGTTCTCAAGGCAGGTCACAGAGAGTAGTGTTATTGATCATTTAAACCGATGCATTGCATATTTTCAACAGTCACATAAAGAGTAGAGAGTTATTGGTCACTTAAAGCGATGCTTTGCATATTTTCGGCAGGTCACATGGTATAATGCGAATTTTTTGGTTAAAGGGCCTTTACAGCGATGCACTGCATATTTTATTTGCAGTTGGCTAAGTAACGTAGCAAGTCCACCGTTTAGCACAAACCCGTGCATAATGTATTCAAGCTCTTCAGCAGGAAGAGAATTAAGTTACACGTTAATTGCCAGTCGAAAACGTTTCAAGATGGAATGTGCCTAGAGCTAGATCCACCTGCATTAACATTCACCGCACAAGAGCAATTTGTGCACGATCCAGATTAAATCGGTGCAAGTATCTGTGTATTACAATTTTATAACGGTTCAATTGACTTATTACAGTTCAATTTAGCTTCGTGTACTAGGAAGTTTAATTATGAAACAAGAAAACGTTATTATTTGTGTATGTGTATGGTAAGTAAAGCACAACCAAGTAGTTTTTAAGTCAAGGAAATCAAACATGAAAGGTACTATCTGTAAAACGTAACTTAAAAACTATGACCGAGGCCACTACTATTAAAACGAATTTGGGTGAACTTCCTCACCCATCATCAGGTGTATCTGGTCGTATTCAACCTGAGAGGGTGAGGAATTTCACCCGAAAATATCGTTTTTAATAAGTAGTGGCCGGTCATAGTTTTGTATAGTTTTATATTGTTCGGCAATAAGCTCTTTTATAGAGTACTATCTGTTATTTGTTAATTATTTTTAAATGTATAGATAATCGATTACACATCAAAATAATTATTTATAGTGACTGCAACTTGAAGAAAATATTACACAATTTCAATTTATAATAATAATTATATATACAAGTGTTCGGCCCGACTTTGAAACACTAATTGTTTATTGCTTTATCAGTGTAATAACTTGTAACGCTACTTACGACGATAAACGATATTCGCTCTTACTGAACAGTAAACGCTTGCACTTATTTGTATAGAATACGTGTTTTAACGGATTTTTATGTTTGTTTTGGTATTCACTCATTTTGCCTAATACGATATACGTCGCATCATTGGTGTCTCACAGGGCTGAGAATACGAAACTAAGTACAAGTTTGTAAGATCACCTGTAGTTTTATCTTCTCTGTCAATCCACAAATGCAAGGTTAGTTGTATTTGCCCTTCACAACTATAATATTTAATTAAGTATACATTTTCATTGAAACCATCCAGGGATAACTTGTGGGCTTCCTTTCCCTCAAAATATGTTCTAATTACTTTTATTATGTTATTTTGTGTGATTTTTTTATGATTGATTGATACATTCCGAAAAAATGGAAAATCAAAAACGTGAGTTTCAAATAGTGAAATTTCCATTTCTTGATTTAAATTCGGATTTAAAAAATAACCCGTGCTTTCACGATTATTAAAACGATGGAATTAGTAAGAAAATTTTCTTCGAAAAAATTATGCTCAATCCGCTGCTATAGGTTGTCTCTACTTTATCTCCTGCATTATTTTCATTAAAGTGAGATTTTCATTGACCGCTGGGTTACGAATGACAAGGCTTCACTCAGGGATAACAGGTGGTACAACCAAGTATATTATTTTCATGAAGTTTTTACTCGAAATCTAGAAAAAAATTAGTAATGTGCGTGTGTACTGTTTCCCACCCCGTAGCTTGTTTTTCCGCGTTAGCATCAGCGACAAACCATTATATACCTTGTAATTGAACGGACGACCTCCACTTCAAGACTCACATCTACAGGTAATCATATCAATTCTACTCGTCTTCAAAAACATTAACAACAAACCACCAAAATACGCACACTATCATGAAGGGAACTTACGAACGTGTGATCATAGCCTACAATGTAACGAAATAAATATTACCTGAACGGTTGCATATTTAGAATCATACAATTGCGAATATCTTCTGAAATTTTGATGATTAATAAAAGAATTCATTTTCTTACAGAGACACTAAGCACAACTATCTCCAACTGAATCTAGGTAGCTAATTAATTCAAATTAGCGTCGTGCACAGTGTACACGTGTAATATTTTTATTTGTAGCTAATAAACCGCCTCGGTGCTTCAATGCAAACATTGGCTTATATAAATCATATGTGCAAAGAGTTACAGTTTGATACTCTTAGAGGCTATATTGTAATCCCGCAAAGAAGCTTCCGATGTACTAATAAGCTTATAAGACTAAGTGTACAATTCTCGGGATTTCGTACAGATTATAAGTAATTAGGTCCAGCAAATACGTAACCAGCAGGTAAAGGTATATAGATTAGATGTGTTGTTTTTAGTGTTGCAAGAGTGGAGTATTACGTCATTAGAACTACTGTTGAAATTATTATAATCAAAGGGCAATTTAAATGGATCAAAAGAAATAATTCCAAGAAGTAGCATTATTATGTTATTTTTTTTAATCCACGGGCGTTTGTTTTTGTAATGATGAAGTATACATAGACCAATACCCACAATAATTAATTGCGATGCCAGCCAAGTCCAATGTCAGAACACAATGCCAGTTAAAACTATTAAGCTCCTACTTTGGGCAGGATTTTTTTAAAGGCTGTTCCACCCTGTTTTTCCATTTTCTAAAATATGCAACTATGTAAAATTATAGTAAATGCAATTGAAACCTGGCACTATAAGAACACCAAAACTTTTTTTTCAAATTTTTCTGATCGGGCACCCGGCATATCTTGCATTTTCAAAATAGTTTCAAACTGCAATTGTATCTAGCACATCGTTAAACGTAGATAGCTGTGTTTCTGTGACTAATATGTTTGACTGTTTTTCTTCGCTTTAACAAAGAGAAAACATGAGATTTTTCAGAACCGTGACCCCTGCGAATTTTTCCGTTTTCCGGTACAAATTGACAAAAAATACTGGTTATCTAAAAAATTCGGGGAACATACCAAATTGTAAAATCCTATGTTTCCTCTTTGTTAAAGCGAAGAAAAACAATCAAACATTAATGTCACAGAAACAAAGCTATCTACGTTGAACGATGTGCTAGATACAATTGCAGTTTGAAACTATTTTGAAGATGCAATATATGCCGGGTGCCCGATCAGAAAATTTTGAAAAAAATTGGTTTGGTGTTCTTATAGTGCCAGGTTTCTATTTCATCCTCTACAGTTTTAATTTGTTGCATATTATAGAAAATGGAAAAACAGGGTGGAACAGCCTTAAGTATTTCAAATATGAAATAAAATAATCGATTTAAAATTATTTTCTTTGTCTTTCTATGTGAATATTGGTTGCTTACTAGAGCGTACAGAAATGTGCATACGTGTTATGCGTAACCAGATGGGTAACGATGTTGTCCAAGTGTCTGTCGAGCGTCTGTATTTGTAGAAAACAAACATCTGTATTGGACATACTTCGTAGTGAGTCGAAATTAGTCTGCTAACGCAAAAGATAAATATCGTGGAGATGATAATTTGTCCAGGCCTTCATTTACATACCAATAACAACTATTCAAAATTGGAAATATATAAATAATGTTTCCAATCAGTGTGTTTCATATTAAATTCACATTTTGTTTGTATACATATCCAGTAAAATACTTCAAAAAGAAAAAATATAGTAGAAGGTAAAATGCGAGAGTTTTTCTCCCATAAATGTATCATTTTCCTGTCCGTCCGTCCATCTGTGCGTGTGTCACGTCCCAAGATAAAAACCTAGCACGACGCCTGATTTACATGCGCTGTTTGTTGTTGATATTGTCGTCCTACAAGGATGATACACCATGTTTTAGGTGACCCTAGCGCTTAGCCCCCCAGAAAAATTGAATATCTAAGTGCCATGCACCTCCGCCATTAAAAAATGCTATAACAAGCGATGAAATATATTTTTGGTACTCCCTTACCCTTGTTCATAAAAATATCTACCTATCGCTGTAAAAATTGTAAGCCTTCTTTATTTTGTTTTCGTTTCTTCTTCTTATTTAAATTGTTTACATAATTATTAGTTAAGGCTTAAGAACTAACCCTTACAATAACATGCCAGTGCAAAATTATTACATTTTTTATCTGCATTTTAAACTAAAGTTCACAACACACACATTTACGAAGACTGTCACACGTCTCATGAAAAGGAATAGTGATGATTGTAGTAGCAGTGAGACGACGAGCAGTATCATTTAGAACTGCTTCACAGAATTAGTACATTGCACCGATAGAAGTTGCTCAGACGTTAGTGGCGACACTCTCCCTTGGCAGGTTACCAGTTCAATACCCTCCACTTGCAATTTTGACTGAAGGTTTAATCTGGTTTTCCTCAGTCAACTGGCAAGTGCTGGCATTGTTAATGTCAATAGTTGTTTATACTTATGTTTGTATCTTATACTAACTAGATGTTTGGGAGAAGGGCTGTTCAAGAGGACTCGCATAAACGACTAAAGAATGCTTGGGAAAACTTTCAGTTAGGATTGTCAGTAGCGGGTAACGAATCGATGACCTCCCGAATCAGAGTCTCGCGCATTTCGCATCAACTGCCTTTGTCTGTGTAATCAAGCTTAAACGACTCTGAAACGTATCTTATAAAAAGTGAGATATTGCAAACTACATTCTAGAAGAATTATTAATAATTTCGTTTTCAACTCTCAATTCGGTGGAAAGCACAACGACCAAGTCATCAGTATGTTGGAGGAGGGGGGGGGGGGGATTGTTAAGACAGAGCCCCCCCCCCCCTCTTGGCAGTTACGAGCAGTTTCTTCAGTGGCCTCTCCACCTTTTCTTGCACACTCCAGGTCATTTCTCCCATTCTTCTATATATAATTAATCATCACATGAGACGACAACGTCAAAATCCCGTAGTGTATACTTAAGAAAAAGTATATAATGTGCTAGCGTGCTAAGGAGTGTATTAAATCTGTTTTGTTCGCAGGTCTATAGAGCGGTGCTACTTACCTACAACATGTTAATTTATGAACTCATAAAGCTAATACTGAACAAACAAATTATATTTGGTCACGTGTTAGAGTTACGTAGAGTTCTTGACGCAGGACGTGCAGGTAGGGAGTGGCAAGTAGCAGTTAGTTTGTCAGGTGGTTTGAATATACTCAACTGGGGTAGGTGCACACGTTTCAAGATATTATTTTATATTTGTCTTGGAAGGGTTATATAGGGTACCCTCAATAGAAACCAATAGGAAATGTTTATTTGAGACGAATTCGTATAATTTTTCTAAACAAAACATTGTGGTGCTGAACATGGTATGTTATGTGATCACTATGAACTTATAAAAATGAAGATGAAAAAAGTATTATAGTAAGTAATTGGGAGTGAATTTTCCCTATATGTATCCCGAACCTAACATTCGATTTACATGTGGTTCTTTTTATTGCCATTCAACAAGGATGGAACAGAATGTTTTGGATGACCAGATTGCCTTGGAGTCAGAGGGGCGGGTCATTTACCACCCAAAAAAGGACTATTCTTTCAACCCAGCACCTACACCAAGAGATGCTAAAGTTCGAGTATTTTATTTTTGCATCCTTTTTCGAAAATCTGTTGATTAAGTTGCTTCACTACCGATTTTGGATACTCCTTACCCGAGCTTGTAACATTATTAGAAAAAAACGTCGACAACTCTACTGTTTGATGAGATTGTGCATTTCTGCATTATGTTTATCTTTTGCTTTTTCTTGTACTCATTATCAAGGTATAGTTTATGAACTCGGAACTAAGAGACGTGCTTATTAAACAGTAAAACACTTACAACACTAATAAGGTAGTCCCCCGTCTGGTGCAACAACCGTTTAACTGTGACGCCGACATGATTTACATAACGCTGATTTCCTGTTTAAATATAATGTATTTCAGTTTAAACAATGTGTAAGCTTTCGCTAGCGAATTTTTCAATCTTTAAAAACACACACAAACAATTTCCAACGGAGCAATAATTACTTTTGAAGTTTTCTTTAAATTATGTATTATGCTATTCAGTGAATCAAAGGGGTATTACCCCGCTAAACTCAAAAAATATATTTCATTCAGGCTAACTAGTTATGAATTTAGAAATCAACAGAAAAATTATTGGGTCCACCTTGACCCGAAAAAAATGTCAAACTTGGTATTTTTCGAGCTAGGTCCCATCGGCAAAAATCTCCCATAAGAAATAACATGGGGACGATCTTTATGCCCCGTGACCTTGGAGGATTTTGATCTGAAAAAATACTGGCCATTATTGACGTACTCGACAGCCTTTTCTGTAAATCCTCTATTATTTTGTTTTGTAATTTGGGCAAGTGGTTCGGTCAAAATATGATGATTACCAAGAACGGGTGTGATTTTGGAATGCATATTTTTGCGTGTTTGAGTGTGTCTGTGCACAGTTTCAAGGCACGATGTAATAAAAGGTCATTTTAAATCGGTATGATGCTCTGTCTATAGTTTTTATGTGGAACAAACAAGAAACAAGTTAAAGCCGATTTAGAAAATTTCCCAAAACGCCAATTTTCGCAAATTTCATGATCAAAAAATTGAAAAATTCGTGTAAAATCACAGATACTAGATATAATTTGTAAACTGTCATTTGAGTGTAGTATTATGCTATAGATTATGTGGTAAAAAAATATTTTTTAGGGCAATAGCCACTTTAAACTGCTGATAATGATATCTTAAATATTGGTGGTAGCAATACAAAAATGCCAAGTATAACCATAATTATGTAATGCATTTATAAATTATAATACAATGATGAATCCTAGTGTTTGGTTTGAGATAAATAATTGTTGAAATCTCTAGTTTACGTCTCATATATTGGCAATTATGTACATGTCATCCGTAAAAGCCAGATTTAAAACTATAGTGCGAACACTAACATCAATTATTGAAAGAACGCCAAATCACAATAACTTTGAGTCGATGCACTCACCAGTCACCACTCTATCAGGTATAAGCTAGATACAGTATACCAAATCGCCTACGGTCATTAATAAACAGGTGCAGCCATGCAAATCACTTGACTCTGATGCTAGAAACCATTCCAAAGCCAAATGTCGTAACCACAGTTGACTTATTATACGATCATTTGTTTTTATTGCAACTATATGAACAATGCGAGTTTCTTTCGTGGCAGCGAAACCCGAAACTTGGTTGAGTGCAGACTGGGTCCGCCCGTAGCACGTGTTATTTGGCGATTACACGTGGACGTATAGGAACACAGGATAATAGCAATGTGCACGTTCACGTGTTCTGACCACCGTTTTGTGGGCGGAATGGGACACTGCACTCATGCATGCACAAAGAATGGAAGTATTTATCGGATTTGCAATGTAACTCTTTCTCTCTCTGTCTCTTTCTCTCTCCCTTTCTCTTTCTCTTTCTATACTTGGATGGAAAATAAGGCCCCACATGCCTTAATCTGCGACCTTAATTAATAGGGAATAGGACACATTTGGAAGTTGGCACATATCTATTCGCTCGGCCGGTAAGAATCCGACATATCTGAAACTTTATATAGTTGCCAATAAACTAGGAAGCTTCGCAAACGCTTTTTCAGGCGCGTTGTTGGATGAGCGTAATTTTTTAAATACGAAAAAAGCGTAAAATTGCGATTTTCACGAGAAGAAATTTTTCGATTAAGCTCAAATTTCACACGAATATATAAGTTTATAAAATTAAGGTTCTGTGATAAAATCATAACAATCGCATAAAGCATGTAGGTGTTATAAGTCTAAGAAATTTTTTAAAAATCGAAAAAATCGTAAAATTGCGATTTTCACGAGAAATAATTTTTCGATTGCGCTCAAAAACGTGGCAGTTCTAATTTCAAAGATTTCGAAGACCTCCACAAAATTTCATCGCAATTGGAGTATCGGTTTAGCCAGAATCGTGCTAACAGACACACAAAAATACAAAAAAAAGAAAAGAAAAGAAAAAAAAAACATTCCAGATTTTTTTCTCCAGTGTAGTGAAATGGAATCTTCGCTTCGCTCGCTACGCTCATCCAATCATACATGGACAGCCCTACAGTCGTAGACTTTCCATGTTTTATGTTTATCAGCCAGGATAAATCCACAAATATGGTAATTTGTTTAAATCCGAAAACCTAAAATTCATTTTTTTTCTATAATAATTTCTTGAAAAGTGTTACTGTAGAGCCCTATGTTTCCGCTTCCTGACAACTACCCTAAATTGCAAACAACTCTGGTGTCAGTCGGCCGAGCGAACAGAAATTTGCTTAAAACGCATGCCCTGTATAATTAATCTAAGCAAATAAATACTATAATCAATCAATCAATCTCTTAAATCTTTAGTAAAAATCCCCAGAGATAAGGGGAGGACTAGTCAGGAGTGCCTATGACGGTAATGGAACCCACGGTGTCTTTGGTCGAGAATACAACACTCAACTAGCGTAAGTCAGAACTGCACTTGCCAACTGATAGTATATGGGGTAACCAATGCGATTTTTCTTGGTAACACTTGGCTTGAAGGAGGGGTTGCATGCGCATTTCTACTGTGCAAGCCAAATTCTCTATTGTATGGTGAAACTACTTGTGCAATACGCAGTTGTAGACGACTAGACAAAGACGTGAACTATTTGAGCTAGTAATGCAAGTTAGTAATGGTATGGAGCAAAGACAAAAGCTATGATGTCTTAAGAAAATTAAGTCTTTTGACAGACTATTCTGTTATCAACTTCAAGGAAATGCTGTATTAAGTAATAACATGTCTACAAAAAGTGAAGTTAATCAAGATTTGGGATATGACAAAAATTTGTGTTACAAATTGTACAGCAATCGGAACACATTCTATACATTTTAAAACAGACAAATTTGAACAGTTCACTATTATGGGTTTGCGCTGTTCAAAAGAGTAAAAGCAGAGAGTGATGAAAATTTATTTAATCCAAATTTCCCAAAACTATTAGACCTATAATGTAAACGGGGACCTATAAAACAATGATATTTTAATGCAAGATCAATTCACTTTATTGTACATGCTGAAATTCAATTGCAACTGCATTGAATCGAGGAATACATTATGAACACGTGCCGAACATTGCAATAACCTTATAAGGTTTCTAATGATAATATTGTAGTTATTTACGATTCAATTTGCGCACGGCTGACGGCCAATACGTGCGTGAAAGCAATTTATACGGTAGTCAATTATTCCAACATCTGTAATCGAATGTAAATAAAAATATTGATTATTTTACGTTCGTTAAAGCGTACGATTTTATTTTCTCATTTTAATTTAATCATCAATCAAATTATTTTTGATTAGCTGGTAAATTCCTCTTCATATTATATAGAAGGAAAGGGATACATTTGGTGGTTAACAAATAGCTATTCCTATTCGTTTGGCCATGAAGTATCCGACGTTTATGAAACTGTACATAGTTGTCAACAAAGCATAATATAACGAACAAACCTACAATCGTAGACTACCATTGTTAGTTTGCTAGAAACCATTCACGCAAATGGTTAATTAAGAACTTTTTAGCCAAACCCAAAATCGTAAAAATCCACTTTAAAAAATGATTTCAAAAAGTGTGGCTATATAGAGCCCTCGATTTCAGATTCTGTGCAAAACTTGTGTAAAGTCAGCCGAGCGAACAGAAATTTGTCTAAAACGCGTCATATATCCCTAAACACCACAGTTACAATAAATGAGAACAGCCTGAATGTTTATGTACCAACAATTTGTCAGCTACCATATTTAATTGCTTGCTTCTGGCACTGTTATGAAATTGTGGACGTAGAACAAAAATGGAAAACATTAAGTCTTAAAACCTTCAGTTAAATTTAGCTTCAGATAAGTTGTACCAATGTGCATTTTAAACACTAAAAGGTGAATTTAGATTGGGCAGGAGTGCACCTTGAGTATTTAATTGAAAGTTTCCTATTGTTGTCACACCTCAAAGTCAAAAGTCAGGTAAACTTAATTGTTTTTATCACTAACGTTGATAAATTTAAAACAGGCTTTCGTAAAGTTATAAGCGACGGTGAAGTAACATAAACACACGTCTCATCCTTAGCTTTCGTTAGGAGTATTACTTATGAGGGGAATCCCACCTCTTCCTATAATCCCCCCCCCCCCACTTGTGTGTGACCTCACCAGAGAGAGAGAGAGAGAGAGAGAGAGAGAGAGAGAGAGAGGAGAGAGAGAGAGAGAGAGAGAGAGAGAGAGAGAGGTCAAGATCATAAAACCGGGCCTTTGGTGTAATTCACAATAATTGGTACAGGTAGAGTTATGGTGTCGTTTGACAGTATCTTCACTCGACGCCCTACCATCATAAGTCGATTACCGACAGTGTTGGCTCGAGCGCTCGACTCTGATTCGGGAGGTCCCGGTTCGCATCCCGTCGAGACCGGCAATCCTGACTGAAGGTTTTTCCGAGGTTTTCCTCTGTCGTTAATGCGAATGCAAGGGATTGAGTCCTCTTAAACAGCCCTCGGACATCCCTTCACAATTGTCCTATCCGCAATATACCTAGTTAGTCATCTGAAAAGGGTCACATCGGTTAAATCTGATGTGTATACCCTACAGCGGGCATCCTACAAAAATTTAATTTTATATATTTATTTATGTCGATTTGTAAGTACAGCAAATATAGATATACTTACAACTTCACACACAAGCGACTCACAAAGTAGCTTTAGGCCCCTACGTGAATTTTTATAATGTGATTAAATTTAATAAATAAATAAATTCATACTAGAGTCTTCCCACTCAGTCATATAACTTATTTTAAAGATTAATTAACTACGAATCAAATTGAATTGGAAGAAGAAAACCTAGATATATTTAGGAATCGCAACATTTTCGCATCAGCCATCTGGGGCTCAAATTCGAGTTGTCACACTCATTAATCATAAAGTTCCGAAGCTCATCTGGAGCACAACCCCCGCGTTTTCATTTCAAATTACGTCTGCCTTACACAACCCCAGCGTCATTTCCATGTATTATAACGCAGCCCCCTCCGCCCCCCACTGTAAATAGTTAACATACTCTCTTTTATGTTATCATCCAATGTTTTTATTTATACACATAGTCTTGAGAATTCATATCTGCGAATGCGATAATGTATGACTCCTTCTCAAGGTCGGTTATATCCCTGTCAGCACACAATCCCAAGTGTATACAGATCCCACCCGATAAAATATCCCCATCCGATCAGACAAGCTAGTTGTGTAAGCAACTTGACGGGTAGATGGTGGAACTTTCAAGAGTTCAGAGTGCATGGCTTACTGTGGCGAGAATAGAAAAAGAAACTCTTCATATTGATGGATTTTAACTGCTGCTGGTTTATTTATTTATTTATACTTAATGTATTAACGAAGAAAATATTGTAACTTTGACTGGTTATTTTGTCGCGTCGTTTGTTAATAACCAACATTATTTACTTTTTTCCAACTAATTAGTGAGCATCCTTAACACAAAGTTTGGAAATTGTGCGAATTTAGGTTTTTTCGTTCGTATCTAATAATTAAACCGAATTGAAAATAAAATTTGGGTAGATGCATGGCAAATGTATTGAGTTTTTTAAATGAAATCAGGCCATTACAATGATCGGAGATTTTATCCGATGACACTCAATATAATATAATATTCCTAAAACACGAGGGCAAACGTGGGCCTTACGATTCGTAGCAAGAAAACTCTAAACTTGTATCACTAAATGTCCTATTAACGATATTGCTCTTGTGTGTAACCTTATGTTAATTAGTTGGGAGTACATTACAAAATATACTAGTCAAATTTCTGTAAAATGGGAAACTGGAGGGGAAGATTTTAAGCCAAGCCAACATTACCTTGTAAGTTGATTTTGGTTGGGCAGTTTTTGAATGATTTGTATGCTAAATAATTTACAGATTTTCGCATTTAATAATTATTCAAAGAAAAGGTTATTTTTAATGATTATTTTTTACATTTAGTTATTAATGAATGATAAATGGTAATAGGCATCAATCATGACACTATTCATTACAATTACATCAATCTGTATGCCTAAAATCTTGTTACAAGTTGGGAGACAAAAAATGTTTTTTTGAGACAGTTTGCTGGTACGTAATAATTGTACTGTTTCGAGATCTAAAACGAAACATTGCATCAAAAAGTAAGCATGTATAAAAGAAGACAAAATTTACATTTTCAGTAACATTATTAAAATTAGGCCTAAAAAATCGCGTTGGCTTAGCTAATATTATATTTGTATATTGTCTCCATTCGGGTTTTTAAGATACCTATACGAACGATAATGGCAACACATTGGCTTTTCTTAATATTATAATATAAGTTAACATGCTAATTGTTTCTCAGCCCTCGCAAACACACAACGTGGATGGTCAAGGTCGTGAATGTTGTTACTCACGGCATCCAACTCAATGCCCTCTGCATCCCCACTGAGAATGCGCCCCTCCTCCATAGCAACGACCTCGCCGTCAGCTGTTAGTTTGTCTGGTTCCTTCACGGGGAAGTGGTGGGTCCATATCACAGGCGCGGGGATTTCATGACCGAAACTAAACTTGAATTTATGCATTTTAAGTTTCAAGTGAAGACGAGAGAAAATCAAGTTTGTTAGATTATGTTGTATTGTAAACTAATTTTTGTATTCGACGGCGCAAAATAAATGTTTTGATAGTTTTTCGTGAAATTATTAAAAAATATTGTTTTTTCTACGCAAAAGTCACAGAAAATAATGAGGGTGTTTTCGTTTAAAATATTAATTGCACACCAAAACGTTTTTACCTAAATACTAAACATTATTTTTATAAACTACTTTACTGAATCATTTCCAAAGAAACTAATATGAAATGTATACTATGCACTTATGTCATGATTTAAAATTCGCATTGTTTATCACTCCCTAAATCGCACAAAATCAAAACACGATACACGTAAGAACAGGCTTGTTGTGATGTCCTTATTTTCTTCTTGATATCGCACACTTGCAGGAGAATTATTATTGAATCTGAAGTCTATTTCACCGATGACTGTACATACGTTCAGGGGGGACTACAAATAAACCACCGAAATATGATGACTTGATATAAGTACTGCAGTACTCGATTCACAATCTTACTGAGTACCATAGGGGTGTTAAAATAAGGAAAATAAGAAAACTCTTTTTACATGAAGACGGAAAAGGGCCTATATTGATAATTTCCACATTGTTTTCTAAAAAAAAATGTTTGAGGGGGAAAAAATAGATGTTCAAGAGATGGGGTGAAAAAGATAGAGAGAGTTTTCAGTGAGTTTGAACCAAAAAAACGATTGAGATAAGTTACGAGGAAAGTTGTCCTGCACACGCAAGTGTAGATTGATGACGCACAGTTGGAGATAACCCGTCTGCGAGTTTATCGTGATCCAGAAAGAGCAGGTGTTGAACCTTAGAACTCCCGTACGCGACTGATATTCCCACTGGGATAATTAAGATTTCGCCAAACGATCACACGTTACTTGGTGAGACTTGCTTGCGCGAGCGTCGACTTAGCAAAATTTTTGCCAAGAAATAAGAACAGTTTATTTAGAATAGCTCATTTAGCCACTTACTACTGGCTTTCGGCCACTGGCCACGTGAATAAATAGACTTTCGGGACCCATTGAAATAAAATACGATTTAACGCTACGGAAACTTGGAAGATAGTGGCAACATTGAAGTTGATCAACTCACTTGACGATATTTAAACAATGTTGGCAATAAAAAACACATTATGTTGGTCCGCGAAGCAAAAATTAAAACAATAAAGAATTTTCTATCACATTTCACTTACTACACGGTAAAAATTAATTTTAGCTGCTAGGAACATACGATAAGCAACATAAACTATTTGTAGGCTTACATGAACAAATTCAAATAGGAATTAATTTTTAATACATCAATATCATCAATAAATATAAAATTTAATACAACAATACAGAAGTTAAATAGTTACCGTCTCGGTGGTCTAGTTGGCTAAGGCGTCCACCCGGAAAGTGGAAGACTCGAGTTCGTACCCCGATCGGGATGGATTTTTTAATTTCTGGATTGTATTAAATATTGACAATTCCACCTACGGGAGTGTTTCACGACTATCCAAATCGAGAAATCAATAAATATACTTAACATTTCAGATGTGTGTGTGTGCAGCTCAACAAAATATGATATGTTGTTACTTATAACGTACACTAGAATCATAATGCAAATTACATTTAAAAATCTAATAACGTTGAAACAGTATTATTAACGGGTTTCTCATTATTTTCTTCCGAATCGTTGTTTTTGATAGGGTTATTGATCGAAATGAATTTCATATAAATAAAGATTAAAAGTTCGTATTAGGTATTGTGCTATTTAGTCAGTGAGTGGGTGATATTTTGCATTGTATTATATATGTTACTGAGGAAGCAAATCAACGATTATCAATTTCAAGTATTTTTTTCAATAACTTTCCTGGATTTGGTACTTGTTGGCAAGGTCTTCATTCATACCTGTTTCGAAGCAAACTGTAGGGTCAAAAATCAAAACTATCTTCTTATCTTTCCTGATAGTATTTCACTGAAACGTAGCATCGAATGGTTCGGTTTATCCGGGAACAAATTATTAGTTGTAATAACATACACGAAAATTAAATGTTGTCGAAGAATTGAAGGCTTTCGCGGCCCGTAATAATACACAAAACGGTTTTCGGGACACTGTGCACCCTCATGTCCCGAAACCCGATTGTATAGCTCCTATACTTGGAAACGACGACGTATGCAACTAAATATTCCTTTCTATAAGGCCAAAATAATGGCCACAATAGTTAAAAATTTAATAATTAGTTATCAGGAAATTATTGCTTTGTACTTACGATTACACATTATCGTTGAATTAAACATTTACTACAAATAAAGATTCCGTTTATATTTTATCAATGAATTCGGTTTGTCCAGAATTAGACTAAAATACGGCAAACATCCAGCTAGCGTACTCTCAGCTGTAATCCATTATTCTTCCACTCTTTCTTTACTAATGGAGTCTTTAAACATTCGTGAGAAACGAGAAGTATTTTAGTAAACGCGGGTGATAGGTGACGTTGTTTGGCGTGCATGCATACTGGCCTTGTGATATATTTGCAGGCGAATACGAGTGATACGAATTGTTATTGGCTATTGCATGTGCCACACGTCTCAAACTCTTATTTAATTAGAAATTCTCTGGAAAATAACATGTTAGGAAATAAATTAAAAATCTACGTTACATATAATAAATTGTACACTAAATTCATTATTGCCTTTTCTTTTTGACATTTATTGATCAAGACCTATGTACTATTTTTAGCTGTATCAATAGATTGAATCGTATTTGAGTACTAGGATTACATGCTCCGAATATGGCGAGTGTGTGATGTGTGTAAATAATTTATTTTTCCCACACATTTCTTAAACATAAGAAAATACTTATAAAAATACAACCAAACCTTTCCTAGTCAAAAGCATTGAGACACTGTGACTGAGATCAAAAAAAGAAGGGTCGAGCGTATGTACCCTTCTTCATTTCCGCACTATTAATTCACAATTTCACTTTTCCCCGGGAATGCATCCTTGCAAAGCTTAGCAACATTTAATTTGCAACTATTGATTTAAGTCAAAATTTGTTACAAAAAATGCATGTACCTGGCACCTCCACCAATAGTGAATAGAAGGTGAGATAAATCAAAGGAGGGCGAAACGGAAGAAATCTCTGATATTAATAGAAATTGACATTCATCAGTTGTCATCAAAGCAGAAAACAGTAGAATACAATATTATGGAGATATAAAGTTGAGACTATAGGCAGGATTTTTAAAGCATACTTAGTTATTTTGTGATCTGATGATCAACCAGGGCAATTTAAAAGATGGATGCCACCCGGCTCTTGCTACGATTTACTATCTGCATCGATGACGGCCTAAAACAAACCGGCGCCGCCACCAAAATATCGACGCCCGGAGATTTTCCTTTGTATTCTTCATTGACGATATGTTGATATAGCTTCGCTCCCTTCTTTAAGTACTCTCGTACTTAGTTAGTATCGTACAATGCAACAAAAAGTTTTGAATAACTAGTTCGAAGATTGACCGAATCGAAGGTTATCCGCTTCATGTTTCATACAATCAGTTGTTTATGTAGGTGGCTTGATATCGCATTTGATTCATGGAAATGAATCATAATGAGTCAGAATCTTAAGTCATTGATTCAACACAGTTGGTGGTCGCCCTGTCTAAACTGTTGATAACGTCAGTTAAAACTGGATGGGAAAGTTCATATGAACATTAGAACAACTACAAATTTTTGTCTTCCTAGGGCCTAACAATGAAACTGAATATCAAATCGAATGTTATTTTGGATTATTTAATTCGCTTTCCTACAAATGTGCGTATAATGACCAAGCATATTAAATACTTTAAAACACACAGACAATTTAAGTCAATTAAATTAAAAATGTATAACTGAGGACCAGTAATCAATTGTAACCGTAAATTTACAGTTGCGGTAGTTCATGCGCAATGCGCGAGACTTTGATTCAAAGGTCGCAAGTTCGATACCTGTCATCGGCAATCCTGACTGATAGTTCCTACTTAGGTTTTCTTCAGTCGAGTAGTCTCTTAACTATAAAGGGTCTTGCTCGATCCATTCACAATAGCCTTAACTCAAATTACCTAGTTAAACACTTCTTTAATATTGTGTTTGGATAGATTTACCACAAGAAATCATTTTCTAGATACCAGATAGGGCTACTCACAAACAGATCAAAATTTTACAAACTAAAAGCAATATTGATATTGATACTATATTGCATTCTTGAGTTTACATTGTAGTATATATAAGAGTATATTAGTTATATTATTATCTAAGAGTGTAATAACATGAACGTTTCAGTAAAATATTAAAATAGGTACGAATACGAATACGTACGTACAGTGTAAACTTGTTTAGGTGCTGTCATAAACAGAAGCTTGAGCGATCGGCAACAACACATGCTTCTTAACCTATTTTGTTTACAAGTACGAAATTAAGATTTTAGTATGGTTTGAACTGGTGAGACAGATATCTTTGTTCTTATGTCTATATCTAGGACTATGTACAATGCTATATCTGTTTCTCAATACTACGAAACTAAGACGCTAAAAACTAATAGGTAGCTATTAATATAACTGAATAGATGTATGTGTATTATAGGTTTTATCTATTTGCATTGATATCCATATAGCATAGCATAAAAAAGGTAATACAATATAAAATTATTTTCATCAAAATGTAAAAATTGAACCCTAATAAATATTCTAAATATTCTATTCTAAAGCATCATTTTGCAAGGGGCTTATTCTTTCAGATTTACGAGATTTTCTGTTGTTTCTGAGGATGAGAGTAAGATTTTACATTCTTGAAAAGGGAGAAACCATCAATACGCGAATTCAAAATTCAAAATTTTCCTTTAAAAAAAAATTAGAACATTCACCTTTTGAATGAGAAAATACTTAAGAAAATTCTGTCACAGTTGCCGATGGCAGGTATCGAACAAGCAACCTGTTTACCGAATTAGCGATGTCACCGCTATCGCATGAGCCATTATCTATCGGTACTCGGTAGTAACAGTAAACAAAAGTCAACGTTTACCATATTAATCAGTCGACAAATAGTAGTCGTGTTATTCCCTTGCTCGGAATCGGTCCACGTGCCACCTTCGTACTGCGGCACGGAGATCGCGGATGACGCAAAACAAAACTAGCTATTTCAGTACTCCAGACATTTTCATACACTCCTCTTCCGTCGAATCCAATACTTCCAACACATGATTTAAATTGCCTTAGTGATCTATTTAAAGACGTAGACCGAAGTACAAGACAAGTTTCAGCCAAAGTCTTCACATTGACGAGGTCTGAAAGTTCTTACCTTGTCCAGCGATATGAGTCAGGCGCGTTTGATCTTCGTTCTCTATCAAAGAATGTTTATTTTATCCCGAAGAAGTGATTTATGTATTTTGTGAACACATGGATCTTCGGTCTAGTCCCGACCAAAATGTGGCGATCAAAATTACATTTCTTGATTAATAGCCAAGTTACCAAACCATTACGACTGATTGAAGACACGGCTACAACTATGTTTTGACATTCAAAAAACGGTTTTATCCTTCATTAAAGTTTTTTTTTTTTTTTTGAACAGCCGCGCGGTTTAATTTTTATTTAATGAACACTGGGGTTAGCAGTTGCCAATGCAGAAGAGAATTTCAAATTTTTACTAACAAACAATTAATATAATCTCTCATCTAAAGTAATTAGATACAATATGTCCAAATCAAGCAATAACAATTTATACATATTTATAAAATGTTAGGTTATGCCTTAGCTTGTTTGCGATCAATACGTGAATGGGAACAAGTACGTAGTGTATGTGATAATATGTACTAGTTCTGTAAAACTTACTATAATGTCGTATCTATTAGTTTCGATATCTATCAATCTATATATCTAGAAATATGTTTGTTTGTTTGATTTCATCGTATCTCGTTTAAAAATGATGAAAGCGATGGTCACTTACTATATTAAGTGCTATAGGCCTACACTTGTGGATACTTTCATATAATTATGATCTCTATTGTGATATTGCAAGTTATCATTTATATAAGTCCAATGTCAATCATGATTTCCGTTTTCCCGTCTCAGATTTACATAGGGACTTCATAACGTTTTTTATTTCAATTTTCAAGTAATATGTAGTCAATCTGAATTCTTGAACAAGGGGCAAAAGAAGCTATTGATTCAACGGAAATCTTCATAAATATGAAATAATAGTTCCTCAAACGCTAGCTCAGTATAGATAAAAAGGGCGTATATCGTATAAGAAGAATTGAAATGTCAGAATCATGAATCATGAATCATGGTGGCAGGATATGATCCAGCATAAATCTTAATTGCATGCGTAGATTTCCATCACAGCAAAAACGGAAAACTTGTCAAATTATTATCTTCCCACTTATAAATATTATATAACGGACATCAAAGTATTGTTTTTATTATTATCTTGTTGCTATGACAAGGGGGAGTCCACTCTTAACCGGAAAGTGAACCCTAGAAACATTGAGTCTAGAACTTTTGCTTGGAATAAAACTAAAGGGGCCACGAAGCACATTTTTTTGTTTATATTATTTGATTGAGTGCACGTATAGCGTCAACGAATCTGCTACGTGCCAATATAAAACAGTGCGTGTGCATTTGCCATCGACAGCTGATAGGTACTCGATGGCCCGTAGAAACCAAAGCCTACTAGAGGCTGTATATATCACATTTTGATTTATGTTATATTGTCTGGGCGTAGACGTGTTAAGGAAAGTGCACGTGTACGCGGTAAACCAAGGTTATTAATATGATGTATGATGTATGATGTAAATGATGTATGAAGTATGATGTATGACAATGTCATGTTATGTTTGAACTCAAAACTTTACACAGGCAGTGACAATCTGTGTGATCAATCGAAATACGGATACAAAAATATATATTTTATACCTCATGGTGAATATTGTTTCTTGCAAAATAGAAACGACATAAAATTAATATAAAATATTTAATCTAATTGCCTTGATACTATCGATGAAGTAATTTTTCATCTGAATAAACATGGGTACGGGAGTACCTAAGCTAGGAAACTAAGCTTGTCTTAGCCTTCATTATTGGTGGAGGTGCCGGGCACATGCATATTCCAACTTTTTGAAAGGCAAACCCCGCCACCTATAACTCCCAAGGTCACAACAAACATTCTACATTATTCTTGTTGAAGGGTAATGGAAACAAAGAATCTGAGGTCGTGTTCGTCTTTTTAATTGAGACGTGACACATGCACGGACGGACGGACAGAAAAGTGATGCATATAGGGGAAACTTCGGTCCCTAAAAACAATCAATTAATTAAAAATTCAAATTAAGATAATGAAATAAAACAGAAGGAAGGCTACAGTTTTGATAATGACACAAAATAGTGTGACCAAAACTGCAAATTTCATGTAGGCTTACATAGTACGAAATTTGAAAATTGAAAATGTATTTAATTTTAAGTACCCATACATTTGTTTAGACGTGTGTGTTGTCAGTCGTCAGACTAAATATTGTTTTTACAGAGCATTCTGCAGCGCTTCGTGATGAGTGAGAGTGAGAGTGAGTGATGGTATATGTGGTTATGCCGACGACACCGTTTTGTTCGTCGTAAGCATGGCAAGCTGCCACCCTCTGCCAGAAACTAGGGAGGCAGACATCATATTGTGACAGGGTTTTAAAAAGAATTCTAGGCCTACCGGGTCTAGCAAAGACAAATCGTCGTGTCGCACGAGAAAACTAAAGATAATTATTATCACCTTGAAAACCTAAAATTAAATCAGACGGAAAATCTCGCGATTCTGTTCCTGTGCCAGTAAAAAAATTAACGCGCCCTTTGGTGTTACATAATAATATGGACGATTCAAGAGTTATTTCTGTGCAAAAACGAACTAAAGTTGTTTCAATAACCACGCTTGACACTTACAACTAAACTGTTAAACTGCCAAATGGCATCAGGGAATCTGACAATGTTGGATCTTTTAAAAGAAAGTGTACATTCATATTATATTATGAAAGGTAAAAACATCTGATTGTTATTATTTTGTGAAGGGTCAGGGTTATACATCTCATAACTTGACTATGTCTGATTGTTCTAATATTAATTAAGTATGTATAAAGCATATTATATTCTCTATCGATAATAATAGCTGAACTCAGCTAATAATAAAGGATTATTATACTAAGTAATTAATATGGAAGAAAATCAAAGAACATTTTTTCATTTTCTTAAATATATTACATGAATTTATGTGCAATGAAACGGCTCTAATATTGCGTTGGTTCCAAATTGGTTTGCCAATATTGAGAGCTATTGTTACATTTCGGAGCATGTGTGTGTGCTTGATAACCTTCTTCCCCTCTCCCCCCCCCCGCCCCCCCCCCCTCCCAACCGTCTCTTGTACGATGTTAATACAATGCTGTTTGATAATTTTTTTTTATTTCTACCCTTGGAGTAATTCATAGTTTTACACAATCACGGGTACGTTGTTGGTGGAGGTGCCGGGTATTATTTTTATTATTATTATTATTCGTAAATTTTGGGTGAAGCCCCCCCCCCCCCCTAACCACCAGGATCACTAAAAAATTCATCAAAGAACGCACGTAATTTTATCGTCAAGACGTGACACAGCACGATGCGGACGACGCGACAGACGGAAGCGCCCATCAAATATATATGCAGACATTCGTGTGAAACAATTCAAACGAGCGAACGCGAACTTTTCATTATTGTGTAAGAAAAACTAAAATAGATCTGTCTGCGCTAAGAAAAATACAAAATATTCTGACCCACGCATTATTGCATGGCAGTGCCAATAGGACCTACGCTAAACTAAAAACATGGGTATCTTTTATCAAATTAATCATCAGGCCCATTTCAAAATCTCTTAATGTATATATCAACGGTGAATTTGCAGTCGTCAGCAACGAAGCACATAACAAACTGTGTAGTTGTTCCGAACAATAATATTGTCGATGCTGGTGTCATCCGGAGACATCGTAGCAAACCAGCGGTTCGAATTTCAAAATACTGTTCGATATGCTATTATTTGACCATAGATTGCATCGGTGTAGACAAAGAGTTGTTTAGCAACAACATTAACTGTTGTTTCCAACTAAAAATCAGTTATGTGCCCGATAGGGTATAAACTTTACTAATATAGTACAAATAATAAAATTGATGATTAGTTTTATTTATTTGTTTAAACAAAGAGCCGCTAGTTTATAGAATATAATTAAGTAAAGATATATTTGTTTACCATATCCTGAAAAGATACGACAGTTGCAGAAATGTCTCCCACAGCAGAATAGATTGACGAACGCAAATTGATTTCTCTGGGGGAATTATCTGAGATCAGTCTCAGGTTTCCTAGAATTGTGTTTGTCCCCCCCCCCCCCCTGTCGCTGGCAACCTACGGACGACAACAACCCCGAGATGACGTAGATATAGGGGTTGACGTCATGACCAATCTTGAAATAAAACTTCTGGTTCTGAACGATTTTATTGATGATGGTAATTTTGTGAATTATCAATTTTGTATAATACAAATACAACATGAGTATTTTTCATCTTGAAACAAAATCACTGGTATAGCAGGAATACAAATATAGACACATCAAAAGATACATATATAAATGGACCGACAAAGATAGCTCATGCGTAAACGCGCGAGAATTTTATTCGGGAGGTCGAATGGTTCGATGCCCTCCACCAGCAATCCTTACTGAAAACATGTGCAAGGTTTTCTGCAGTGAATGCGAGTGGTTGAGCCCTCTTCTTAGACGTTCTCTTCTAAATCTATGCCATCCTTAGCCTAGTTATACCAAGCGAACTAGAAGAGGAACATGAATTGTCCCTTAGCAAGGTCTTCACGAAAAATGTATTTTATCTACTTATATTAAGATAAGACACTGTTTCCATCGGGGATTGAACCCGGGCCGAGACCTGATCTATCGTCTTCAAGTCCTTGGTGGAGGTGCCGGGTATGGCAGTACAACTTACTAGCCCCGCTCCCTTGACGTACGAGCATAGTAGTGGGAAGAAGCAAATTAGATTTGGAATAACGGTCCGAACCACTAGCTCGTGGTGCCATCTTATAGCCTCTTGCCGAACTGTTTCTATCTATTGTTATCGGAAATGATGCAATCCTACTGCAAGTGACAGGTCGCTATACTTTCTTCTCACAAATGTGATATTTTATGATAAACTTTGTTTGATATCGCACTGTTATCTCCACAGTGTAGTATTTAACACCTGTTAGTTTCTTGTTTCTCAGGCGTCTCTCATCCTCGTATAGTATCACGTCGCATCTCATCCGCTATCTATCCATCAAACATCATCATACTTTCCGTTCTTCGGGTGTATTCACCTTGTATTTTACTTGAGTCTATGGACGATTCCAAATATTATTCTTGATCTAGTTCTAGTTATTGATTTTGGTCTAGATCTATGTCTTGTTCTCGTTACTAGATTGAACATTGCACACATTCCACTGGACTTTATCACAAGATATGTCACAGTTTGTCTTCATAGTCTCCGTGTTCTATGGACCTAGACCGTAAACTAGTGTGTTGTGCACATCAATTCCTTGTTCTTGGTCGGGCGCATTCAGACTTTTTGTTACGTCACGTCAAATCGTGACCAAGAACAAGAGTTATCTACGTGTCGGAAGTATTCTGAAACGACGCCCCGTCTGCACTCCTGCCATATTAGGTGCACCCGGCGCATATTTTGAGATCGGACTACGGGGACAAGAGACTAACCTATTTAAATGCAAAGCTAACCCGGCACCTCCACCAAACAGATAAACGTAGGGCGAATTATTTTATTATTGGATTCTTCTTAGACTATTTAATAAGTAATTAAGTAGCTTCGCCTTATGTTTTAGGTACTCCCGTACGTCAGTGGCGTCACTATTTTTTTTTTTTTTTGGGGGGGGGGGGGTGCGCCTCCAATCGTGATCCGAGCCCCCCCCCAATAATTTCCTCGTTTTCCTCTTTTTCCCAACCCACAGTTGGTAGTCCTTTAAAAGGCACAGATTTTCACTAAAATTACCTCGAAGGAGAAATATATTTAAAAAGAGAATTTTAGTAAATACAAAGTTAATTATTGTAATGCTTTAAAACGCACAGATTTTTACCAAAATTACCTTGAAGGAGAAAAAAAATCCAGGGGCAAGCCCCCTGGCCCACGTACTTAACCAGTTCGATGCATCCATCAATTAATATTTAAATCAATTCCTGGATACGCCACTGGCACTAAAGCCCCCCTTCCCTTGCAAAGTTTTTGATTTGCCACTGCTGGATTTGCGCCCCCCTCCCCCTTAATGTCCAAACTCCAGGGACGCTCCTGTACGTGTGCTTGTATAATATAATATATATACATTTTTTCGTGTTTTAGATATAAATTTAAAATCCATCTCGTCGGGCAACGACATTGTTACAATTGAATGTATAATATTATAACGCAATATCAGCAAACTCATTTTCTGACATTTAGCAGTGCCATATTATAACTAAGTAAAAATATAAATTACTGACTTGTCGTTTAATTCATTCTCATATTGGTATTGAAATCTCTCATGGATTGCTATATTTCTATAATTTTTTAAAATCACACACTCTTGTTGGTCCAGCAATTCGTTCTTCTTTTGTCTAGATCTACATACTTGGTGTGCATGTACGATATTCTTAAATACAATTTCCATATTTGTAAATTTGCATCCTTTCCTATCTATTTGTAAGTTATTTATAACACAATATTTTATTTAGGCCGTGATTTATAGTCCCTTCCCACATTATACGCGTAATATGATCCATGTTTGTGTGCATTGTGCATAATGAACTTACTATTTTTATTAAGAAAACCAAAGAACGTACAACCTACTTAGCTCTGGAATTAGTTGCGATTGTAAGCGATTACATTTTTAGCAATACACTTCTTAATCCTAATGAGAGTCTTTGCTTTATGGGTTTTTACTATAGCTTATTGTAAATAGCACGTTCTTTAATTAGTAATACATTAATCAATAGTTTAATGATAAGGAATCTGGCTTAACCTTATCAAGACAGCACAACAACTTAGCATTGGATCAACCACTTGAAACCTTCATTATTAACGTTAAATCATGTCAGTATTAAATCCGTCGACGATAGTGACTTTTTTATTTAATTCATTTTCATTTATCCAAGCGTTTTATGATGCACATGCATCACAAAACTTTTTCGTGCTAAGGATTACATCTGCACTTGTGTAAAATATTAATGAACAATAAATAATGTCATTGCCTAGTAACTTTTAAACATTGTCACACTTAATTAAACTCGATTTTCTGAATGGTTATTAATAATCATCAACATAATTTCGTTTATTATTTTATAATTTTAAAATAAGTTCCCTCTCTTTCATTGCAACTTCAAACTTCACATGCATTACGTAGTCTTTCCATTGCCAATGCCAACTTTTAGTGGTCAATTTCAATTTGGGTAAAAAAAATAAAGCCTGGGTTTTTAGAGAAAAGAAGAACGTTTTGAGCGCATTATTTACGCCTTTATCACGATGTGATACTTTTTCAACCTTGACATTAATTACATACATCTTTTGTCGTTATGATACAATCGCGATTACCATAAGTATCAAAACAAGATAACCGAATGAGATATTACTGGATTTGTGTAAATATGTCAATATTGGTATATGAATGCTTTCGCTCCTAGTACTGCTATCTACAAGCGTTTTGAAAAACGGCGAGAGGGCCGTTATAGATTTTGTATTAATTTGATTAGTCAATGTGATATTGGCATGCTATTGCTAGTTCAATCGCACTACTTTGTTTGTTGTGAATATTATATCCAGAACACCTTAGGGTTGGGGCGCAGTTGTAATTCGCAGTTTAGCAACAAAATTGATAATAATTAAAATGTGATGAATAATTTATTTTAACATTCAACAACATAAGTGACATGAAACTATAACACATTGGAGACAAAAATACTTTATTAACTGAGGGATAGACGGTTTTCAAAATCACTAGCGCCATCTGTATTTCGGGGGGGGGGGGGGGGGCAGGAGACCCAGTCCTCCACACACTCAGGCAAATATTGTTTAGATTGTTAAACCTCTTTCCTCCCATAATGCTTTGCGTGCAATACGATGGCACTAATGAGTTTCACTCAGTTCGCTATGATTAGAATGAAGAGTATGGTTATGCAGTCAGTCAGTCGGGAGTGGTGACTTGTGAATCACACATTCACAACACTGATAGTGATAATTATAGGTGATCCAGTGTTCAGATATCAAGGTCAACACTACTAAAACATTAATTTATCAACATCAATAGGTCAATCCGGACGTGCCTGGCTACTCAATGAGACTCGCCATAGCGTGGTACAGTGCAGAATCCGATCAGATCACACTCTAGCTCACGATTCAACTCAAATGTATTTATCTTGTGATCCATGACTGAAACTAATAATTATGACGACATTTTACAATAGCATCTTTTGAATTATAAATTGGAGTTTTTGAAAATAATTTTAATTTTTCCTAATTTAGGGCTATCTATAAAATTTCAAAATTCGATGGCAACATTCGTCTACGAATATGAAAATATAAACAGTATTTAATTTAAAAAAAATACTCTTCTCAGTAGTTTTTGCAACAACTATTCATTACAAATTTAAATAAATAATCAGTAAAAACAATCAATATTTTGGCAAACAATGACAAAATCAACTTTCCAATTTGTAAGGTTAAAACCCGACCACGAAATGAGTGTTGAACTCAGGTCTTTCTGCGTAGAAAACTAAAATAATTCCACATAACTAACGATCTACCCTAAATTTCCTTGCAATATTTACATTACCGAGGATAGTCGTGAAATTATAGTGGAGATGGCAACAATACTCATCTTACCTTATCTCACATAGAAGAAAACTGTAGTGCTGTTTTATTTAATGATCATTGAAAAATGCAATGTGTGCTGAATTATTATATCTCACGCCATAAAGAAATTGGTCGATTCCGTACAACTTTTGGAAAAATTGCCTTCTCGACAATTTGCCGAGAGAAAAACAATGCAATTAAATAAATAAACCGTTGTTTGTTGCTTTACGTCTCTAATGCTATGTTTATGTACAAGAAGTTGTGAGTTGTGACAGAAGTAGAACATTCATAACGAAAAAAGTAACGTTTCAAATCTATAAATAAATCAAAATGCGGAAACATTTGTTTGAAGTTGCACAGAGTATGAAATCACTAGATCTTGCTTGGGTGTCGTTGAAAGTTTGACGGCAAATAATTTGTGTCATAACCGCCTTCGACCTAACACAAGAGTATCATTGGCTGTGGGTTTAGGAATCATTATCACGATTCAGCAGTTACGACATTTTAATAGATTTTCGGGTAAAATATGTGTATTATGCGGGATTCGGGCCTGGTTTGTTTAGTATACGGTTTCAAGTACAAAATAAGCGTATTGGTTCGATTATTTGAACTATCCCAGCAAGCGGTAATTCAGACTAAACAAATTTTCCAAATTTTTCTTAGTTAATTAGTCCTTGTTCACCCCATCCCCCCTTCCCAAACTATTCCCACACCCTTTACCTGTTAGTCACTTTAAGAAAGGCAAGTTGTCTTGGAACAGGTTTCTTAATGTTACTTGTTATTTTAATACAAAGTAGTTTTACACTACTAAGGCCTGTCATTAGTCACTAAGAAACATTGCTTGTGAATTTCTGAAAAGCTCGGCTTCTGATGACCGCGAGGTTTGCATTACGCACAAGGGCACTGCTGGCCTTGCTGAATTGCACCTCCCGACACCATCTAGAAAGTATTTCTCGTCTCAGCACTTTCTCAGCCAGACTGGGCTAGACATACGATGATAAGAGTAGATTCCCACACTATCACACAGATCGTAGAGGTCACGCAATACTAGCTAGAGGTACACATTAGTGTTGACTCGAGCGCTCTGATTCGGAAGGTCCCGGGTTCGAATCCCGTTGTGACCGGCAGTCCTAACTGGAGGTGTATTCCGAGGTTTTAAGCGATTGCATGCTATTAATCAGCCCACGGACATCCCTTCACATGCAACATACCTAGTTCACCCAGGGACATATTGCACCCTATGTTACATTTTTTTTAGGTACACGGCAGGGTGCTCGTAGAACAGACCGTGGTTGTTGGGAACTTTTCTTGAACTTTATTATTTTTTACTGCGCTTACAAGGTATATACTGTCATGTAAATAGTGGCAATAACAAATATTGTATGAAAATTTGCAACATTTAAAATAAATTACTTAAAATCACATCAGATTTTAATTTACATTCCCCCCCCCCCCCTCTTATTTGTATTTGTGTCATATTTGTACCCTAAAAAATAAAGAGTAACAAACAAACACTCCATGGATGGTAATATATAGCACTCTCCAAAATATTCATTGATCAATCAACAGCTACAGGCATAAAACTGGCATATTAACAAAAAAATTCATATTAGTTCCATATATTTTGAGATATATTTTCAGTTTCCACCCGTGCCGTATTCGTAAAAGGGTGAAAATCTCTTCGTTATGGTCGTGCCGATGAAAGAACTGAATATGATTATACTTCCGCTTCACGTGTACCATTTCTACACTGGCTGGAGGTGTCAATAATTCCACGTTCAATCATCTAACAGTGCAGATACAAGACAGGATGCAACCTTGGAGTTGGACGTGGCGTTATCACACGCGCCCATACTCACACTAGTTTACCCGTACCGCCCTGTACCACATGTTTATAGAACACCTGGTACAGGCAGGCATTGGCAACACTTCGAAAACATGTTATGTATCACGGTGCTAGGAACGAAATGCATTTCTATAGTTGCCTATCTTGATAAATATCAGTTGTTACTTTCAGTGAAGAAAAACAAGTAACGACGTCGATTATTTTCGAAGTTAAACTTAGTTTTCTCTTATCTTCCATACATCCAACGAAGTGCATTTTACTAAATATATGCTGTACTCCCATAATTCACAATCAAATGCATGCAAGATAAGAAACGTGTTGCGTCTAAGTACTATCAACATGGCGCTGAAACCTCTTATTAAACCCATTCCTGCGTCTTCTTACAGTTCCTATAGCGCATCGTAAGCATATTTTCCTCACCACGTGTTTTTTTAGGAGAATATAAACTATCATAGTTGATTGTAAGAAAGTGATGAATAAAGAGATAATTTTCTTAATTTTTTGATGAGTGAAGCGAATACTTCAATTTCACTTACCCCGAGAAAAATAGCTCGGGTGTTTCTTTTGTTTGTTTATTTGGTTTTTGTCTGATTGATCGCTCTCTACCGGGCAAACGGCATTAGCGATCTTGATGAAAATTAGAGGGGACCTTCGAAATCTTTTAACTTAGATCTGCCAAGTTTTTGGGTACAATCGAAGAAATATTTCTCTTGAATATCGTACCTCGACGATTTTTTCCGATTTTTAATGCGATATTTTCGTGATATTTGGGCCGATTCTGACCAAACGGGTACAATTTATTTGATATGTACAATTTTAACATGATACGACGTCTTTTATAATGTGGGGATTTTGTGTACCAAGGGTAACAGGTACGAAAGTACTACGGGGCAAATGCTCTTTCTGTTGCTCTTGCATTCAACTATTTTCTTTTATAAAATGGCATGTTATGTTAAATGATATGGGAAAAAATGAATGCAAAATATTAATAAAAAAATAAAATAAAAATAAAAAATGTTCATATTTTACATGGACATTAAGGTAATGCTGATGTAGTGCCTTTTGAAAGAAAAGGTTGAAAAAGTTAGCCAGAATTCATGGAATAAAGGTTTTAATATAAGCCTTTAACAGGTGTATAATTTACAAGTAACTATAGAAACTTGACAATAATCACCTAGGCCTACGATGCGTACAAAAAGCAAGTCTTTGGGCATCGATATGTTTTACATTTTGTTGTTATTATTGGTATTGCCATAGAAATTAATACTACTTTATAAACATTATTCTAATTTGACAAAAATAATTTTGTTATGGAGCTTGAAAAAGTAATGAGATCCCACGCATACAAAAAACTTAGTAATCATTGTTGGACAGAAATAGTCAACCAAAAAATCTCATCCATCAACGCGACTGGAAAAAGCGTTCGCGAAGCGGCCTAGCTAAAATACAATCTTATCGAGCGTTGAAGCCCATGGTGGAGGGGCTGGGTTAAGTCCATGTTGTAAGCCAATGTCAACAAACGAAATGCAAATTAATAAATAAATATAAATAAATTCGTATTTAGAGTCTACCCACTCAGTTATATAACTGATTTTCAGTGGGGGACAGTAAACCAAAGCGACCAAGCCAACCCTGTAGGCCCCGACGCAATCGACGAGTGAGCGATAACCAACCAAAGATCGATATTTTTTATCGAAACAATCTGAGGTAGTGTTCGGTTTTTATCGTAAGACGCGCCACACGCACAGACGGACGGACAGAAAAGTGTGGAGCTTCGCTTCCTTATATCATTAATTGCGTCTTCACCATGGAATACCTTAAACTTATTTCAAGGAAGTGGTGTACTTGTATGAGAGAATGGTCGGTGATCTCCAGGTATGACCATGAACCTTGATGTACATACCACAGTGCAGTACAAGTAAGAGGCAAATATCTCCCCACTTCAACTTTTAGCAAGTTTTTTTATTTCAACGTTAGCCTAGGTCAGTTTCCGCAAACACAAGCCGCCTCGCCTCCTTACAAGCAAACCACACAAGAGGCAAAGTGACCTGCTTGGCAACTCAGAGAGACTTGACGCAACTCGGACCTAAGCCAAACGAGTGAAATTAGTCGATATATCTCTCTCGGGACAAGTTACTTTCTCGATGTAGATAGAAATATTAAAGAGTAATAAGGTTTTACACGGTCGGATACGAAAGATAAAAGGGGTGACTGAATGACAACGATAAAGATAACGAAAGTGACGTTTTCGTTATCTTTAATGATTTTCTTCTTTGTATTCTTATCCTTAATCTCGCGCTTGACTTTCATTTAGCTAAGTGGATGCTCTTAGTCTGTGTAAAACAATAAAATTAGCTCCGGCTGGTCACGAACCCACGACACTCTGCGCGTAGAGCCGACGTATCGCAGACCAGGAAATAATAACGAAACGTTAGAAGTACAGTGATTACAACACAACCATATGAGACTTATTTAACAATTAATTGAACTTAACACTGCTCTTAGGTGGGAAAATAAGTTTTTATTATGTAGCAATATATCGAAAAGTTTCACTTTTCTTTGACAGGCTGACATTATTTACATACAACCATAGCTATATGGATGAAAAAATAATTGCAAAGAAGTTGTTTTTTGTAAGTTATTTTAACAAGGTGAAAAGAAAAACATTTAAAAACGTCCGTTTGTGTGTGTGTGATTGCCGCGCACAAGTAAAGTATACAGACATATTTTGTTTATAATGGACAGCAAAATTCGTAAGGGTGCCTGCCAATATTCATGTAAATGAAATGCCCGAAAAATGCAAATTGTGTATTCAAAATTTCTTGTGATTAAATCCGCAGCATAGCTTAATCATCATTTAATAAACGTATAACATCTAATGCATTGTGTTATCATTGATGTCATTATTTATGGCAAAAACTGTAATGTTTTACAATACTTTACCTACTAGGGGTCTCATTTGAGGATCATTGAAATAAGATGTGCATGAACGAATAGCGACCTGTATTATGCCATTCATTTTGACTGTGATTGCTTTCATAAAACGGGGGTAATAACAAATGGCGCATATTTTAATATGTTATTGCAGTGGTGTAGTGCCAATTTTACCAGTACGTATACGTTTCCTCCCATTTGGCGGGTAGCTGGGGTCTGGGGCGAAGCCCCAGCCGCCGGAGGCTTTTTCGCCGAAGGCGAAAAAAAATTTAACATTCTATAGTTATTTTGTCATGTTTTAACTGAAAATGACAACTCTAGGGATCACAGTTTTTTTTATGACGGATTTAAACTTAGCTAATTTTAGGAGAAAAACTTCAATTTGATTGCCCACAACTAAACCATCATCTGTATAAATGTATGTTACGCAGAATATTAGAGACAGTTTTGAAATAATGTAATGGCTCAAAAACTAAAACTATTTCCTACCCTCGGACTCTGTAAACGATGTTTTACAGCAAGATGATCTCTTGGGCTATTAAAACGCGTAATAGTGGCTAAACCCATCTATCTAAATTCAATAATCTTTTGTTTTGCAAAACAAGTTTAATTATTTTACGAAAGGAATCATAATAGACCTAACACACACTTGCACTCGATGAAAACCACTCAGAAACTATCAGTCTACAGAAAACGCATCCCTTCCCAATTCCCCTGAAAGTTGGAGGAAGAACAAATAAAGCCAATTCGGTACCCTGAGCCCAAATATGTTTGTGTTTTTGGAAAAAGGATTTGTCAATTTTCAGTCATTCCTTGACAATTTGTTGTGTACTTTCGGCGTCAGACGTTCAGACTAATCGAATAAAGGTGATGAGATAAACTATAAAGAATGAAATGATAATAGATAGTTCGCCTACGCGAATAATAATTAGATCTTAAAAAATACATGGTTACGATACGACCGTATCATTGCGTATCATTCGTATCACAAGCAAAAGCAGTGTGTATACGATCATTTTTTAGTGCGAGCAGTGCGTATACGGCGTATACGCCCGTATACGCACCACTACACCACTGTGTTATTGGGGCAAAACTTATTAAAAAATAGGTATTTACCGGTAAGTTTGACAATGGAAATTACGTATTCCTTGTGATTCTGGTCTACACTGATCCACTTATCATACTGATATGATCAGAGATAACATGTTTAGAATGGACATCATAGGAATGGAGCATGATTGTGGTACAATTTGTTATGACAAGTATAAAAACTTGTTGGTAAAACCATGATTAGATAGTAAAGAAAACTACGATTTTATAAAATGCAAATGAAGATGCATGTATGCGCGGGAGAGCGAGCGGCACTCTATGAAGTAGTACAGTGGTCGATAAAGGAGACTAAAATTCAGTAAAACGACAAAAATATAATATTATATAGATATCATAAAAATTATGTAAAAAGGTTTTAATATATCGTGAGAATACATGCCCAGGAACAATTGAATGCTTATCTTGAGGCGTCTAACTATAGGTATTTTAGAGTAAGGGTTCTTGTGAAGGGATGTCCGAGGTCTGTTTGAGAGGACTCAATCCCTTGTATTCGCATAAACGACTGAAGAGAACCTCGGACGATCAGGATTGCCGGTGTCGAAAATCGACCGGGACCTCCGGAACCATAAAATCGCGCGGTACACTTGTGCATAATAACAAAGTACGAATCAGAATTGTATTACGTAAAGTATTCGAAGGAATATTTTATTTGTTCTCGTTTTTGTGACCCAACACCTATATTTTTATTTATTTTATGTTTTCGCTCCTATCCGATATCAAGTACTTGACTTGCTGGAAATTAACAACACCACATTGAATTGAGATGCAGCTCAGGAAGTGTTTTGTCAGCTCAGCTATCAGCGTGTTCCTCTTCCGCTTAGCTCACCAACAATCACATACGTGACGTCAGAGAAATGACAGTCGCTCCTAGACTCTGCGGTCGACGAGGGAATTTTTCCAACGAAAGCGAAGAACTTCACCGGGAAAATGAGAGGATCTAACATTTCATGCAATAATTATCCTCATAAGCTGTGACTTGTGAGCGTTCATGTTTTGATCAAATGGTTGGGCTGATAGAATAGAAACTAGCACAAAAAAACAGATATAAGAGTCTTCGTGCGGGCATCATTCACCCACCTCATGCACAAATAAAACGAAACTCAACGCTCCCCTATATGCACCACTTTTCTGTACATTCGTCCGTCTGTGCGCGTGTCACAACTCACGATAAAACCCGTACATAACCTCCGATTGACATGCTAGTTTTTTGGTTTGGTGACCCTTAGAGTAAAGGGGGGGGGGTGAGCTCGCACAACCAGATTTCTTTTCATTTCTATCAAGCAGGCATATCTACCTAGGAGACTTGAATGCTGGAGGAATTTTCAGTGTGTGAATTTTTTAACTTTAATTTTGTTTAAAATTATCTCAAATGACATTTTCGATTTATGTAATTTTTTAAAATTTGAATCAACAATGTTTTGCGAAAATTGGTCGATCTAACTAGAAGTGATTCGAATTCTCACCCACGCATTACTGAAACACTTTGTTATTATTTCAATGACAACTTTGCAAGGAACTTAGTCACAACTCTTGTAGGTATTACAATGTTACAATGTTTTACTTTTTGGTCTAATCTTGATGATATTTTAAATCAAAAACGCTCTATTTATTTCCTCGACATAAATCAATATATGAATCTCCGCTACAAATATTGCCAAAATCATCAAAATCATTATTTTCAGGAATTGTCAATGGTAGAAAAAAGTGCATTCCAGATTGAAATCCGCTACAATGGCTACCCTATTTCCTGCTTCCGTGGTGTATACTGGGTCAGTAAAGGACGTTTGGCCAGCTAAGTTCCTTCAAGATCATTCGTAACAGAAGATTAACAGATGCGGCTAAACCACAACCACTTATCACTAGGTTATGGACGGATATAGTGGGTTGATAGCCTCTTGCCAACAATTTATATTCACTTTTAAATATGTCAATTTTATGTACATTGACATTAAATTGTTACAAGGAATAATTAAAATCGAGTACTATGATGACTAGAAATCGAGGACGATTCTGCCTATAATGCAGAATCATGATGAGCATGATACCTTTGTTTGCCCATATACTATTACACGTACATTTAGAAAATAATTATTTTTAGCAGGGCCTGTGAAGACAGTACAATGTATATACGTTGAAGTACGAAATTAAACTCCACCTTTAATTCTGAGGGAGTTTCTAAAAGTCTAACTTAGCATTTCCAATCTTGTCGTAATGTGTGCTTTGACATAGAATTTGGCAATTAAATAAAATATATTGAATACATGATTTCGGTGAGAGTTTATTTCCATGCAGTTTCTTTCGCCTGGTAAACGATTTCACCCCTAATTCTGGAGGGTCAGGGTGCCCTCCCTCCCGGGCGAACATATTCGTCAACCTGATAAAGTTGGGAGTGCCCCGTTCTGTGAAGATGAAAATATTAGGTGTGACTCAGCTTCAACTACAGCATTTCATCGCTTTTCTTGCATGACAGTGCTCAACTCCTAGTCCCAAAAGGAAAATAAATGGGAAGCTTGCATAACCAGAAGCAAACACTTTCCAGTACTGGAAAGCGTAAGTGAAAATGCTGAGTTTTATTCTGATTGCAAACATCTTTTCTTCGAAGGACTCCGACAGCAACGCCTTCGTGTGCATTTCAGATAGCGGCATCCTTTTTAGTTTTGCTCATTTAATCATCAATTTCATCTCGTTTTTATGCCAATAGAGGAAATGACTGACAAAGACAAGTTAATTGTTGTACTGGATATAAAAGTATCTTGATCCCAAATAAGAAACGTTATAATTTACAAAATATCGTTACCGTAATTACAAATAATAGCTGTAATCGACATAGTTGTATCTCTATGACGACAAACTGCTCATATGAAGTCCAGAATCCTATCTGGATGGTTGGTGTACGTTATGTATACGAAGAGCGTCCCTCCACGTCACTACGCCACTGCGGTAGTCATATGTTTATGATCCACGCCGCTACGCCACTGTTGGGCGTCGTGACGAACGTCGTAATTCGGGTCAGTACCGTCCACACAAATGATGGCCGAAGATAAGTTTGTCTCCTCTAATTAGCAAGTGTATTCTCACTATGCTCTGGGATAACGAGCCAGTGATGCTAGTGCTAGCCACAACCGCATCCTTCCGCCCCAGACATGGCGCGTATAGTCGTGATCGACGGGTATAGTAAAGCACTAGTCTATACACGACACTTTTTTAGGAGCTAACTAGTAGCACGTATTGAGGAAAACCGAAAGAAAAACATGTGAGTTCTCAAGTGCATTACAACCATATCCAATGGCTAGGCTGGAAAAACAAAACTTTTTAGTAAGGATGCCCGCTGTAGAGTACATATCAGTTTTACGCGGTATGGCCCTTTTCAGGTAACTAGTTATTCTGGTATTTGGGTAATCGTGCAGGAAATGTTCCAAGGTTAAGAGGATTCAATCCAAGAATTTGCCCTAAACGACTGTAGAAAACCTTGGATTTTTTTTCAGTCAGGGTTGCGGGTGAAGGGATCCGAGCCTATGTCCACTCGAATCAGCAGTCTCGTCACACTATCTGTGTGTGCTTAGCAATATGTATTCAACTAGTTCCATCTGGAGCAATGATCCCCAACCAGTGTGTTAGTCCAGTACACATTCTCAATAGGTATACTCTTCACAACAAGTAGGTATAGCACTGAGGTTCATTACTTGCCAGCTGTTTCCTAGCAAAAATTCGTTGTTAATCAATTTTGGTGAATGTAGTTGAAAATATGCAAGTATGTTGCGTTGAGACATTATTTTTTTGAAAATAACAACGGTACCGATACACTAGCAACAAAATTGTTATCGAATTATCGAGACACTTTATATAGGCCTACTGGCAATGATTGGTTAATGACCCTAACTTTAGGTGATTCGAATTGAGGTTCACTTATCAGTAAGAACATAATTCTATTGTAGTTACTGAATCATTAAATTAGGCTATAACCTTGCTTTACGATTTAGATTAAAAACTTGTTAGCTGCGGTAACAATTATTGCATCGCGATACCCCTCGACGAGCTCATGTGGACTGGTGTTAGACCAACCAGACTATACACTAATCTGTATCGAGGTTATTATACCGCTTGCTTGGTTGGTCCATGTGTTAGTTTGTCCATTAGGACGAACGGGCGACATTTAGCACCTCATTACTTTCAACCAACTAGGTATGGTAATTTACATTAAACGAAAATAAGTTTGGCTGAAATCTCCGTGGAGAGATTACCATCCTTGTCTATGCCCGGTGGCCGAACCACTGACAAAGTCTAAATCGTCACATATAATATAATTAGCCTATACAATCAATTGACGGTTAGAAACATAAGTGGATATATTTTGTGTTGTCAATTTACGAAACATGAATACCAAAAATCGGATTCATTCGTAAAAACACATGAAACAAAGTTTTAACAACGAGTACTGAATGTAAACAACACATGCAATGAACATTAAATTAATAGTATTACACATGATAATCATAAGATTCTAATATTTTGTCGAACCTAGAACTATTTAAATCGTTCTCATGCATTCGAGTTGATATTACACTAGCAATTTCAATTACACGAAGGCTTTTGTCTTGGTATTCCTTGTCGCTATCTGTATCATTTGTTACCTCTGAACCGGTCCTTATGATTTTGTTTTTAAATTTTTGAATAGTTTCTACACTCTAATTCTATACAATATACATTATTCGTTCCCTGAAACTATAGAGAGGGTATTTTTCAAAGATGTACATATAAAATTACTTATATAATTTGGAAAACTGAACATGAAATGAATATTGGTAAAACACGCTACAAAAATGAGAAAGACTATATTTCAAAATGCACTTGTATGGAAAGGAATTTTGCGTAGAGCAGTCATTAATGACAGCATTGAAAGCAATAGTCAGGGCGTATACTTTGCCTTCTTCTGACTACCATTTCTAGGTACTATTTTCGTAGTCAACTTGTTTATAATCCAAGGTCCATAAGTGCCTTGCATCTCCAGACTATCCTGTTTGAACTTCCTAATGAGACTTTAAACTTCATCTATCAAATTCATGCTTTGGGAGAATGTGCCAAGATAACAATTATATACACCTTCCAATTGTATTTTAATATATTTAACAGGACCTTAAATTCTCAATAATGCCACACCATGTCCAAGCATGCAATTATACGTTTTTTAGTCTATAAAGGCAAAGAAAGTATAGCCCTATTTAGTTTGTATCACATATTATGTTATTCGTTTCTTATCTGTGCATGCGAGCCATTGAAGCAAGTAATGTCTCAACATACTTATCACTGAATGGATGGTAGGCGTGTTATTTGGTGATAATTGATTGGGGCCTATTAGACTTTAAACCTGGTAGGGTTATCACCAGTTTGACAGATAACTCTCGATTTAAAATGTTACGTCCTCAAAACAACTAGACATGCTGTCGCTAGCTTCATTACTTCATCAACATAATATTATAATCACTGCAAATATTATTCAGTTTCTGTCGTCGCTGGTCATCAATTATGCAGCCTTGACAGCACAGCACACTCAATTCGAGACTATTATTATAGTGTTTGAATCATTATGAATGAATGAATATCATTAAAGTAGAATGATTTGTCTACAACCACACCACCATGCTATTTGACTATATGTAGGTATGTAGCTCTACAACAATGTTCTTACTACACTCGCATGCGCCAAACTATTATTGAAGAACGAAAACGAAAATGTTTGTGAAGGGGTACACAATAATCGGCAACGACTATTTAATTAGTTTTTTGTACGGACCTGGTAGCTTATAAAAGAATACAGAAGTAAGTAGTATTCACGAGTTTTTTTTTAATCATGTATGGCTGACTGACACCGCTCATGTCTTAAACTTTGTTGCACAGATGACAAAGAAACAGAACCAAGGACTTTAAAATGGTTTTACATAAAACTATAGCAATTAAATAGATTTTGTATGATTTTGAATTTTGTTAAGTCTTTAAAAATTTAGAGTATAGCTATTATAGCTTCTGTATAATCTAAAAGTGTACATGTATTATATCCATGCTTGCTAAGTTTCATATCAAACAGATAGATCTACTTACTGACTATACGAAAAGTTACTAACAAAATACTGTAGTGTTAAAAGGTTATCGATCATTAATTTGTTGTCAAAAAATATTCGATATCGATCAATGATCAATAATCGTTAACAAGTGTGTGGTATTATCACTAGGCCGCTTCGCGAACGCTTTTTTTAGTCGCGTTGAAGGATGAGATTTTTTGTAAGTTTTTAGTTTGCGTGGGATCTCTTTACTTTTGCAAGTGCTTTTTGAAAGCATTGTAGGTGATTGTTGTCAAGTTTCTATTGTTACTGGTTAATTGTTATTATATACCTAAAAAAACTCATATTAAAACCTTTATTCTATGGATTCTGGCTAACTTTTTCAACTTTGTCTTTCAAAAGGCCATACGTCACAATTACCTTAATGTCCGTGTGAAATATGAACGTTGTAGCCCCACCCGTTTGGTCAGAATCGGCCCAAATATCACGAAAATATCGTGAAAAAAAGAAAAAAATCGCAAAAGTACGATATTCATGAGAAATATTTCTTCGATTGTACCCAAAAACGTGGCAGGTCTAAGTTCAAAGATTTCGAAGGTCCCCTCAAATTTTCATCAAGATCGCATATGCCGTTTGCCCGGTAGAGCGCGAACAAACAGACAGAAAAAAAGGGGGGAAAACATTTGAACTAAATTTGTTGGGGGGTTAGTGAAATTGAAGTCTTCGCTTCGCTCATCCAATTATCAAGGTATAAGGGTAATAATAGGGTGGAAATATTGATAAATCAATTCGATATTTATTTAGTAAAGCAGTCGAAACAAATTCATTTTTCGGTTTTACTTGCTAATTATTGTAAAGACGAAGCGATAAAATTTCGATTTCTCGGTTATTTTTATTCGATATTGAAGAATCAGGACTCGATATCGATCGGGAATTATTAATCATTAGGAAGGCATCCCTAACATTTTACCAATTATCTACAACTCCTAACACTGGCAAAATGTGCCGGTGTACGTACGCATATGGTAAGCAGATTCGAAGGTTTTAGATTTAGTAATTACTTGTCACGCCTAACTTTCGTCTTACTGCTTTTATTACAGGAATATAAACAAAGAAGATAGTGAGAAGAAGATAAATTATTATAGTGGCAATAATAACGCCCTAAAAAATATTTCGCATGCCCGAATCAAGGTTGCTGCATGTTTTAATTCAATGTGAATGCGGTTTCAAACATACAACACACACCAATCAAGAACAAACATACAACCGAGTTTCTTACAGTTTAGTAAGAAGCTGCTCAAGTTAACATAGCGGCACCCAATCATTCTGTCGGCTAGGAATTTGCCAAAATATTAATTAGATTAAATTATTTTTGTATTAGACGAACTTGAATTTCAAGTTTGCCCCCGTCATAAGTCATAACATGTGTAGCTGGTTATGTAAACACATGCTAGACGCGAATCCTCTACTTTGAATCTCTCTCGCCACGTGGTTTTCGTTAGTTTTAACTAGTAAGCGAGAGACAGGGAGGGGACTTACCACCATTGCGACCTCTTTTGACCTATACTGACCTTTTGGTACATCGAGGCATTGGTGTTTATAATGTATTTTATTGACTTGCTAACGTCCATGGACCTACATGATAATGTTTTGAGTGAAAGTTAATGTCATAGACTTGACTATGGAATATTAAAAACTTTTGTTTTTCTTATAACAGCTGATGATAATTTTGCTCATTGTTGAAGAAAGACTTTGTATGTCGTCTGTAGAGTTTCTTTTATGATTGTTTTAAAGGTTATTAAAGTTTTATGTTTGAATAATATACGATACGTTTTAAAACGAAATTAAATTATGAATGGTGCTATTAGAGAGGAGTATGGTGGAAGATAAGGTTTTCCAATGCAGGATTCAAACCCACTTCGCTGTGTTATCTGGGTTCTCGCCCTGCATCCTAACCTATGAACAATTTTCATTTCTGTGGTGTAACGTAGCGTGGCGTTGTCCGCAGTAGCAAACGGTTTAATATAGTCGCGTTGATGGATAAGCATATTTGGCCCTAGTTTATTAATAGAGACGTTGAGTAACAGAAATCATCATCATCCATGTAATCTTACATTCGTTTAAAATTAAGTCGATTGTCACGAGAAATATTTCTTCGGTTGTACCAAAACGTGACAGGTCTAAGAGATTTCAAAGGTTCCCTGATTGGGTAGCTGTTTGTCCGGTAGAGAAAAAAAAACGAAAATAAGCAATAAAAATAATATACACGATTTTTCTTAGTGTAGTCAAAGTGAAGTTTTCGACACGTTTGCTGCGCTCATCCAAAAACTCTTATTCGTCAATTAGGTATACTTTGTACAGCTGGCGCTGGTATACACATCGTCGTGTTATGTAGAAACCTATGCCTTTCGTTGTTGGTCATAAACGTCTAGTCGTTTAAGTCTTTTGACTAAGTGATTGGGCCGGGACAATAAAGTAGCCAGATACGTGCACAATAGTCGTTAAAACAGTCGTTTTCAGTCTGACCAGTGATTTATATCATATGATGTCGGACATTTCACTTGCAAGCCGTAGCCACCTCTTCCACTTGTACTCGTGAGAGAACTCAAGTAGGCACGTCTAAGCTCTCTCTACGTTCTCAGGACAACGACAGATACACTCAAACCTATGCTATTAGGTTGCCTACACAAGTCTATGTCGGTACTACCTGTTCGAATCACTTTTATAATCCCTTTTCAATATTTGTAATGTTAATTTTTCATTGAACGCGCAATTAAACGCATGCATGCATTTACTTATTTAATATTTGATATGTATTTGCAATTTCGTATGTTATCATTTTGCTAATTTTGCTCTTTGCTATATTCTATTTTCTATTTTGTAGGCATCCTATTTATTATTTGTCTCATTCTTATTATGTGTAAAACTATTTTTTCCTAGCCTACTTATTTTATTTTATAGTGGTTCGTCATTCACAATTTCGTTTTCTGATTTTTGCTATTTTTCTACTTTTGTATTTATTATTTGTCGCATTCTTATATTGTACCACTTAATTATATAAAAGTGCAAAAAAATCCTTAACTTGAACATTTCTTGTACAACCGAAAGGGTAGGCCTACATCATTTGTAACATTGTTACCAAATGTCTATATGGGGGGGGGGGGGGGGAGAAACTAGCATCAGTTTGAAGTGCGCTCTTTATTCGAGAGGTCGTCGCATCGATATCCGACACAAACAACAAAGAGGATCCCAGGGACGAGAAAATCGAGAACTTGACCCTAATCAGTTGACTAGAAGTAGGGATACGATTGCGAGAATAGTTGGGAGAGGCTGGATTCCCGTGGTTATCCAATATATCACATCAGGACTCAAAAGTCAATACCAGCATTTGTAAGCTAGGTTTTGACTGAGTAAAACCTTAGAAATAACTTCAGTCAGGATTGCCAATAGTCATGATTAAACCAATGACCTAGCATGAAAGCGCTGAAAAACGCTATACAATTTTGAACTTTTATAAACAGCCAAGTCGAAAAACAATGTAGGCCTATGTGTGTAATGTAATATCATAAAATCTAAGTAGCATCCAGAATTAGTTTATCGGGTCTTCACTGCACCACCTCTATCGGGGACTCTACAGAGGTCTAGTCTCTGCGTGGTATGCCTTGATATTGGACATAATATCTTTTGAGAGATTTGGTTTGGAGGGGAAAACGCCCGTCAATGGAATTGGTTCAGAAATGAAAAGCTGCGCGACCAGGGAATGAACTCAGGACTCCCGCTTGCGGCTTGACGGGTGAAGGATGTCACCGCCACTCGACTTCCCGACTCCCCGTCACCGTTCCAGCTGAGTTTTCTTATCTCTGGGTTGTATTATTAAATATTACCATATTACGCGCTTGCTCTCAGTAACCGAGAAAACCGAATCGAATCTTCAGTTTACGAACTAAGAAATATACCTGCTCCGTGCACGTCAACACTAAAAAGTTACCGCTACTGTCTCGTTTCTGAATGGAACCCAGCATATCTTATGCTTAGACCGCTTCTAGCTGGACAGTACCAGATCATAATTTTTTTGTGATTTGAACTTTCAGGCATGTTGAATGTAAATTGTGAGGTTGTGGAGCAGCCTATGAAAATATGAATTGTATAAGTGATGTTTGTAATAATTATGGTGTCTTGAGTTTCTACATCTACCGCTTCCCTTCTTGTACGACACTGACACATTTTGATCCCTGTCAAATGGAGCGTAAACTACAATTTGAAGTAATGATATATAATTATTAAAAGAACAAGTTCGTATTCAGTCAACAAACTGTACATCTACTCAGGAAAACCCACGACTTCAAAGCCCCCCCCCCGCCCCCCTCCCGCTCGCAAACCACCGGCTAGGCACTTCACAGATCACAAGGTGCAAAGGCATGAGTAGGCCTATTACGTACGATAACGTAAGAATTCTTGGAATAAAGGCGTGCGTAAAAACTAGACGAATACATTAGTAATCTGAGAGCGCGTTGACTTTCCTTCAGATATATGGGGACCTTGATTTTGAAACGAGGTGGCAATGAGCGCTGTACTTCTTACAACCTGTCATCAGTAATGTGCCGCGGAGGTTAATGCAATAAACCGTGGAATTACAACTATTCAATCATTGAACTCTCATGTCAGTAGATACACCTAGAGCGGGATGCATTCATTACAAACCTAATCAGGTTCTATTACATCGTAAGATGATTATTGTTTCTTTTAGAACTGTGCGCTGATACATTGAGAAACCCATTATAGAATACTCATTACGTAATTTATAGCGGTAGCATGCCTATAAATCGACTCGTTAAAACCCAGCGATGTGATTCCGGCCAGTTTTCAGTAAAGCTGTGTGTGGACTGTGGAGACGATCGTGTTTTAGAACCACCCAGCGCGAGAACACTTGACATTTTTTACACTCATTCGAGAGCCGAAACACCAAGTGTCAAGCTCGTGACTCGCACATGGCTGCATGGCTATATACACGATCATCTCCGCACAGGTCGCACTATCAGATGTTCCGTATAAATAGGCTTGCAACTTTGCTATAAACCTCATTCAAGGACACAGAACACACTTCAAGAGGAAATGATAAGAGATTCTTCGGTTAAATATCTTGTTGATCGAAATTTTCATTCAAGAATAGGGAAATTTTATAGGTTATTCGTTATACACGTATGTGATCCATGTATGGGTCATGTCTACACGCTCTTTTGAATATCGTTAATAAAATGCAACGAAGCATAAATTACTGGGTAACATATATTAACCTAGAACAATGTTTAATTCATGACAAAAGCACCGGCGCATTTTAAAACGAAAAACAGAACATTTTTGGATAGATCGACCCAAAATTTCGTCACGATGAGCAATAGTGTTCTGTTCTACTCACCAAAGTGTGCTGATACCCCAGCTGGGTTTGCTCGGGGAGTCTTCCCCCCTGAGACATGGCGTCGTCGTCAAAATCACAGATTATAAATTAAAACTGACAATATAGTCAGAGTTGTCACTAGTTTCCTGAACCAAACCGTGCGCCACGCCGATGCACGCCGCGTTCCGGTTACATGTCAACTGAGTGAGAACAGACGGATCCACTGCAGACGTGCTAGCGTTACCTGTTGACAGCCGCAAGAACTAGCTCTCTGCTCCAGCTCGCCTCAAGATATCGTTACTTTTTTCTAATGACTGTTCATAACTTTGTTGGTGAATAATGTGATAAACTAGGGTAAACGACAGCGAGGGTTGCCTCGAATAAGTGAGGGGGGATTGCTAGAACACCCTCCCCCCTAAACACAAAGGTAGCCCTTGCCACCGCTAACCAACCTTCCCCTAATCGTTTTAGATCAGGGTTATCATTAGTCCAATCTGTTATCTGTGGCCCAAAGTCCCGACTGCCGACTAGATTTAGGTTGGACACATGGGTGTGAGTTTAAATCTCACCGTACTTTCAAAAGTAAGTGGTCCATGGTGCCATGCGATTGCACTGCATGTCTGTTTCATATGACGCCAATCCAATGCACGTGGGCTTGAATCCAGTACATGGCATGCTTTTGTCAAATTATTTGTAATTTTCATCAAATTAATGCGATCAGTTTGTATTTATGGTATTCAGTGTCAACCATCTCAGTTCAGTAACAAGAACTGATTTTCAGTGGGGGACATTGTTATGTACGTTATTATGGATTTCATTGCTACGATATAGGTCGTAGGACGTCTCCGCGATATCACCGTTTTCATTATTATGTAAACATTATCCCTGATCTAAACCGAGATTTGATGCCAGGACCTTCTGGATTGGAAGCAGGGACAAGTCCGAACCACGAAAATTATCAACGATCAACACTTATCAATTACCTCCCATCGTCTAAAATAACGCAATAATTACTGTATTATAATAATAGCACGCCACCACAGCCCACAAACGGGGGCTAACTTTAGCTTCATCACATACCACGCAGTAAAAATTTGTAATTACATTAACCTATGACATTTTCTGCTTTTCAGCTCTTTGAGGATGAGGCTTTGATGAATTACTTCAATGTGCATGACCTGCCTAATTGATCGTTTCACGTAGACATGCTGTGAGAATGAAAATTTGTAAGTTCAAACAAAATCTGCTAAGTAGTTAGTAAGCATATAACATGTGCCATTGAGGCCCACTCCATTCAAACCTGGTATGATCTCTAAGACATATACAGTATACAATGTAGGCCTATATACAAATGATTTTATGGAAATCATCCCAGAAAAAAAATCTATTTCAGGTGTATCGAGCCCCGGTCTCCCAATTGCCGGTTGGGTGCTTTACCCCTAAGATACCGAGACGGTTAACTTCATAATTTCTGGATTGGTGGTGCATTATCGATCTGGATCGATTTCCATAATCCAAACCCATAATCGTTTCCATAATAAAACCTACGGAAGTGTTTCCCGATTAATGAAATTGAGAAACAGTACAAATGGTTATTATAATTGTATTCACAATTATTGTATATACAATTACAAATGTGACGCGTGAAACCGAAACTTGCACAGCGCCGAATACAATATGTTTGTCAACCACATTATCAACAATCAACGTACATGTTGAAACTTAGTACTGCTATACAAACTTAAATAATTAATATACTAACGTAAGTGTGTATGTGTGAACGCGCTAAGGCGAGTGCGAATGAGTGGACACACACGGCAATAGTAAGCTAGTTTCAAAATGTGAAGAAAAATAATTGTTCTAACAGGGATCGAAGCCGAACCCCGACCTATTGAATATGTTATATCGACTGCTGGTATCGAGTAACGCAGAAGTTATAGTTAAAATAAATGTAAACCAACTAATATATGAAAAAAACAATAGTTGCCACAATTTGTTTGCAAATTTAAGTAAGCCATGATAAACTTTCGTACACGTGCCCAGTATTGTCACAGGGTCAGGGTTTACCTGAGGCAAGAATGGGTTGTGAAATATGTGGAAAAGATTTACGTCAACTCTCGTCAGCAGCCAGTATCCTGGTAGATACGAGGGGGCCCAGACTACAGTGTTGAATTCAGGACTTTTTACAAGGGGGGGGCGTTTACAAAGTAAGGGGGTAAGACAAAGGGCAAAAACATTACTATCGAAATGGTGGGGGGGGGGCATTGGAGGGAGTTCGTAAAAAATGACGTTTGCTTAGAATTTGCGCAGGAGACAAGGGGTCTATAAATTATAATATTTGTATACGTGCCTACGCTACTACTCACCCATTCTCTCACCCAACGACAAACCTGAGACATTTGTAACGTTTGATGACAAATCGGTTCACTGCTTCTTCTTGATTCTTCTTGATTCTGCAGACGACAATGATGTGTCTAAAATGTACAAAAATACATCATTGTCGTTTTTTCCCGTGAAACCAAAAAACAGTGAACCTACTTTCAGTGAACTTTTGTTATCTATGGCGTCGTAAGTTCGCACTTTTGTCTAGCCACTTCACAGCAAGTACACGACACCGATGATAAAATAAGTAGGCATAAACGGTAAATTTACACACATAAAAGTTATACTAGAATAAAATGAAATATGTATTAAGGGGATATTGCACTGAAAATGTCTGAAAAACCAGCAATTTTGCATTATTATTTATTTAATTGTTTTTTAAGTTAACTTTTTTATTTATTGACTAGATAAATTTATTTTATGCTGATATAATGCTAAAAGCATTAAATGAATTTTTTCTTAAGGCTATTCGACCGCGTTTTTCTATTTTCCAAAATATGCTACCAAGTCAAAATATAGTGAATGGCTTTGAAACCTGGCTATTTTAGAAAATCAAAAATATTTTTTTCAAATTTTTCTGATCCGGTACACGGCCAATATAGCCACCTCAAAATAATTTACAACTTCAATTCGCCAAGGCACACCATTCAACGTAGGGTGTTGTGTTTTTGTGACATTCATTTTCAACTGTTTTTCTATGGAAAGACTGAGAGAAAAAATATTTATTTTAACAACTGTCTTTCCTGCGAATTTTTTCGTTTGGCGGTATTTTTTACCGATTTGTACCGCCAAACCAAAAAATTTTTCATGGGAAAATGGCTTACCGGTACTGATATAAGGCCTAATCTAGCGCTGTATAGAGTGTTATTCATAACAATTTTAGTAAATTTTAAGGAAGCCTAGATAAACAGGTTATAAAGGCCCAGTGAATTCATGTAAAATAAATAAACTGGACCTTTAGGCTATGATGCACTCAAATTTACCAAAAAAACAACATAAATAAACTTTAAATGCTATTATCTCGGAACTTTTATTCTAGCACATTTGCTGACAATTTTTCCTACTTTTTCTACAGTTTTTAAGATCAAAGGATAATTTCTTTTTTAATATGCTCACAAGTCTTACTCTGACAAATTCACCTAGACACTTTTTTGGTGAGATTTATAGTTTTTTAATTAAAATATGGGAAATATAGATTTGTTACAAAAAAACATGCATTTTCCAAAAATGCAAAGGAAAAAAATCATATTTATCAAACAAAACGAAAATTATAAAATCCCTCTGGTGAATGTTTAGATGTATTGTTTTTTAATCTAAAACACCTTTCACTTTAAAAAAAAATGAAAAATTGTAAATGCCTTAGTATTTTTATCAAAACGTTGTTTAAACAATGTTAATTCCATTGTTGGAAAATAACAAAGAACTTTAAACATTTTTTGGGGGGGTAATTATGACTTTCAATAATATAAACAGTTGATCACAAAATTTCAAATGTGTACATGGAATGGTTTAGAAGATTTCAATTTGAAAAAAAAAATTGTGAAAAAAATGTGAAATATCCCCTTAAACTACACAAATAACTAAAAGTGTATACTGGGGCCAAATCGCTCGGTAGAAATTAATACTTATCGGACGAAGACCAAAAACGAACTGCTTTGCCATTTGGTTCATCAACTAATATTGGGGTTATGTATTCATTATTTTATACTCACAATGTACAATAATAAGCCTTAGTGCAGGGTCACTTCTAGTCTTCTTATAGCCTCTGAAGTAGACTGTGGCGCAGGCCTAGCAGAAGAATAGTGTCGACTGGGAAGGTGTCGCATGCTACTGGAAATGGCTGGGTAAAGATGCGCAAGGCACCAAATTAGCTTTGTACAAGATGGTACAACTAGCAAATAGAATTTGTTGTGTAGTTCGATGTGGTGACTGATACGAGAGCAAGCAAACACCTACATATTATCAACTAGTCTTCGAATAACAGATGGAATAGAATGTTTTAGATTTAGAAGACTGGGAGTAAACTTTAATTTTAATAAAGTGCCTACTATAGGAATACTAGAGGGATAAATATTCTACACGGCGTTCGATTCAAGTACAGAGATGCCCTGCGTTATAATCAGATTATGATCAGGCTCCATTATTTTAGTGAAACCTCGGATTTCAGCTAGGCCTACAAGTAGGCCTAAAATCGCAAGTCATATTTCATGAACAATACATTAAAACCTTCATCAACAATAATAATTAGAGGTCATTGCATGTAAAGCCTTATTGACATTACATAATTTTGACTGGACAGTGGACACATATGCCCAGATAATACACACATTACACATATATACACAGGGGTAGGGCGACTCCTATCCCCCCCTCACCATTTGCCGACATAAGCAACATAGTATAAGTTTAAATTACGTTTTTTTATGGGTTAAGAATACTAGCCTTTTTGAATCACACCAATCACATAGCCGTGCCCATAACCACCCCCCAATAAGAACCCCCTTCTACCCCTCTGTTACGCCCTTAGAAGTAATTTATGTTTATGAAGTGTGCACTAACGAAATTTTTCAGCATTAACTTAGACTAATGATGCACTAATGTTCACCCTTGAATTTGATTAATAAAATTACAAAATTTGTGGGACCTAGTCTTCCTCCCCTCCCTCCTAGAAGTAATTTGAGGAGAGCCTTTATCTCTTGAAATAAGAGTGCACTATAAAGAATCAATTGTATGTGAAAACATTCACTGATAATTCACTTATGTTCACAATTGAAATTGATTTATACTAATTTGAGAGTGTTTCGTCACGTAATTTAAGTATTTCTTTGCAAATACGTGTGCACTAATGAATGTTTGTGTTCACAAAGAAACGATGCCAAATTTACACTATTGAAATCGTGTATCCTAATAACGTATTTGTCTTCCAAGATAGCATCCCCCCCCCCCCCGAATCGAATTGGATATATCTTTGCAAAAGATGTTTGCAATAAATCAAATAACTATTTTTTCGTAGCACCCCTCCGATAATTGAGTATACTGATAACAAGCAAATTAATGTACAACTTCACAAAGAAAATTCAATATCGTTGGGGGGGGGGGGGGACTTGTCCTACCCTAATTACCCGTCATCATTCAGAAGGGAAATGTCCAAAGGCTAGAGCAATTTAAGAAAACTCATTACCTAGCATTTATCATATTGACAAAACAAAACTTTTCGTTAGGTTGCTGGTGGCGGTTTTTGTTCACCTTCCGGATGAAGTCTCGAGCGTCCTGTATGACCTTCATCCCTTGATTATTATTGAATTAAAATATAAGCAAGGTCCATGATCTTGTAATGAACTATATCTCCTTTAAAAGTCAGAATAGCCACCTTCAAATATTATTCATGCATCATAAATAAATAAATAAATAAATAAATAAATAATGAATGAATGAATGAATGAATAAGATAATGGTTATAAATAAATAAATACATCTAAATATTATATAATAATATAAATAAATAAATAAATAAATAAATAAACAATAAATAAATAATGTATTTAGAGTCTACCATCATTATATAACTGATTTTACAGTGGGGACATAATCGAGGAGACTGCCACCTAGTACCGTCAATCGAAGGAGCGAAAACACAAAGCAATATTTACTAGGATTCAATCAGTGTGACAGACAAGACTATCAGGCCCGGCGGTTGCTCAATCCGAGCGATTCGAGTCGATCCTGAATTTATTATTTTTTGAAGTAAATACTTAGCAAACTCCTAAGAATAATCTCTGAACTACTGTAGGCGAACCCTGCAATTTTTCACACTACAGTCGCTCTATATTCTTTCCATTTTAGAATTCAGTAATTTTTATGTGTCGTTTTTTTAGATCTATGCATTATTTAGTGCATAATTTTATTAATAATTAATTAATATTATAGTATCAGATGCTTACTTTATGTTATATAGGGAATTTCATGTAATTTTGGGCGCGGTCTTTTTCGACAGTGATCGATACTTGCACCACGCTTTGCACCTCCAGCTCCATCAACGCAGGACCAGACAGGGATATTGTGGATCGATCATTACTTGTTGGAGTGAAATGGAGCAGGACTTTCAATATCGTAGCATTTCTTTCGCACTGGTCTTTCTCCGACAGTCGAGCGATACTCCATCCAAACATATCAGTCATCACCTACTCATATAGACCCCACCCGTCAGTGATCGTATCATGAAAGTTTCATGATGATGGATGTTGAATATGCTAACCTCTTTATAATGCACTAATTGGCTATTCGAGACGAGAGTGTGATAGATGAGGATGAGTATGAACGGCTTCCCGTCCCATCCGAAAGGACGGTGTAACCTTGACAGTCATATAGGTTCCTCCACTAACCCGGACTGCCGAGCAGACGTCGAGGAGAACGAAGCCGTTACACTAGCTCTCGAACCCTCCATCTGCTCTAACCAGCGGTATACGTGAGTTTCAGGGCAGAGCGGTCACCCACTCTACCCCTGACCACGCCCGAAGGCTGCTTAACTTCGGTGTTCGAGTGGGGAAACGCTCGTCTAAACGCTACTACTTGAAACCTATACGCTGGAGCAATTTGGTATTTAGATAGGTAGCAGGTCAAATTTCCAAATCACCCCCTATGGGATCTTGGATAACACCTTCTGTCAGGGTTTTCGAAGGCAGGAATTGGGCCGACAACCATCCTTCCGATGAGATGATCACCTCTGTACCGACCACTAACCATGTCTGTTTGCAGCTTGGACTTCACAATCCACCAGTCATGCTAAGTTGCCACATTTTTCCCGGGCCCTCGCATTCTGTTTCCTACAATCCCGACAATACAAGACTCCTCAAGAGCACGCCTAGATCTCCAGTGGTTGTATATTCGCCTTTCTGATAGCCTAAAGCGCTCTTATACAATGCTTTCTTCGAAAAATTGGCATTGTTTCCTCAAGTCAAAAGTCACCATTCTTAATTCGAGTTTTCCTAGTCAAAGCAAACCCAGTGTACAAGTTTAGGGTATTTAAAAAAAGAATTAATCTATCCCTCTTTTACGTTTACATATGCTTTCATATCCATAGATGGGCTAAAATCCGGAATCTTGCATAAAATTTACTTAAATACATGTGGATCTTATCACCATTATAAAGGGGATATTAAACGGGGACTGCAGTCTTAATCAATCAGAAAGAATGTGCACATGCGAAGCACCATAAAAACCAACCCTCAATAATTGTAGTCAACAGTAGTATTAAGAACTATTTTTATGGTACTATGCATGCGCACATTCGTTCTGATTGCAGTTTAAATTGCAAATTGCAGTTGTAAGGTAAAAAAAAATCGAGTACGCACCGCATTGATAATTTTCTATGGGTGACAGCTAGCATTCGTGACAACGTAATAGTTGCTTAAATGACTAAAAACTTAATATATAGCAATAGGAATAATTATAATAAACTCCTTCAGCACATAAAGCTTGTGCAACAAGTCAATGGTAATCGAGAGGTGAACGCGGATGATCTAGTATAGACAAACTGGCTGCGATTCTAGGAATACTCAGAACATTCTATGTAAGAAGAGGTCGAACCCTTATTCCCGAGACAATTTATTACAGTGTACTCTCGAGTGAAGCCTATGTCGGCTTAGAGCAATAGAAAGCGCCTACCTGATAAATTAATATACCCTTGATTGATTATGCAAACACATTATAGGTGTGTGCGTACGCTACGCTATGAAAATAAATGCCTATTTGGCATGTCTCTAATTAGAAATTACCCATGATCATATTCCTTGTCTGGAATGCACAATCAAGTTGAAGATGATGAAACGCGCTATATGTAGTACAACTCGGTAAAATAAGGTTAAGGCTAAAAGGTAATAAATATGAACTGTTCTATTATGTATTTCGTATTATAGAGGAATTAAGATTGGTCTTGACTTTGACATGACCTGGTTTTTTTCTAGACTGTCCGTTGACTGCATAGCTTCACGTTTGGTGCTGGTTCATGTACTTTACCTTTTCTTGTTTTATTGTCCGTGTAAATCATTTGTGTATTGGCCTTCGCTAGAAGACTGGTATATTATAGATGCAAGAGCAAACTAAGACTCCTCGTCTTAAATTACACTCAAAAGCCATCGGATTATAAATTTTGTCCATGCCTAATATGGACTCACACGGCAGCGTTATACGATTGGTGGTGGTGAATGGTGATGATAATAAAATTCAAACGTGCAAAATTAACATTCCTTTGCTAAATATGATGTTTACATAATAATTAGATGCATCATATTCATACATGATGCAACAGATGCATGCATAAACATAATAACAATTTGTTCGATGGGCAACTCTTTCCTTATCAGATGATACAAGATGGTTCCTACCCAAGAAACCCCCAACAGTATTTACGTCAATCATTTTAATTCTTCGTGTTCACGTTACTTGAGTGGACGCCAGGTACAAAAACACCACTTCATGAGTAGCAGTATCAAGAGTTTAAAAATAAATAGCCATTGGGTTTTAAGCTTTCAGTACCGGCAAAGACAGTCAGTGCATTAGAGATTAAGGGGAGTGGTTTATATATTTTTTTTATTTTGTCCGCATTGAATATCATCGGTTTCCTTCCAATGTGGTGGATGACAGGGTGTTGTTTTGAAAACACGACCTATGTTTTGAATGTGTACGATTACTACAAATCACGAGTATTTCAAATTTAATTACCATCTAATCAACATATTTAAATGATTCTTAACACTTAACAGATTGCAGGCTACGAGAATCCCAACAGAGACAAATAACGATATCAAAACACGAATCACATATTTTGAGATGTATTATTTATTTTATTGGATGAGCGAAGGGAAGATTCCATTTCACTACACTGGAGAAAAAAAATCCGAAATGTTTTTCTTTTTTTCTGTTTGTATTTTTTTGTGCCTGTTAACACGATTCCAGCAAAACCGATACTCCAATTGCGATGAAATTTTCTGGAGGCCTTCGAAATCTCTGAACTTAGAACTGCCACGTTTTTGAGCGCAATCGAAAAATTATTTCTCGTGAAAATCTCAATTTTACGATTTTTTTAATGATTTTTAAAACATTTCTTCGACTTATAACACCTACATGCTTTATCCGATTGTAATGATTTTTTACAGAACCTTAATTTTATGAATTAATTTATTCGTATGAAATTTGAGCGCAATCGAAAACTATTTCTCATGAAGATCGCAATTTTAAGCTTTTTTCGTTTTTAAAGTTACGCTCATCCAACAACGCGCCTGAAGAAGCGTTTGCGAAGCTTCCTAGTTTACACCTCATGACTCTCTAATCGCAACGCAAACTATAAGACATGTTATCGATTATTTTTACCCTCGTTGATAGGCAAATATGTGTAGGTGCCGAGTGAAACTAGCGGTTGTTACAAGGACTAAGTACGCCATTCTTCTTCGTCAGTAGCATCCTGTGATGACGGACACACCAGATGTCGATCAGTGAAGTGTGGCTGACATAGACCAACATCCGACATCCGACAAAAACGAAACATTGCAGAGAAAATGCGCACAAAACGTCGTAAAGCCCCCCCCCCCCCAAAGCCACGTGTTTCGTGGTGACGGTGAGGAGAGGGGGGGGGGGGGTACTTGATTTGTATCATATTTGTCGGAAAGGATGACAGAAGTACAAATATCGAAAAACACAAACACAATATGGATTCCGATAGGAGTAGTCAGTCATATCGTGATCACCTGCAGGCACACTCCTATTCTGACAAATTAATCACCGACACAACACTCACGCATCCAATATTCGCATACTCGTTTTCACAACAATTGAATCATTTCACTCATAGCTCTCTTCGGCCCACCTCTTGGCTACCTACCTAACCTCTTTAGTTTAACCTTGTCTCTGTAGCCTCGTCTCAGGTACTGAGTAACCGATAGAAGTAGAACGTTCGAGACTCTATAACTCGAAAGATTGTCGATTGATCACGGCCATCGGCAATCCTGACTTAAAGATGTTTTCCAAGGTTTACATCAGTCTAAAAGTTAATGCTACAGCATTCAGTTATATCAAAAAGCAGTTAGTTGACATTTTCTTCGTATAACCCAATTCCCTAAAATAAAAACCATGTAACCTGAAGGGGACATGTTCCTCGCAAGACCAAAGGAAAATATATTTTTAAACGAGAACGAGAACGGGAGTTCCCGAAAGAGGGAGAGAAGCTACTTAATGAACAAAAATAATATAATTCAACGTTCGTCGATCATTTTGGTGGAGGTGCCGGGTTGAGGCAAAGCTTCCATTGAAAATGTTCCTCGCTTGCTCTTGCATTCATTAACTATGCCGGCGCCGACCACATGAATTTCCACCCTTTCTGGGGGGCTAGTTTATAGCCCCCTACCTTTACCCCTAGGGTCACCATAAACATGCATTATATATTCCCCTGTTGAAGTATAATGCAAATTAAAAACGCATGCCAATAGGACGTCGTATTTGGTTTTTATCGTGAGACGTGACACACGCACAGACGGACGGACATTCAGACAGAAAAGAGATGCTCATGGGAGTCTCGCTCTCTAATTATTTAATCCATATAAAATTTGCTAAAATTTTGTTTTTATCAAATTCGAAAGAATAAATCATTAATGCCATTTCAAATCCTTCGATGGGTTACAATCTACTTGCACTGGCTTGGAAAACGAATCAATTAATTAACTACGCACGTCACCTCTACACGCCTATTAAGACAGAGCCTCATGTCGTTAGCAAGAAAACACATCTAGTTGTTCAATTACTTCTGCCTATTTAGTAAGCTGTGCGTGAAAGATGTCTCTATGCATTGCAAGTGCAGTCATGCCCGTTGCTAATCAAAGAATTGAGGCACGATACATTTGTTTTTGTAATGTTTGCACACTATGCATGTTAGATGAACGCCGATCACTCCTTACTAGCGCTTTATGAATTATGAGTGACATTCCTTATGAGAACGCGTCAGCAGCAGAGCTATAGAGCACTCGCCACAAGAAATGAACAAGCTTTAGCAACCAAGGAACAAAATCCCTAGAAATTTATAAATTAAGAGTCTATTTTTCTATTTTCTTTCTTTTCTCATTTTATGTTGTATGTATAATTTTTGGGGAATTTCAATAATTATTCACGCTTTATCTAAGGGGGGTGGGGGTGGGGTATCACATCGTTGTAATTTTGTAATTGATTTTATGAGTTAGAAGTCATGTTACATCGAGTGGAATAAGACAACATGTTATGACAGGGGTAATTGGGCCTGTCTTAATTTGTAAGACATGAATTCTCTTCCACTACATAAATACGTGAGGAACACAGTATTTCACATTGAAACGAGCACAATATACGGAATGTTAAAAATATTGCGCTGGTTTGCTTGTAACGAATTTCCCGCGACAATTAGCGATTGTTTTCAACTTTTTTCTTCGAGGAGGTGTATTGCGGGCTTGTGAACGTCGCTTTTGCAGGCGTACTGGTTGGTGGCGCGAGTGACAGACTGGTGAACTACTCTGAGGAAGTGTAGTGCGGGCTTGTGAACTGACTTTCTGCAGGCGTTAACTAGTCGGTGGGTGGAAGGGGGGGGGCATCTATGTGTTGAAGTCCAAACAGAAAATCTTCCATCCACTGTCCGTAGTACACTTTAACATATAATTCTAATCGTTTTATAATGAAGGTTCTATAAATGATATTTAACATCTATAGTAGGCTAGATCCCCATTCCCCAGTCTCCAATACGTCCGCACAGGCGCAAGCGCATCAAATTGAAGCGTCAATCTGATCTTTTCAAAATGGCGATTTGGCGTTTTAATTTTCTGCATTTTGTTTTATGGTTTTAGCTTGTGCAGCATGGGAATGTACAAACAGAAACAATAAGAAGTTATTGCATAAGGGAATTTAGTAATCATTTGGTGTTAATGGCTAATATGTTCACCTGTCAACCTGACGGCCATCTTGAAAAATATTTAAGCTACAAATCGCTCCCATCTACTTTAAAATGCAAACTGACCTTTTCAAGATGGCCTCAAGTTTTCACGGAAGTGGACCAATAACTGGGGATCGAGCCTATTATAGATGTTAAATATCATTGGGTTCTATACTCAATGGTAACACCCCCACCAAGATGACGATGCAGATGATAGAGTGGGGAAATAATACAAAACATAATCGTATAACTGACTAATTGTTGCCTCAGTATCTCCGAGTATACTTCTTACACTTAACATAATGAACAAGAACTTAATAATACAATAGGGATGTATTTATATTTAGAATATTTTCATCACTACAAAGTAATAACTTTAATAACAATTTTAAACTATTGACTAAACAGAACAGAATTAAGAATAGGAACATATTAAAAACACGGTGTAATTAACACTATAAGTTAGTGCTGCTTAGTGCTTAGTAGTTTTCTCATCAATACATTTTATTGGTAAAAGTGCAAATATTTTAATTATATTAATGTGCCAATACTTCACACACTACGTGACATTTAGCACTAGACAGACTAGAACACAGCCTTGAACATTTCTAAAACTTATACCTACAAATAATACAATCAGGACCTTAATTCTGAAACTGGTAACATTGATGCTGGTTTTACGGTTACATTTGTTTACAAGAAAACTTCATATTACAACCAACTATAACTTCAACTATACAGTTGATTGAGTAACTCATGCATTTCTCCTGGTATGGTTTGTGGCTTATGAAACCAACAAAACGTATGGTAAAAACACAAGGACATCACAAGAAAGATATCTGAAATATATTGAAACGTTTACGTATACTATGGAAACGTCAACACTATTTTATTTAATTTTTTATCTGGCCGAGCACGAGGAAAATATTGCTTTTACAACATGATTCGATTATTCAACGACACCCCAGTAACAGAAAACTACTGACCTATTATTACTTGCAAGCATTATTATATTATACAGTGAGTGTCTTGTTTATGGACGTTCTTCGTTGGTTGGTAGACATTGGTAAATAAATATATTTGTAAATAAAACGGTAAAAACGGCTACGATAAAAACACGTTGTTCACCAATCTTACAGTAAACATCGATACCTTTATTAGTGACGTAAGGTGAAGTTGAATGAGTAAATCAATGTCAAAAAGCTAAATATTTGCAGTGAGCTTTGCTGACTGAACAAAATATCGTCAGCGTTTTCATATGGAAGTTTTCAATACTATACTCGAACCAAGGTAGTCTATACTATGGTAGAATCTCTTTCATTCGAGGCCGGGAAACAATTTAAAAACCTACATTATTAAAGTTAAGAGACATTCTAGTAGGTGGTGAAGACAACGTAGCTGTGGTTGGAGTATAGTCGTTATTTAGTTTCTTGTGTTACTCATATGCAATGAAATTTAAAAATACCACTCTTGGTAGAACCTTATTAATTAGCATCTTACCCATCGTCTCTTCTTTTTTAGGACAGTAACTGACAACGTTTGAACGAAGATGCCTGCTAAAATTTTTGTTGTCGCATTTTAATGAGTTCAAAATCACCCTAGAGTATTGCACTCATTGAAAACAATGCCATTTTGGGAACAAAATAACAATCGAATTTGTATGTTTCAGAATGAAGGTCTTGTATAAAAACAATTAAGGTGGTGGTGGTTCGTTCTGTGGTGGTTGTTTCGGTGGAGTTTCGTTCTGTGGTGTACTTTCCTTCTGTGTGGGGGTACTTTCCTTCTTCGGTGTGGTGTCTTTGTGTTTTCGTTCTTGTTTGGGTTGTTCCTGTTCCTCCAATTGCTCTAGCTCGTAGAGGCCGCTGCTGTGGGAGCTGGAGTCTGAGGCAGATGTAAGGCTCGTGCCAAGCAGAGAATCATCAGACAGCTGGGCATCATCTTCTTCGTGCACATCGGAGCTTGTAGGGACAGTTGGTAGGTTCCCCGAGTTCGAATCTTCAATTGCTTTCCGCAACTGTAACATTCATTTTATCAACATCAAATGTGTCAACAAATTCTTATTTCTCGTTTAATTTCGCGTTATATCTATTTTATTATGTTATTTAGGCCTATAGTAGTAGTTAAATACACGAAGATTATTAGCACCTCACATATCGATAAAGCCGTTTAAAATACGAAACATTAACATAAAGCACATGGTTATTATCATGTAAATGTAATACATTAATTTAAATGATGCCGACAAACGCGGGGAAACACTTTTAATGTGTTCACTTTAGTGAGAATGCTTATGCTAAATACAACCGTCAAAATTATATAAACATCGAAAACTTAATTATTTGTATGTGTAAATCATAACATTCAAAACATTTCATAATTACTAAATGATATAACACTAAAATATCCAAATTTTAATATTAAGTAAACTTAAGTGTTGTGTGTTGGTTGGTGTTTGTTATATAATGTGTTCATCATAAATGTTCGGATTGTATACAGACATACATACCTCTTTAAGTCCAACCACACCAATAAGCCGCCCTATGGATACGACGTAGGCGTGATTCACACCAACCAGTGAAAACAAAGAATGAACCTGAAATATTGAGAAATTATAAGTTTATCATTCATATATTTAACATTAGAAGACAACCACACCAAGTAAGCCCAACCTTCATTAAGGACGTCTTTCTACAGCTGCAAGGGCGCGGATCGACAGGACAGGTCGAAGTTAACTCTGAAATACTCTGTGTTCACTCCTCGTTCTTCAGTGTCATGTCAATCATTCGTACATGTAGGCAAGAACACAGATACAAGTCATGTCAATCTTACGACGCTCCTCTCGAGGCTAGGAACACAGCATGCTACATGTCAATTCACACGCTCTCGAGGCTAGCAACCAGCATGTCATGTCCACACTCGCTCCTCGTGAGGCTTGAACCAGCATAGTCATGTCAATCACACGCGTAGAGCACAGCATAGTCTTGTCAATTACTGTAGAAAACATCATAGTCATGTCAATCACTGCAAAACCACAGCATAGTCATGTCAATTACTTTAGAACACAACACCTTTCAATCACTGTAGAACAGCATAGTCAGGTGGTAGCCATTCCCCCTACAACTCTAGATATTAATTCAGTTTTAAATAGTTTAAATTTACTAATCTCAGCTAAAAGTTTCCAAATTCTTCCAGTAATTGTTTAAAAGAAACTCAGATTTCAACAAATGTCACATAGGGTTTATGCATAACCACCACCACAAACGTACACGATTGCACAGTATCACATTATTATGATGCATATTTATCTTCTGACCATTTCTTTTAATTGCCATGGCTCCTACAACCACATCAATTTAGTTCCAAGACCCGTAAGTTTTGTATGGACCACGCGTGTTAAGTCTATTCTTGTTCGTGTGCACTTGCAATCTATGACCAATGATTATTTCGTACTTTCACAATTTTACGAGTAAACATTGGTTGTTTTTCACTTCTCAATAAGAAATACATACCAGTTGCACCTTCTTGAAAGCTCGTGAAGAAGAACCTGCTGGTATTTCTGATAGTTCATCAATTAATTCTCCAATTTCTGGGTCGTGCACTTCAGGCATTGTAGCAGCTTTACGGAATATTGAGTCGAAGGCCAGACGAATTCTAGGGGAAGGAGGGCAGTGTAAAACAACATTTTCTTTTTCAAAGCGAATTATTTCCCTTGAGAAATCTACTAAGGTTTTTAATTTCTTAACATCACTTCCATTTATTTGCACAAAGTCGTAAAATACATCAATCAATATCCGGCCCTATTTCCAACAATCACAAGATTATCGTTTAGTATTTCTAACTCCTAAGACAAGAAATCAAAACCATGAAATATACCAGTTGTATGTAATATATTTATCCGCTGAATACCAAAATGTGGAACCTTTCAGATTCAATGTTAAGCGCTAACTTAAAAACTTTAAAGTGCAGGCGGTAGATTTATATGTTAGTGTACATGATTTTAGAAAGACCAATGTCTGAAACAAAAAATTATGGTAAGTTAGTAGTTACATTACATTTTACAACAGTATTAAGTATGTAAATGTACTAAAGCAATCCATATTATGTATAGTTAAAGAAATTAAACTCTTGTATCAAGCATTGTTTGTGATATCATTGCACGTGTACAACGACAGGGGATGTTACAATAATCCTAGCATTTCCAGGATGAGTTTCAACACGTTCTGAAAGTGACACTGGAGTGCCAGAAGCTACACTCAATGGTTCTAGTGCTGCACCTACCTGCTCTCGCCCCCGATATTAGTTGGGAATGGAGCTGTTTGTGGACTGACCATGGACCTAGCTCTCCTCAATGGTAGCGTGTTCGGATTCTTCAAGATTGACTTCTTCGGTTGGACGTCTTGGGAGGACGGACTGAACGATGGCTGTACACATTATACATTCGGTTACTACACACACACACTAATTGCCATTTTTCAATTGTTATAGGATCTTTTTGACCAGGACGAAAAAGAGGAAAAGGTTGTTCTTAATCTTTTCCCATTTTTCAAACAAACTATAACATTCAGGTTAGAGAAAACATTTGAATAAATTAGTCTTATGTAATTTCACAAACCACATTGTTAATGAGTGTTGCACATTTGAATATACCATTGGAATGTGTGGTTCTTTTGTTTAAATTCCTATATTTGGGTGTCGAATCGTACACTTACATAAACAATAGTTTCCTGGGCTAGTTTACTCTACTAAACTGAAGAACTGCTCAATGAAAACAACTGCTAATCCTCACGGGAAGTAAGTAAAAATGTGATGTGAAAATACCAGACCTGTCGGTTGAAAGACTTAGCATCACATTATCGTTCTATTTTCGTAATCGATACGATAACACAATCGCCATTTCGATTATTGATTACATATTTATTTTATCGTTTACTAGTTTTTTTCAGTTGCTGTCAACTCACCCCACTTTCAATCTCCAGCCGAGATGGTGAAGACAGTTCATTCGTTGATTGCTGCCTTCTCTTTAGAGTCATATCTGCTGGCAACACCTCAAAACGATGTTGAGGCTGGAATTTCTTTTGCAACCTTTCCCATATTTTACGCTCCAAATCTTCTCTTGCTCTGTAATAAAGTCAGGCATATTAACCATACTATGCATAGTTTTAAATTTTCTAATCTAAAACGTAATCGATTAGAACATTAACGTTAACTACTTGAAGACGGATCCAAGCTTACACTGCTAAAGATATGATTTAAAATGCATGCATATGCATTCAGTTAATAAAGAATACATCATTTATTTTATTCTAGTGATTTGTGTTTGAATGATTGTGTAGTTTAAATTTATTTAGTTGTATTGGCCGTGGTCGTGGTAAAAGTCAGTTTTGACACAAACCCTACAAATTTTGATAGGAATATGTCACTCGGTATGAGAGTAGATATACCCAAGACAATTTTTTTGAGATTGGATATAGTTTCCACATCAGCCAGCTATAATGTGAAGCACAAAGCAAAGCTATAGGGGGTCACGCGAAGCAAGAGCGTTGCTTTTATATTAATTGTGTCCCTTAAATTAAAAACACATAATATTTATACATTTAGGGGTCGAAAAATAAGGATTGACCCCAGAAAGTCCGAAAATAATGTAGGCGGGAGTATTTTCCTTTAGATCTTTGGCCACAGACACAATTGGCATTGTAGATAGAGGTTATTTATCTCAATATCTGTGAAGAACGCCACAATATCGGCCATTTTCCAAAACGAACTCAATAGTCTCAATGCGTTCACAACGTTATTTCACTGCGTACGACCTCTAATCTACAATGCCCACACAAAACACAATCATTCACCTCTTCTGTGCTCTCTTGTGCCATTGCCCAGCCACCTGCAGCCTCCTCTCTCTGCCTATGTGTCTCTCTATCAGTTTGATCAGTTCAAACCGCTGGATTGATCCCAGCAGAATCATAGATCCTGGATTATCAACCAGGGGTAACCCTCGAAGTTCCCTGTTGTTCTTCAGAATGTCTTTCAAGCTCTGGAAACTCATGTTGCGCCAGATGTACCTCACGTCGCGAACCATGAACGCATCTACATACACGCTGTACAAACCTAGAAGGAATTCAACACGTTTCAATGTAAAAGGTAAATAAAATTAAAAGTTCTTATATAATTTTACCACAGATAGGGTACGAACAATTTGGTGATTCAGGGGGTGTTTGATGTTTCACTTCGAAGGTTTAAGATTCGTTCAAAATCGTACACAACTCCAAAGCAATTGGTACTATCTATGGCTGTGAGAGTGAGCAATTGGGAAGTCCAAAAAGCTTTACTTATCTAAATTCATACACCAGGAAGTAAAATGTGAAAAAAGTTTGCAATTACAATATTTACTCCTAAACACGTCGGGATTTCGACATCGTCAATAACTTTTTAAGGGACGTTACATTCGTTACAAGTTTTCATAAAATAGTAACTCTTCAAGTTGAATTACAACTTCCTGATCTTGGAGAAGGAACGTGTTCCCACACAAGAATAACAACATTATTAAAAATGTTGCCAAACTATATTTTTCGGAGCAACATGATATAGAGCAATTGCTACAATACTCAAATAAGGTATTGTTCTAATTTCCAAGTGGTCTAAGCTCTAAGTATTTCTCCTGCAGCTAGATGTAAAAATTCTTACCTGAACTGTACGGAAGAAGAACGGGGAGGTAAGGCAACTTTTTAATCAATATCATACTCTCATATAGCGACGGTTGTAGAAGTGCTGCTATAGCATTCGATATCAATACAGCAATCTGAAAATATGAACAATGAATCTTACTAATATCACAGACCAAATTTGTTTTAACAATTGTTTCAAGTGGGAGTTCTTGTAGACGCTCAATAATTTCTTTTAAAAAAACATAGGGGAAGGGGGGCGAGTGGGGGGTTACTACACACTAATTTCAACACCAGGTGGAGCAAAATAAGTTTAACAAACAGGTTAAATTAATTTTACAACGAAAATTATTAATCCAAGTGTTATGCTATGGAGCTTAGGATGAACAATGTGATTACTGAGAACATGGAACTTTCCTGTACTTTGTGCTCACCCCTGGTTTGTTTATGCCTAGATTTCTGCACGGTTTATGAAGGAAGTGCGCAACAATTTCCAGTATCTGCAAACTATTCTACCTACAAGTGGATTAAACCAGTATCACCGCGCTCACTCCCAAACAACGTGATCTCCGCGTGGTCTGCAGTTCTGCGTCCGGAGCAACGTCCAAACACTGACTCAAACGCAGTGTATACTCAAACAGATGTGTCGAAAAGTTCATTAGCTGCTGCTTACTGGAAAATTCCGATTTTATCTAGCTGAAACACTTGAGAGTTATCTCGCTTTTGGACGTTAGAAACAAAACTGTAGACCTTGGCTCAGAGTTCTGCGGTCAGCTGCAGCGCCTGAACATCTGCACACTGCGTTGGAATGCAGATTAATCAATCACTTCTACCAAGCAAGCACATTGAAATGTTTTAAATACATTTGATTGATTGATTGAATATTGCTTAACGTCTCATATTTATGCACTTCGGCTAATCGAGACGATTTTTAAATACATACTTACAATGATTGGCATGAAGTGAGTGAGCTGACCTGTCATCTCAAAGACAATAACAGCCACTGAGATGGAGTGTGTCACAGCTCCGGTAAATGCCGCGGCACCCACTGTTGCATAGCCACCTACAACCATAAAATAACATCCATTAATATAGATACGAATGTTCGTTGACGGTCAGAATAAAATATAAATAATTAATATATTAATGAAAAGTGAGAAGTACCTCTGCACATTTTCTTGTACTATAAGCAGAGTAAAGCGTAAATGTAACTTTGACATGAGTTTGAGGTTGAGTACTTGTTCATTAACGGGACCCCCCAAAAAGTGGAAAGTAGGTTAGGGGGTTGGGAGCCGTGGGGCGGGGTACATGAAGTGCGTTGCAGTGGTGAGCTAGGCCCCCCAACCCCCCTAACCTACTTTCCTTTTCGGGGGTTCCCAACAATGAACAAGTACCATTATATTATGTTTTAAAGTTTTCGTTCATCGAGCGCCATGAGTAGGACAACGTTAAACATACAGAAGCTCTCTCAAGTGACATACCAACATAAAAGCATTGATTAAGAAAAACAATAGCAAAATCTCGGTTGATGAATGTGCAACTGAACCAAACGTCCGGTTAGTCAAAGTAACCTGAACACCTGTCGACTCCAGCTGCCGTTTGTACCTCGATGACGCTCATATAGCCATCCTGTAAGAGAACTCCGATTGATGGTGTGAGGTTGAAAGCAACATGGATGATTGAGGGAACACACTGAGCTCTATATGCTTACGTGGAGAGCGAATGCTATACTGTAACCTTGAAGCATACATGGGCCTAAAGCGATGGGTCTAAAAGGCCTAACTCGATGGGCCTATTATCGACGTCCCTCGATTATATTGCGATTGCACCACCGTCTAGATGTAAAACTTTACGTCAAGATGGTGGTTTTGTGGCTAGCTTATTTTGAGGTTATGTTGACTAGTAGACCTACATTACAGTGGTCTATTATCAGGGACACTCAGGATGCCTAGGAATAGTGTTTACTGCAGTGTTACACTGAATAAACTGATAAACACAGGCCAGTGACACAGGTGAACGAATCTATTATGTTTAGTTCGTTTGAATCTGCCGCTGATTAGGGACATAAGAAAATGGCGGACGGCAAACTTCCGCCAACTTCACATCTCAACATTTGCCCCGTATATATCAGATCTCCACGTAAGTATATAGAGCTCAGTGAGGGAACATCAGAAGAGCGCGTGGACATCCAGCTGACCGCACGCAGGCGCACTCCAGACCAGAACAATGGCGAATAAATACAGGTGTACCGCGCGCTCTTCTTCAGTAGTCCACTCCATCTACTCTTGAGGCGAGAAGTCTTGTCTGAAATCTGTGATAGTGGCAGAAAAGTGACACTTCCATCACCGGTGGTGTTCGTGCACAGTGAGGACATGAAGGGACACCGCCGGTGATGGAAGTCGAGAAGAAGTCGTATCTGAAGACTGATAACATCACCGGTGGTGTCCCTTCATGTCCTCGCCGTGCTCGAACACCACTGGTGATGGAAGTGTCACTTTTCTGCCACTATCACAGTCTTCAGATAAGACTTCTCGTCTCAAGAGTAGATGGACTGGTACTTGATCATTGTATTTGTAGGGACCCCCCCGGAAAGGAAAGTAGGTTAGGGGGGTTGGAGGGGGCACCCCACCCCACGGCGTTTCGCGTCCCCCCCCCCCAAACCCCCTGATCTACTTTCCACTTTTTGGGGGGTCCCGTTAATGAACAAGTACCGAAAATTGTTGTGAGACAGGGAGTAAATTGTTTTCAAGAGTGCACAGTGCAATATTTTACGTTTAAGTTTAGCTACAGTAAAGAGTTCCGTACCTGGTATGATTGGTATGTGAAGGAACCCCAAGCCAGTTGGGAACCAAAGGTGCATCATCTCACCCACTATGCGCCCTAGTCCTGCTCCTATCATGAAGACAGGAATGAAGTTCCCGGAGGGAATTGGGACTGTGGCTCCAATGATAGAGAACACAAACTAAAACAGATTGTCAGTTTTATGTCAGTTACCAACCTAACAATAAATGTTAATTCCAACTGCTTGATGAAAGTCCCTTCTCTGGAAATAAAATATAGCTTGAAATAGCAAGAACTATGCATTTAGGGGCAGCATTTTTATATCATATTTTATACCACATTGTAAGTTATATTCAAAATTTGCAAAAAGGTTGTCTAGCAATTCACGTTAATAAATTTGCGAAAAGCCCTTTATTTTTTCAGTAAGGATAAAAATATATTGGAAGTGTAATGTAGTTTACAGCATACAACACTCGTAGGTATAAAGGCGTAAACGGTGGGAATTTCTCCCCAAAGCAAAACATATTTCAATTTCAATTTTTATTAGGACAAATTGTACATTTTATGTAACAACAACACAATTTTTAGTGTATGTGTCCTTTAGCTAAATAATAAAAAAAATGTTACAAATACTAATATAATGAGAAATTGTCATAATATGTAATACATTGTAAATAATAATAATTATTGAAAAGTCATAAAATAAGGTTCATTTCATTATTATAGTTAATCAATAATATCAAGTGACAACAGGAATTTCTGTGAGTGTATCATTTAAGTAATCAATAAGATAAAAGTAGGCTTTTAGAATTAAAATTTGTTTTAGTTCATGTTTGAAACGGTCATAGCTTGAAATGTTTTTAATGGATTCTGGAAGATGGTTATAAAGAGATTTATGTAAGTAGTCTGAGTTTACTTGTCCAAGTTTTGTGTGATATGAGTTTAGCTGTAGGTGATTTTTTTTACGTGTGTCATGATCATGGACATTTGCATTTACTGAGTAGGTGTGTATATTTTTTTTAATTACTAATATTGATTTGAAAATGTATAAACATGAAATGGTAAGGATTTTGTGGCGTATAAAAAAAGGTTTACAGTGTTCTGTGGGATCAAGGGAACAAATTGCTCTAATTGCTTTTTTTTTGTATAATAAAAACTTTATGAATGTGGGTCGATATACCCCAAAATTCAATTCCGTAGCTTATATATGACTCAAATAATGAATAGTAGCATATTTTGGCTGTGGGGATGTTACTTATCTGCTTGATGGTCCTTATAGCATAACAAGACGAATTAAGTTTTGGTATTAATGTATTGATATGATCGTGCCATGTTAGATGTTGGTCTATTGTTAAGCCTAGAAATACATTTGATGAAACTTGTGTTATATTTGAATTATCTGAAAAATTAGTTAGGCATGGTATTTTATTTAAAGATTTAATCTTCTGAATTGAGTGGAATTGGATATAGTTTGTTTTTTTGGAGTTTAAAATAAGTTTGTTAGCTGTAAACCACCCATTTGATTCATTTAGTCTTTCTTCTGATTTATCCCGAAGAGCTTTGCTTTCATCAGCCTTTATGACTGTGGAAAAATCGTCAGCAAAAAGTTCAGCATCATCTATACTTTCAGTTAGATCATTGATAAAGACAATGAAAAATAAAGGGCCAAGAATTGACCCTTGTGGTAAATCGCTGTCTAGTCGCACCATATTCTGCAGTACACGTGACCAGGTGCACATAGAATTGATCTGATATTTGTTATAATTCTTATAAATATACCAGGTAAGTTTTCCAATTCCGTCGAACGTAAATTCTGACAGACGGATTTCCCTCGACTAAAATGTGCATGTTGGTAGTAGGTATTGCGTACTAAAAAAACAAGCACCTTAGACCTTCTCTCACAGTTTTTCTATAACAAAATACCTAGCAAGTCACATGAAAAGATCACAGTTTCCCCGAGTACATTATAGATGTGTATATCCTCGATTATTTTCCGAAAAGGATCCTGAGTGCCCGATTGGGCAGTACTCTTTCTTATCGCCCATGTTATAATAAATTGTGCTCCCTAGTTCAGCCTAAACGTTGTTTCTCAATTGATCATTACTTGGCTGACATTGCTTGCACACTCACCGTGAATGCCGTGAAGCCTGATAAGCTGACGAACACATTAGTGTACTCTGTTGACCAATGCCGAACAACATCAGCCTCCTCAACAGTCAGCTCGTCCTTTGTCCACGTGAAGTTCGAGAACAGATGGACGACCTAGGAGACACATAAAACAATGTGTCAAAATAAAGACAACCATACTTCTATGTCATAGCAGTATAGCATCATATCATAGCAGTATAGCATCATATCATATCAGCTATGATTAACAGTTCACTTGAGTTACACTAGAATTATTATGTTTGTAAGACATTCACAACAGTCAAAACTTTAGTAGGAAAAGGAAAATGGGTTGTTCAAAGGAGATGGTAGAATTTCTTATCATGTGCCTTGTGCCTAAGCACATTTAATTTACTTCTAATTACTTATCTTTGTTGCACAGTACATGATTGGCTCTAAATTGAAGGACACTTACAACATTGTGAACTAACTATACCTTAAATTTCAGGAATTATCTCCTTTGAAATCAGACTACGTATATAACCCTCTCATATTAAATGGTCCTTAAGCAAATTCTGCGACTATAACCACAAGAAAGGTATAAGGACAGTGGAAGACTCACACAATCATGGGGCATCCAGAAAGCAACAAAAATGAATTGATGGCCCAGGAGATGGAAGTTCTATTATTTCATTCTTCAGCAATTTAATTCAATATTCAGCGTATGCTTGATGTAAATACCTTGTGGTGGGTGTCGAGATCAGAAGCCATGAACTGACCCAGTCCTAGAGGGAAGGACACCGACGAGAACACCACTGCCACGATGCCAGGGTACAAGAAGCGACTGGAAACAAGGTGTTACGTTCTGTTACTTGGGGACACTCTGCCCCTAGAGCTACACTCCAGGGTGCTCGAGGTGCACCCTACAGGGGGCGGACTCCTGGACACTTACTCTAGGGGTAAGTTTTAACACGGTTTAAACCACAGTAATAGCAAACAAGCTAGAGTTAACAGTACATCGTAATTATCGAAAAATCCAGGAGGTTTGCATTAAAAATCGCTACCGATCTCAATTACAGCAATACAAATAGCGTTTTAAACCATCTCTGCTTAGCGTTTTTAAACCAGGGTTAAAATTCGTACAGGAACTCACTGCAAAGTTAATAAAATATGCTCTGGCTTACAAGTCTTTCTATGTTAGATGTTCAATAAAGATAAGACTGTAATTGAACACCAAATGTTGATAGTTTCACATTCTAAAAAAAAAAAAATTAATCGGTATAAAATCTTCAATGATATCAATTCGTTGATAACTTTCTTACTTTTTCTGCAGAAAGCTTGTAAGGACTTTGCTTCGTCTCATGAGGAAGACGTATTGACGATGAATCCACACGTAAGCTGCACCTCCCAGGCCACATATCATACTGGAAGAAATATTCACATCGTACATCATACACAACTTACTCTTCCACAGTTCAAGATAATATATAGTTTGGTTTATGATTGGGCTCTCCAGTTGGTTAATTTACAATGTTTTGTTTTGTAAGAATACATTTCGATTCTTTTAATGCAAGAATAATAATTGTAATAAAATAAAATGTATTTACAAATCTGTTATGTTGTTTAATGTGTGTAGTGTGTAATGTAATGTGTGTAAACATGTGATGTGTTTAACTTTAAACTTAAAAAAATTAAACTTAAGTATTGCAACCACGTAGATAACAGATAAAGCAATATAATAAGTTTCTTTTAGTTTATAGTCAAAATGCATAATATAGAATAGCAATTGAAACGATTGCGAACCTACTTAGTACTACAATATTATTTGATTTACTTCAATAACAAAATAACAAATAGAAAAATAATTAAAACCATTCCAGGTATAATATATTAATAAAAATAAAATAAACAAATAACAAAATTAATTTTGAACATAGGTATCAAAAATTGAAAATGCCATCATACAGGGCCACAGGCTGATTTATTGGATTGTAACCACACCACAATCTCATTGAATCCCCATCATCTTGATAGGATAAAGGGTGCATGGAATTAAGTGTTGGCATTAGTGCATTTTACAACTATGTGAATAACATCATTTCAACTACTTACCCAATAAAAGCAAATGCGATAAGCTCTTGCAAATCATACGCAATGACTGCGGTGAAGTATGTTCCAAATAATGCAGTCAAAGTAGCTAAACAAAAACAAGACGTTAGTCTGCCTCACAGTAACACATGGCGTTGCTGTGTTGTATGTGTTCATGTACCACTGTTACCAGGTTTAATATGGGTACTAGTGAGGATATAAATAACAAGCGGCGTTTACAATAGAAGCTCTGATATCACAGAATTCATGCAATATACAGACGAAATAAAATACAGCACATTTTTGTGTTGAATCTGTCCAGAGAAAACTGGGTTTTCCCTCTTCAGGGGTGACTGTGTGGTGACTTCAGGGGTGTGAGGATATTTGGTCTACTTTTCTTATTCAAAAGGTGTGAAAATATGAATGGGACTGGACGGTCCAGGATTTACATACTTGATTGGTGGAGGTGCCGGTCCAGAATTTTTTATTATAGCCATGTATTACAAAATGCCATTCAATGAAAATCCGGACAAAACAAGAATAAATTGAGAGAAAATTATAATGTAACATGTTTCACATGAAAAAATCATTATCCATTTTAACACGCAGTAACTGTCTTTTTTCCCCTACACGACCCGACTAGGCCCGAAAACCCGAAGCAGTTCAGTACCCGAACTTAACGCGATTGTCAAATCCTCTACCCGCACAGTCCTAATCAAATAATGTGACTGATCTACGAGATCAATGATAACGATTTTATGTAATTTTAAATTTCGATTATTGAATTATATTTTATAGTCGGTTATCGACCGATCGTATACAACAATCGATTAATCTCAGCGCGAATAATCATTGCCGTCAAAGCGCCCTAAAACTACTAATAGTATTAATCGCATGGCAATTTCGAATATCGATGATCAAATTATTACTCGCATCGAACGGCTTCACACAGACACAGTTTCACAGACAAACCTTTTCTGGTTTTTGTGGATTTATACACGGTGAAGAAATTGTAATAAACCAAAGAGCAGACTCTAGCCCTAGTCTGCACTCTGTACATCATTGTATTTTAGATAATATAAGTGGTGTGCGGGTATCCGAAATTTCGGGTTGGGTCGGGTATTTGGGGGTACAAAACAGAGTATCCTATTTTCGGGTAGGGAAAAAAATGTTTTTTTGGGATTGGTGGAGGTGCCGGTCCAGACGATTTGAATGTTAATCTTAAAAAGTACATTATTTGAATAAAATCTTGGGTCAAACACACACCATTACACAAGTTGAATATTATTTCAACTTTTTAATTCGTTGTCGTAATAAAGGAGCGATGCTCTACCACTTTTCTGTTCGTCTGTCTTTGCTGTCTCACGATAAAAAAAGACTATGTATGAACTTCGATTGACATGCGTTTTTTGTTGGCATTCATCTTCAACAAGGATGGTACAGAAAGTTTTTGGTGACCGGAGGATCAAGGAGGTGCGGCTATAGCACCACTCAAAGGGGAATTTCATTAAACCCGGCACCTCCACCAAATTCGACATGAATAATTTAATTTTTGTTTTGTTCTTCGGCAATCTGTTGGTTAAGTAGATAATGATGATTTGTGTTGCTTAACGTCTCTATTAATGCACTAAGGCAATTGGAGACGATGAGTGGTGATAGATGACGAGAAAGGACGCTTATAAAAACATGCCTTATGCGGGATTCCAACCCATGTCCTCGTAGAGCCACACGATTCAACAAACGCTTATATGTGCCACCGCGGACGGCGTTGATTAGGTAGCTTCGCTCACTATTTTTATATATTTCCATACTCGTGATTGTTGAAAGTAAGTCAAAGCGCAGTTCGTGATCGAGGAAGCTTAGGGTCAATGGCGAGAGTGAGGGAGGGAGGGGGGAATCTCAGGGGAGAGTTATTTACCTGGTGTAGGACATAGGAATAGAGTTTATATGTTTGGGACTAGATAATTTGAAAATAAAGTTTGTATTGTGTAACATGACAAATATAACTTTACAAAAGTCAGCAACTACTTCAAAATGTATGTGGACTGTGGAGTATGTCAAGCAGAGGCCTACACTATAGAATCACGGGCAAAGCAGAAGGCGACAATCACTAACAACTAGTAAAACATTGCATTGCTTACCTTCATGTTCTATCCACACAGCAAGGAGTCGGAAAACAATCGCACAACAAACAGCAGAGAAAAATCCTCGCCAGTAATTACGAACAGCAAAGTAAACCGACGTTACTTCAATACTGTACAGCACACCTAAAAGAAGGAAATTATTAGTATAAATGTTGTTTTCTTATAAGTTTCTATAATATCGTAACCAATAGAAGAGTAACACTTTCTCCAGAATTAAGATACATAGAAGCTACAACGTAGGTTGCCAACATTGTTTTATAACATTTCTGAGAAACTTATTGAAGCCCTAGAAAGTGTTAAATGAGATATTAATATATTTGAGGTTTAGGATATTACAAACAAAATCATTCACCAAATTCCATTCGTCTTTTTAAAAACGTTTAGCTATCAACCGCATAGTGATCATTTAATTAGAGGTTATCAAACATGTTTATGTTCAAATGTTAATTGTAAGAATGCGAATATTAATACAATAAAAATAAATAAATAAATATCCTAATGCTAGAACAGTGATGTGAGTTACCTCCGACTGGTGAGCCGAAGCAGGAAGACAGACCGACAGCACATGCTGCTGCTAACATATCAGTCTTGCGTGATTGGTTCTCGTATATCCCTTGAAAAGAAGTCATTAACTTCGAAAGTAGACTCGCTACTATGCTGGCTATGTGCACAAATGGAGCCTGAAAACAAAAAGTAAATGGTAATATGACATTGTACGATTTTTAATTGGTAATTAATTATCCACGTAATCTCGTCTACCACAATTTTACTGTATCGTAATGCCCAATTTAAAAAAAATTCATTTGATATTGCTTAACGTCTCATATAATGCATTAAGGCTATTCAAGACGATGAGTGGTGATATATGAGGATGAAGTATGAATAGAACGGAGGAGGCGAAACCCGGTACCGGCACGTAGCCTACTCCTTTCGAAAAGTACCCAGGGGACCAACGGCTTTACGTCCCATCCGAAAGGACGGTGTAATTTGACAGTCATATAGGTTCCTCCACTAACCCGGACTGCCGAGCAGACGTCGAGGAGAACGAAGCCGTTACACTAGCTCTCGAACCCTCCAACTGCTCTAACCAGCGGTATACGTGACACGTGTGTCTCAGGGCAGAGCACAGCGGTCACCCACTCTCCCCCTGACCACGCCCGAAGGTTGTTTAACTTCGGTGTTCGAGTGGTAACCGGCTAAACGACCTCGGCTAGACCGTTGGCTTTTTAAATTTAAAGATTTATTATTAAAAGATGTATTATATAAAATAAACGCATTTGTAGAGTCTACCCATCTCATTATACAGAGTTTCAACAATTACAACTATACATTAAAGAGTAAGAGATTTGCACATTTTTTTTAATTTAAATGAGTAAATTGCAGACAAACCTTTATAGGCTTCACCATCTTGTAGCCAGCAGTATTCTTGAGTTTCACATGCAATACTATTGATTAGTAAATTATATAAGGCTTAACAACTACAAAAATGATCAGGAGAGATGGTAGGTGTTAACGTCATAGCTTGGTGACGTTAATTGAAGGACTTTCAAAGCGTATGTACAGTTGTTCAGAAACAGGACGGTATCGACGATTAGATCGTGGCCAATCAGCGATCAGCATTTAAAATTGGGGCATGTTGTTTGGCTACAGTTCACTCGTGCACCGACGACACCTGCACAACCAAACTTTCTTCGGGACAACTCAACTATAGTTCCTTCTCTTCCACATGCATTTATTTGGAAAGTGTATTGAAGCGATTCTTTTTTATGTATTTATATTAGAAAATACCTTCAACTCCGTGAGAGTGAAGTGGGTAATAGATGGGCAAGTTCACACGACTGAGTTGAAACCGAAAAACATCATAAAGCGGTGATAAACAGGAATTGGTGAGCTGACATCGTGCACGCCATGCAGCCAGGACAGTCTTACCTCCTTCCCCAGCGGAATGCCACTACCCAGGGTAGCTATCAGACCGATCACTTTGGCTATCAGGGTCCTCATCGTGAGGCACTCCTCCAGTGCCACTCCACGCAGTATTGTCTTCACCTCGGGAACACCAGAGCCTGCAACCACCATGCATCTTGTTTTAACTCCAGAAGAAGAATTTGGTAGCTACTAGCTAGCTTATTAAAATATCACAAGGTTACCCTATTATCCCTCTCAGACCCTGCGTCCTCAAACGAGGACGTCAAGTTTTCAATTTAACCCCTTTTTTAGGTGAATAAAAAAATATATCCCCCCCCCCCCCCATCTCAATCGTACGAATAACACATTTTTTAGAGAAGATTGAAAATAGACATCTTCAAACAAAAACAGCTAAAAACAAGAAAATTCTGGTTTGTCCCGGAAATTTGATGTCGTAGGCTGTCTAGTATTGCAGGTATTTGAGATACACAAAATCCAAAATGCAAAAAAAAACAGAAAAAATCTAGTTTAAGATATATGCCTAGAATTTTTATTTTAACTTAAAATGTTGTTTGAACTCAAAATCCCAAAATTCCCAAAACTCGTTAAACGTAATGATAAAAAATATGAAAAAATACTAAAAATCTTTGAAGAAATGCAAAACTCCAACTCCAAGTATATTTGCTTAAAATTACCTCAATTAAACGAAAAAAATAAAGGACTGAAAAGGTTAACACTTAAACAGTGTACTATAGACCCGGTAGAACTTATAATTGCAAACTCCCTTGAACCCGTCATTAGATGTAAGATCTGAAATTTACATGACAATAAATCACCAGTTATAAATTCCTTTGAACCTTGGCAAATGGTGGAATGTGCCTTCGTGTCAAATCATCGATTGTACCATTAAAATATTTGATCGCAAAACTAAATTAAACAATACAATAAAATAATATAAAAAGCAAAAATAAATATAATATCAAATTAATTGTTGGCAGCGGGTAGTTAGGACCTACCTATAGCTTGTGGCGCAACAAGGTGAACAAAAGCTGCCGAGAAGAGAATAAGTAATATTGGTAATACAATCCATGCAAAGTATTGCAACGCTGGGTGGATGTCAGAGATCTCATACAACCATATGCGAGCTGAAACAAACAATACTTCCATTATTTCTGTTTTGGTCACCATATGTTTGATGCGACTTAACTATTTGTGAAGTAGTGACTTACCGTGAAAGAGAATCGCCACCGCATAATCTAAGAAGAAACTAATAGGAGCCATAATTATTCCTAATAATGCCAGAAATATCCAATCTTCCCCTAGTTTGGCGCATGTATGCTTCCAAAGCCAGCAAAGTCCCGATCTTATCTGCAAAAACATTTAGGAATTAACGCAATCCACACAGTAACTTTACAGTAGTTCCGAAGTAACCCTGCCAATGCTGACATCATGGGATGGTAGATCTTGGTCAATCAGCGATCCTAAATTTTAAATCACGACCACTCATTGCCTAAGAATTATTCGTTGATCGTGCCAGAGCCGACAAGATGGCTTCTGAACTACTTTACTTGATGTTTGAAAAGGATAATTTTTCAACGAATGCGTATATGTTTATCAGGTACACACCTGACACAGGATTGCCAACACAAGAAGAGAACAGATCATGAAATATACTCTTACGAATTATACAATCAATTTGAAAATATTTGGTTAAGTATATTATATTAATTACAATTCACCACCTCTTAAACATATTATTTTCTTATGCATAGATGAGCATTTTGGAATATAATACATAGCTTACTTTGTAACATTTGCCTTCACTGGTGGGGTGCGCATCTTTTCGTTGAACGAGCTGAGTTTTCCTTTTATTCTGGGCGGATTGGATCCTACGCGCCTCTTCCTTTGCAAAGTCACCAAGAGCCTTTGTGTAGTGACCATACATCTAGAAAATAAATAACACACCGATTAATCAATGTAGGGATCGTATAACCTTCGAGATTGTTTAGTTTACCTAAAACGATTACAGTAGCATGTACTTTATGTTTTAATTTATAAAATAACATGGAGATCGACCTAAAGACAAATGTGACTACGGCGTCTTATGCCAAATTTATCTAGGCCTACATCATCTACAAAGGTAAGTACTGATCAATTAATATCACTGCATTTTGTAATTTCAACTTCGAAACATATGTAGTAAAATGTAGAAGAAAATTGATTTAGAGCCACCACCTTTCAGATAAAGAAATATACATTTCCAAAAGAGACAAAAAATATTGTATGTGTATGGTTTGCGACAATCCATGGCAGCCTGTCTATTTTAAGAAAGTGCAATTAAACCAAATATTTGATTTGGCATGACACGTTTAAACAATCAATCTATAAACGGCAAGCAATTATATTGTTACACTTACACAATAAAGAAGCAGAAAATGTAGGGCATACAGATGTGACTAAACATCATCCAATCGCGTCTCTCGGTTGAATTTGAACCGGTTCAAAGTCATAGTATAAGACAAAACAATATGGGGTTTTCTTGTTAAATATTAGGTATTTTAAGTGTGTACATTGTTACAACCAATTTCGTCGATTAATTTAATTTTTAATGTTAGAAGTTTCATTATAATAATTTATGTACATATTTTTTTGCTTTCGTTTTTTACTTATATTCTGATGAAAAGTATGCGTTCGTTGGCTCATAGACTTGTTGTTTCGAAATGCCTATCTAGGCCTATGTAATACTGATAAGTATAGACCTATTGAAGACATTCGTATGCAAAGAACTTAGAACTCCTACCGAACACACCGTCGTTTACCAACGAACCAAACAATAAACAAGCAAAACGAGGCCAAACTAATTTTGACTGTTATAACTACAAGATAAAAGAAAGCATTGCAGAAAATCAAACTTAGGCTCGTGTTTTAAAAAAAGGGTCAAAAGTCACAGGGGTTTGTTTTAACACAGCATATGGCCAAACGTTACAGGATTGGCAGGGAGGAGGGTACACTGATCTTTGTAGCTTTATTATAATAATTTATAATAAATAATAATAATTATTATATTACTGTAATAAATTATTATTTTATATATTTTGTCCGAGAAGAGTAATTTGCTGTGGTCTATAGTTCTATACTTTACTAGGAAAACGCTAAAGTCCCGCCGCGTTGATGGATGAGCTTTTTTAAAGTTTTTAGTTTGCGTGGGATATCTTTACTTTTGCAAGTGCTTTGTTTTTCTGCCGACGCATTGTAGGTGATTGTTGTCAAGTTTCTATTGTTTCTTGTTAATTTGTTATTATTTAACGTAAAAATCTTACATTAAAAGCTATATTTCTATGGATTCTGGCTAACTTTTTCAACATTTTCTTTCAAAAGGTACTACATCACCATAACCTTAATGTCCATGTATAATATGAACGTTGTAGCCCCACCCGTTTGGTCAGAATTGGCCCAAATGGCACGAAAATATCGCACAAAAAGTCAAAAAACGTATATTAAAAGCTTTATTTATCTCGATTCTGGCTAACTTTTTCAACTTTTTCTTTCAGAAAGCAATACATCACCATAACCTTAATGTCCATGTGAAATATGAACGTTGTAGCCCCACCCGTTTGATCAGAATTGGCCCAAATGGCACGAAAATATCGCACTAAAAATCGAAAAAAAATCGTAAAAGTACGATATTCATGAGAAATATTCTTCGATTGTCACCAAAACCGTGGCAAGTCTCAGTTCAGAGAAAACGAAGGTCGTGTCAAATTTTCATCAAGATCGGCATATGCCGTTTGCCCGGTAGAGAGCGAACAAACAGACAGAAAAACGAAAAAAAAAAAAAAAAACACCCGAGCTAAATTTTTTGGGGGTCGGTGAAATTGAAGTCTTCGCTTCGCTCATCCAATTAATATATTTGAGTTTAAGTTATATGTAGGGTTCTCTTTCGATTGTTTTAACTGTACCTATTCAATGATTTTGTGCCCTCGTTTATGTAGGCAAACGAGGACGAATAGTTATATTTAAGGGCGGGTAGCACAGATAATTTTATTATATGATATATTATTTAGTCTCCCAAAATCAGTTTGTACTCTCAGACTTATCAGGATATCTACTTATATCAGATTACCAAATTCCCTTACTTTTCCAGGTTTTACAGACTGAAACCCGAATTTTTCCAGGCTGTAAATTTGGTTGACTGGGAAAAATAAGAGAAGTAATTTTGTCACAGACATGAATTTGTTCCGGCCTTCTCACTGTTCACTGTACCGGCTAATGTTTTTAACGGTCGTGTTTGCTGACTTTTATCACATTATTCATAAGTCTTTCTAATTAAGTATACCCATAAACAAGTCTTTCGTTTGTCTTTTTACATTGGGCTGCTGCCCAACCAACCTACTAGCTAATGGTCATCCAGCTAGAATATCAACCACACTGAGCATTCATTCAATCTCCATGTTATACGTTTGAGAAGTAGGCCTAGCTAATACGCTCCCTTTGCACAAGGTCAACTCCCCCCCCCGCACTTTCCATCCGGCTGCGAATAAACACTCCAAGTGCAAAATTCTTTCTTGACAGTATTTCTAATTTAATATAATGGAAATAATTACATCTAGGAAATGATTTTATCATAGCTTAGTTGTAAACAATTTTAATGTAATAATTTAATAACTGTTATTGTGGCACTGAAGCGCATGAAAATCATTCAACCCACTTCCTCTTGGAATAACATTTACCATAGCAGTTTGTTGGGTAAGTTTATCTTTTAAATTTAAAATATCGGCCTCTTGTTTGCCACGCTCGTCGATGCACAAATGCGAATGTATTTAATGTATTAATCTATTTAAATACCCAGTGTGTTGTCATTTAGCTACCAGGTGCTCAGGGCCAAGTACTGATCGTTATACCGGTGTATGAGTTGGCAGTGTCGTCAAATTGTGTCATCAAATTATAGAAAGGTTTCTATGCTCCACTGAACTACGTGAGCATAAAAATGAATGTCATCAACTACATACTAGAGGGATTGATTATATTTACTATGTACAAGGATGCAAAATATTAAATTAGGGGAAAGTACCACCCTTCATAAAAAATATGTATATAAATCCATCTATTTTTAAAAAAATGTGTAACTACATCATATCAACAATATTCATAGCATGCCTCGTCAAAATGTCAGATGGAACGCATAGTTGAGTTTTGAATTACCACACACAACTTTTTGCAGTTTTCTTGTAGCTCAAAGCTTGATTAACAAGTGGGCCATCAGAGTCCAACTCGCAACCTTCTCGTGGTTTGGCCCGTGATTAGGGGAGTTTTTCTCCCTGAAACTAATGGCGAGCTCTGGGTCGTCGTCGGGGAACTTTCCCCTTCCCTTTGACTACCTCCCCGACGGCGACGACAATGACAACATGGACGGATGATGACACAGACGGAGACGACCACGACGTGGGGGAACCCCTGCCCTCCCCATACGCTTGTGGCTGGTTCTGACCAGCACAGGCCTGTCCACCCCTTGTCCCCCCGCGTCATCCCTTAGTCTCGATTAGCCAAGTTGCATACATATGAAACGTTAAGCAATATCCAATCAAATTGGTCAACAAGTATATTTTATTGAAATGGGAAGGGATGTTCTTTGTGTCCAAGCACTTGCATAGGCCTACATAACAACATATCCGAATAAAACATTAGAATATTTTACCGAACAATTTATTATTTCCTACTAAACCGTTGTGTTTTAACTTTCTCTTTGCTTATGCGATTTTGCAATTCATTCCCCATTATCAGTTCCTCATCCTGAATAGTAAATTGTTTCCCCTACAGAGCATCTGAAGCTTCTGAAGTGTGTAGTGTGTGCACTAAGTTACTGAAATATGTAAACAGGAAGGTATTTGCGTCTAGGTACTTCCTTTGAGCGTGTATAAATGCCACTTGTGCGTGATGTATAGTGGAGAGAGATCTTTCTGTTGGGCTAGTTGCCAGGAAGCGTCATTCATTCAGTGCACTTAGATGCACTCGGGTTCCGCGCTGCCATGTTGATTTGTTTAAACGTGCACTAGCTGCAAATACGCGGCTCTGCTAAACATTTACATATGCTTGCTTCGCGAGGATATGCCAGAAATACGTAGATTTCAATTTTTGAGTTTTGACACAAGAACCCCTCCTAGGTCCCTACAGTCAACGCCAGTAGAATTATTTAGCACACACACATTCAATTTTTAATAACCCTCACAAATTGTCTGCTTGTTTAGTTATAGAAAAACATCCATTTGCGATTTCAATTCAAACTTCATAGTTTCAACAACCGTTAGCGGTACCACTATCTAATTTTAGTTGGTGAAAATGTTCAACCAATTGATCTAAACATGCATTTGTGATATCGTGATCAATAATTTATATCAATTCAGCGCAACTGTTTCAGTCTATTGTCAACCAACTGATCAGTATCAAGAATCTATTTTGGAGGGATAAATTATCATTGAAATATCAAAGGATGACCAATACATTTCGTCAACTGAATTTTTATTATAGGGATGACAAATAGGTATATATAAAAGCTGTGATTATACTTCAATTGTAACAATACCTTGACAAGTAGACGTAACACACATTGAGGATTGTGACAAAATATTATATTTCTGTCAAAATAAACTGATTGCAATCTTTGCTGTACAGTATGGAGATCGTGTACTGATCGACTCGAACTGAAAACTAGTTTTCGAAGACTGTGATTAAGCATTGGACGTACGTAGGTCACTGGCAAATAGTTGTGCAGGACTGTGGATGCTAGTGCTAGTGATAAACATGCTTCAAATACGCAATAATGTAGCTAGTACTCTGAATCAGATCATGTAGCAAGGCAGTGACAGTTATGGCCAAAGGTAACGACACAAAAACAATGGAAATGCGTAAACGTCAAACGCGAGACTAATTCGGGTGGTTGTCGGACGATACTCGTCTCCGGCAATCCTGCCTGAAGGTTATTCCCATGGTTTCCATGGTTTCGAAAACTGGGACTGATTCATATAGCTGTCACAATAAGACGCGCAACTTCACCCTGTGAGGTCTATCTACAAAACAGATTTTAAATTATAGTTCAATATGCATTGATCAAACTGCACAAACAACAGCACACAAACTGTAATGAAGGCCACGTCGATACACCCTCCAAATCAACGCTATAAAGTATAATAAGGGGTATTCACCCATTAAACTCAAAAAAATATTTCATTCAGACTATTTAGTTATGAATTTAGGTATTAACAGAAAAATTATTGGGTCCACAATGACCGGAAAAAAAATTGTCAAACTTGGTATTTTTCGAGCTAGGTCACATCGGCAAAAATCTCCCATAAGAAATAACATGGGGACGACCTGTATGCCCCGTGACCTTAGAGGATTTTGACCCAAAAAAATATTGGCCATTATTGACGTACTTCTACAGACTTTTCTGCAAATCTTCTATATTTTGTTTTGTAATTTGGGCAAGTGGTTCGGTCAAAATATGCTGATTAACAAGAAGGGGTGTGGATTTGGAATGCATATATTTTTGTGTGTTGGAGTGTATATATGTGTACAGTTTCAAGACACGATGTTATAAAGGGCTAATTTTAGATTGGTACGATGCTCTAGTATCTAGGCCTATGTGGAACAAAAAAGAGGCAGGTTAAAGCCAGTTTAAGAAATTTTCCAAAACGCCAATTCTCGCAAATATTTGGATCAAAAAAATTTATAAAAATTCGTGTAAAATCACAGTAACAATTAAGATATAATTTTTTAAACGGTTATTTAAGTGTACTACTGTGCTATAGATTATGTGAAAAAATGGGGGTAATAGCCCCTTTAAGTGCGTTAAAATGGCAAACATACGTATGGGTTGCTAAAATAATTAAATTCGATTCAATTTCGCTCTGGCGGATGTAAACCATTCCTTGGCCATCCGCTTTTGGTGGGCGTACAGATACTTCTACGTATATTAATAAATCCATCCAGAGAGTTGGCTCAACGCTAGCACACTTAACTCTACTTGAGAAGGTCGTGGATGTGATCTCGTCGCCGGAAATCCTGACTGAAGTTGGTTTGTATTCCTCACCCATAACATGCCCACGGGCGTTTATTCCTGGCTAGCTACCCCTCTAAAATTACCGAGTACAAACGGACAGTATTAGGTAGTATTAGAGGCAGTATAACATTCTACACTACAAAAACAAACCGAGTAGGAGAACTGATCACAGAAAATATATTTATTTCGTTCTCCACTCAATAAAAATAATAAAAGTTAAGAATATTAATGAATTTACTCTATTAGCCGAAAACCGGGTCCTATAAAAAGTGCAACATATATGTTTGATACAAATCCTTCCTATAAAAGTACGTGTACGAATCAAAAAATTAATCATCTTTACGTAAGTTTTTTGTTTACTTTGTGCAGTTGATCAATTAAAAATTCGCGCGGGAAAGTAATGCCCTATGAATAAAAGCCGAATAGTCATTTTTAGAATTATTTGTCTCTTCTACGAAACATTGTATTCCAAATAATTATACATCGATCCATCAAACAATCAAATAGTAAAGGCTAGTAGTAATAAAAAAATACGTTTAAAACTATACATAAAACACTCCATACGTAGCGTATGGGACAAGGAGGGCGGCAGAATATACCATGGACATGGTGTACCAGTGGGAAGAATGCTTAAAAGCACCGACGCCATACGGCCTGGTTGTTGTCTTATGTACCGGGACACAAGAAATAACTAAACTGCTCTATAGCAGCAAAGAACGTGGTTTGCATTTGGTAGTTGCTTTTAAACAACAGCACAGATAACAAGAGGTTGATAATACAAAGTAGGTTTCGGGGAGTAATTAGCTAGTAGAGGTATAGCATTATTATTATAATGCCACTTTTAAAGTGTTACGTACACCTCCGCATACTTTGAAATTATAATGATACAATTATTTAAGTGTAAATTTAAGAATGATCTACTAGAAACTTGTATTGTTATATATTATATATTTTTTTAATAATTATATTCATTATTTCTTCTCCAGTCACTCAGTGGAGGCATTGCAAATTGACACTACACGTATTGCTGGAACTAATTCAATTATAATATTCCATAGGTTTTCTTTTATGTGTGCTGAAAATGATACAAAATCTACGTATCTTCTATAATTTAAAAAAAATATTTCACGTTGTAACGTTGATGTATCTCCCTGAAAAGTTATAATGTTAACAGCAGTGTTTAGCGTTCGATCACTCCTTTCTGGTTTAAGACTTAACCTGATGGCTTCTAGTGGAGTTTGAGAATAGTAGGAGAGGACTATATCATAGGATTTAACCCTCCCTCAGCATTCGCCTTTTGACTGAGGAAACCCCTGTAGAAACTTCAGTGAGGATTGCAGGTGGCAGGAATCGCTCCGCTAACCTTCCGAATCAGAGCCTCGCATGTAACACGTGGGCTACCCCTATCCGTTTTATTCTGAGTAAATACGTAGGTTATAGTTTGTATGTTGAATTGTTTATGTATGAGGGCATGTATTTGTATAATATATTATTTATATAATATTTTAGAAGTTCAGCTTATAATAGCAAAATATGGATTGCATTTATATCACATTCTCTCCTACCGTCAAAGAAATTGTCGGTTTAAAGATGTCGATAAATGATAACAATAATATAATATATACTTGCGTTACGTATTCATACATGATGTTATTTGTCATTATATATCTATCTATTGTTGTGTATTATGTTGTTGTATAATTCTAAAGAGTTTGATCGCATCCTTGACACAACTGGTAGAAGTGACTAGTGAGTGGGGGAATGATTTAATTCCTCTTCGGAACCGTCAGACATCTTGACGTCCATGAGGGTACTGAGTCAGTGGCAGCTCTGGCGATGTCATGCCAGTGTGACAGTCATCTGGAAACTAGCCATGTGCAATGTGCATGCCCCTACCACCTCCTGACCACAGGCAACCTACAGAGAGGGCGCCCTAGAAAGGGGATTCGGACTAATAAATTTATTTTATTTTATCGATACTCCACAAGGATAGGCCCCCAGAGGGCAGTTAGTGTCAGCGAACGACAGTAGACGATGAAAAGTTAATTAAACTCAATGCATGAAAACCATTGTACACAGAAAATAGTACAATGATAATAATCATACAATCAATCATGATATAAAATAGTTTTTAAATACTACAAATTGTTTATGTATGAATGTCCATATATTTTACGGACACCAAAGTTTGTAAGCCTATGAATATTCTTATAATTTAATCATAGTATTCTTTTTTCATGGATCAGAATTTTAATTCACTTGCTTTCAAGTTTAATGTGTGCTTAATTACATAATTTAAAATAATGGTGCACGGTGATCCCATGCACAAGTTATTGAAGGTGTACAAACGTTATTTTTTAGTTAAATATAAAGCTTATAATGTAAAGGCTTGGTTTGAAAATGAAGTTGCTTTTCGAAAAGCAAATGCTATTTACAGTCATCTCTAGTAATCCTAATCCATGCACCTAGGTTCTAAAAGTGTAGAATACGTGGGAGGTCCAGCGTGCAATGAATGACTCACCAAAGTATGCTGATATCCCAGCTGGGTTTGCTCCGGTAATCTTCCTCCCTGCGCCATTGTATGTTTGTTGAGGATACGCACAGAAGTAAAAAAAAAAACAATCCAATTGACAGCAGTTGTTTTCCGACGCCCGTCACACACACACGCCCGTTGAAACCATCATCGAGTGTCTACTGGAAACGATGTCAACAACACGGTAACGCGCTGTTAGTTGCGCGAGCCACCCGTAATCAAGTCGTTGATAACGATTGGCATGTTACTTTAATTAGGATATTATTATTTCAGTTCCCAACACAAGTCTTGTCGGTAAGAAACGGAGCAACTTAGCATTGTTATCATCGCTGGCACACAAATGACGTAAACTTGCGACACCCTGGCTAAAAGAAGTATTTCGAAGACACACGGAAGGTTAGAAATTGCAGGCTTTTCGAAAATATGTCTACGAAGAAAAGAAAGTCGTTACAGAATAATTTGCTTATCACGATAATATGTAGAATCTTCGAGGCGCGTGTGATAAAAAAACAACGCACTTGAAATAGAAAGTGGTTTTTAGGTAAAATGTGTAAAAGTAGCTAATGATTGTTATTTAATCGTATTTTTTCACTTTTATATACATGTATGGTTTCCTTTGCATAACGAACATAAAAACTTTTTTAGTTTTTTTAGTTTCTTATCAGGCACATAGCTCAAGTCCCAAAAAAAATTCTCGAGAAAAAATAAACATTTTGATGTTGCATTTATGATGTAGTCACATTTCTTCTATAAATTTAACTTATTTTACGGTTAAGGTTGAACAATGGTCTATTCTTATTCTGTAAGTAGCACAAATTTTTAAAAACACATTCTTTGAAAAGGTTATAAGATTTCACAACACGTAATGAGTCGATTGAACGTGTGCCACGAGGTAGGAAGTTCTTCGCTGATCACAGTATAGGGAGAAGAATGAACCTTCCGTAAGAATATTGGCACGGTTACTACGCGAAGGTGGGACTGTCACTGGTCTAACTCGGAGTTTATTTCCGGCCAGGTATGGTGAGCTCCCGATTAAAGTCGATGTTGGCAGTTCAGATACCTACCAGATGGCGGGCTAGTGGTTGCGTTCAACTATGGGACAATTATGTAACTAATTGTCTTGCGTGTAATGAGATGATATAATGGTTGCACGTACGACAGGGATGACGCGCCGATGATACATAAGGGGACCTACAAAACACTCCCTCCCCCTCCCGCACCCTACAACATGACCCTTGCGTTATCGGGTGCATCCGTCATGACTGTTTTGCATGTTTAACCTTGAAACCGTGAATATAAATAAACATTTTTTATTTTCACACAAAAATCTATGCTGAAACCGGACGTTTTATATTATATTATTATAACAAATATGACGCAATAGTCGAAAAAGATGTGTCCCGAACGGGGTTTGAACCCGGATCCTCGCGCGGTCGGTTGTTCCTCATGCCCAGTGGCGGCGCCAGACAAAACTCAATGGGGGGGGGGCAGCCGCAGAGGAGGCGCAAGGAAATAAAGTGGGAGGGCAATCAGTGGTGGGTAGCTGGGGTCTGGGACGAAGCCCCAGTCGCCGGAGGCCCTTTCGCTGAAGTCGAAAAAAATTTCACCATACTACAGTTATTCCGTCATGTTTTAACTGAAAAATCGCAACTCTAGGGATTATACCGTTTTGTTTATGAAGGATAAACACTTGGTAAAATAAACACAAATATGTAGGTTGTTAATTTAATTTGTGATTTGATGATTTAATTTTAGTATTGTTACACGACGTGCAGCAGGCATTTGAAACCGGGGGGGACAAGCGGGGGGGCAATCCATTTTAGGGGGGGGGGCAAGTGCCCCCCCCCAGGCAACCCCGTAGCACCACCACTGCTCATGCCCCATTCTGCAATCACGAACCACATAACCCCATTCCGCACCATGTCGAAGAACGGTCCCTTTGCGTTTCCATGTTGTAGAATAGAATGGTAATATGAAGGGTACATGTGCCTGTTTTACTGGAACTGAGAATTGTTACGTACGGCGTGATTTTAAAGTTATTTTAATCTTAGACTTGGTATTTTAACGTTTAGCTTAGCGTCTTGTCAGTGTTAAAAGTGCTGTTTTACATAAAGAAAAGAAAGCAACAGCCTAGTTTCATAGTTGTGTGCAATGTACAGTCGTGTACACTCGTGCGAATCATCTATAACCGTCCGGAAAATATGACATTTCACAACTTTATGAACCTTGGCTTTATTTGAAGATTAAATCAAAAGAAATTGTTTTTGTTTCGTTCCTACCGTACTCAAATACAATCAAATCCGCGGTGGCATTTACGATTATGGCGCTGGTCCGAGGCGTATAGCTCTACGAGGACGTGGGTTCGAACTTCGAATCCCGCACGAGAAATGTTTTTTTGTAAATCGTCCATCATAATCTAACGCCACTCATCGTCTCGAATAGCCTATGTGCCTATGTTGACGATAAGCAACACAAATCTTCATCATCACAGGCGATCCCGACCGAAAGTTTTCCCCAGAGCTCCACATTGTCATAAAACATGGTCATATGTTTTGCTACCAGTGGTTGCAACATACAGACGATGTTTGCAATGTAAATCCTGAAAATTTTAATATTTTAATAATTTGAAGGCCATTGTGCACAACTAAGTACATAAACAACGTAAGGTATTACTCAAATTAATATTCAAATAAATTGAGCTAAATCGATTTTTCAATCCGACCTTGAAATTTGTATGGAATATTTTGACTCTTCGGAATTTAGATTGGGGATACTTTTAAAAGAGACAGGTTAAAAACATAATTTAGATTTCTCAGATTAATTAATCGGGAAATACTCCCGTAGGTGTAATTGATATGGAAATCAATCCAGAAATAAAATAAATAAATTTACACCACTGAGATTGATCTTTTTAATTTCTAGATTGATTTTCATATAATGAAAACATAAATCTAAATAAAGAATTGGTGTTCCTTTTACAATCTTTCCTAAAAAGAACAATTTTCTTAAAAAATAAATTTACTAAAATATGACATTGTATCATGTAGAAGGGCGGGTTACATTTGCAATAATTTGGTATTTACTCAACAAGGGTTGATAAATTGAAATTATTGACTAAAATATAGGATTTACGGTTCCGAGGCTCTCCCTAGCGGAAGGAAATTTTGGTGCTCTTTGAACTAACATTACTGCTATAAATTTTTCGATGACAATTTTTTATGAAAGCTACTAGGGCTATGCCAACTGAACGTCTTTGCATATTGCAATAATGTTTACTTTTCCATTTGAACGAAATCTACATTAAACACAGGAACAAACCCACAGCACACTTGCAATAAACCTGTTACTATTTATAAGCAATTAGAAATGTTGAAAATTGGTGGAAAGAATAAGGTTTAGTATTGGAAATATTGTAGAAACATATCACAATCACAATCATATCACAATTTTAAATGTTATGAAGAGTAGTACTTCCAAATTTAATAAAATATTACATGATTTTTTTTAAAACAATGCTTATATTTAAATGTACTAAAAAGTAAAAAATAAATTTTCGCAACAAATTTTTGCCTTACTCGGAAAATAAAAGCATTGGGCGCTTACGGTATTGACATTGTTCACAGAGGGAAAGCGCCCAAAATTTGTTTGTTGAAAATTTATTTTTTACTTTTTAGTACATTTAAATATAAGCATTGTTAAAAAAAAATCATGTAATATTATTTTATACTTTTTAGTAGAATGTTGTAATCGAATATGATTGTGCTCACTGGACGTGTCCAAATTTCTGCATCTGGTTGGCCAATCCTCACTAGCTGTGACTAATTTCCCATATTAAGCTTTGTTTGATTAAGTAATTATGGTGAATTAATTGACTAACTAGTGAATGTGATAAATTGATTCATGTATTGTCATCAAGAATATACGTCTGTGTGAAAAATTTCAGCTCGATAGGACATTGAGAAGTGGATGAAATATCAATTATAAGATTCCGTCCAGACAGACAAACACATGAAGCTAATATGAGCGTTGTAAAATGAATTTAAAACACTGAAAGATTAAACTTTTGAAAAAGAAATAATGCTTTTAGTCATTAACTATGAAGTACCATATTAAGATTTATGTTATAGAATGATTTGGATATATTATATATATGGATATATATTTATTTATAACAAATCCAGGGCCCTAGTATGCTTGTAAATCTACCGGACTGAAATAGAAAGAACAATGCAAGGGTTAATGTTGTATTCAGCTTCAGCTAGTATGTTGTTTACATGTATCATCGTAGTAATCTCACTTTCAACCAAACATTTGAATATGGGACATCATGAAAAAAATTGTTGGTATAAAAGTATAACAATTCCCTGAAAAGGAATAAATTTAAAAGGTTCATCCCTACAAAGAAAGTTTTTCAATTCAAGAGTAATTATTTACAAGTTGTACGAGAAATTTAATAGAAACATGATCAGTCCGCTACGCTGTAACATGTTATTTTTTTAAATCTCGAGTGTTGCATTACGCACAATCGTGGAAAGGATGGATGGGAAAATGAGCTATGAAACACAAAATGATGACAGTATTTGTGGCGACCTCTTTTATTGGTGTTAGATTTTAAGTTTTGACAAAGGTAGGCCTATAATAAATACTATGTAATGCTTGCATGTTAAAGCCATTCATCGCAATTAAGATGCAACGACCACTTATGACCTCGTTACATTTTAATGCTCAACTGGAGTCCAAGTTAAGTTGTAACTTGGATTATCCACTCAAACAACTTGCCCAGATGCAGTTTACTTCCTTGTTACATCATGCAACATAGTTCACCAACGCTAACAATGTATTTTAAATTTGTAAGACCTTTACTTGCCCAAACTTGTGACTTTCCATTCATTAGAATGAATTTATAAGTTTCTGTTTTAACAAAGATATGAATTAAATTACTCATTAACAAATTTGTTAATGAAATCCTGATTTTAAAGTAAAGCTTGTCTTGCCTATTGCAATTATTAGAGGATCTTTTTATTCCCTTGGAATCGTCTCGATTTGCTCAAGTGCATAAATATGAGACGTTAAGCAATAATCAATCAATCAATATTCCCTTGATACATTCATGAAACCATCCCAGTAGATTTTTAATATATAGGCCTAGTATTTATAATGGTTTGCAAGTCATTTTGTATTGTTACAATCATGTATTATCATTTATCATTATCTGTATCACAACCATGTCCAAGGACTGTAATTAACAAAAGTTGCACATGAAACCACTGAATACATAGGCCTACTCGACAGAGGTATTCTAGATCTTGCTGGATACCACTTGAATATGAAGACTTCACATATAGCTGTCATTTTTAATCGGTCATTTCACAAACGTAAATATTAATACTAAAGATTATTACGGCCATTACATATTCAATGCAAACAATAAATGATCAGCAATCAGTAGTTAATATCCTCCCATTCTGTCGGCTCTTTTCTCCTCTACACACAAAGCATGGGCTAACACCTTAGCACACATGTTCACTTCACAATGTTGCAACTGACACACGGTTACAATCTACTGTATTGTATCCAAATAAAACCTTTTGTACTGATAGTGATCGTTGTAATGTTGATCGGTATTTGTTATTATAAGTTATACAAATACATTTAGTTTGTATTATCAGGTCGCAATGTAAAAGATACAGGATATTGCATTACATTTCTAAAGAATGGAAAATCACAGAACAATCTTCTTCGATGTATTTTATCACAGTTGTCACACTGTATTCTCTATAAAACACACAGGCTATATTAAATGTGAGCAGTGGTTGGCAACATGGCATATGTTCAGCTCATAAACCATATAACTTCTTTTGTAGGTATAGTAGTATGAATTTGCATCACTCGTTTCCCCGGGCTAAAAATAAATAAATCGGGTCTACCCAATCAAGTCACTAAACTAAATTACAGCAAGGACCTTAAATTAAAGTGGCTTTATTCAACCCAGTCGACATGAAATGTAGGATAAACAACATAATGTTATAACTAATAATAAGCCATATGCAAATGAAAGTCAAAATTTACCCGGGTTTCATCTAATTTTGACACGTGTTCCTGAATTTTCCCAACATTTTGCATATAGGTAGTTTTAGGGGGTTGTCTAGCACATAATTACTCAAATCTATGCCCCAATGTTATAGTGATGGTTAACTTTCTTATGAAACTATTAAAGCAAGAAGGATTACTGCAATTGAAATTTTCCCAACATGTTCATGTACCGGTACTAAATTGGTGAAAAATTTACATTACGTTACAATACAATGTGCATTGGACTTTCATTTTGAAGACATCGAGTGAAATGAGTGCACTGTAACCATGTTTCTCTTAGCTGTACATGTGCAGTTGCTCCTGTAGGATAAATCTACCATAATATGTATGTACATAATTATGTAACCTCGTCATGGTAGTAGGAGGCTACGTGCCGGTACCGGGTTTCCCCTCCTCCCTTCTGTTCATACTTCATCCTCATCTATCACCACTCATCGTCTCGATTAGCCAAAAGTGCATAAATATGAGACGTTAAGCAATATTCAATCAATCGTCATGGTAGTGATGTCCTGCCAACATGCCCGCATAGCAACTAAGTTTTTAATCTAAAACATGGGTTTTGGTTCCTACTGCTTTAGAAAATCATAATTAGTACCAATAATTGCAAAATATTAAGTTGAATGTACCATAAGATTGTATTAGTAGGGTGGGCCATGCTATGATTTAATAATTTAATAGGTACATCATAGTCAGCAAAATGTAAGCTGCAACATGGCTGTATGTAACTAAGTTTACACTTGAAAGTAAAGAAAGCTTCAATCATCTATGGTCTGGCCATATTTTACCATAGTTTAATAATTATGAATTAGTTTTTGTTCATCAAGGAAATTAAGAGATAGAGAACATTTGTATTGTGAATTATCACAAATAATGTGCTACCCTAGCAGAAGGAAACTACTAACTTAGTTTTAGAGTTGCTGTACGGTGGCCACGTTGCCATGATTGTCACACTAAAATACTCAATTGGTTATTGCTTTCTACAACAAACTGATTCAAGTCAAGTGCGTACATTTCATACTAATGATGCTATGATATTATCATTCAAGTGGAATTATTTATTGTTTGTTGGCAGAAACCCAACCAACTGTACTTGTACTGTCATGTCACTGACCCCGGAAAAACTTGCTAGCACAGAATTTATTTTAAATGGTACCAACTAGAAAGTATATACTGCAGTTCAAATGATGTCAACATAATATAGAATGGCAATTACACATTTTCAAGACAATGCAAGTTGACAAGAGAGCTAGGTTTCAAACACGCATCAAAATCACATTTCACAACCACAAGCTTAGCCATATAACACAACCACTGCTTACAGATTGTAGTTGCAACATATACATACTACAAGGGGTCACACCTTGCAAAGTACCGTTGCCGTTTGTTTTAACTTCACCATTTCAAGTCAAACCTTGACACAACACTCCATTTCACCGCTCCATCCACTTCAATGGATAAAAATAACCTGGCCTCGATTGTTAAAAGGCCTAGCCAAAATACTTTGACTAATAATAATTATTTCTCATACAGTACGTATTTGAGAAAAGTAGGTCCCAATAAATTTGAACCAGAGACCTCTTACTAGTGAAAAAATAGGGGTGTAGTTTTCCCACGCATGTTATCATACATATACAGTACATAACATGAGAATGAAATCATTAGCGTACTCCGGTCTTGTTACCATCACTTCACTAGACACTTCACATTAGATGTAAAAGTAAAGTGTGCTAATTGCTACACTTGATGCAATCACATTTGCATAATTGATTCATCACCATGTCAAACCCACATAGCTCACAAGCAAGCATGTTATGATTGGGTAGCACATTACCGCTTACTAGGCTTCGAGGTCTAAGGTTCCAAACTTTTTGATCTCACATTAACACTATTTCTCGGATTTAGGGACGAAACTAATAGTCGAGTGCCTGAACATATAATTTCACCATATTCCAACATGTTGTTCTCATTTATGCATTAGTAGGCTACACTATGAACTTGTATGGTCATCACAAGTTAACACGGGCTTCATATGTATGCCTTAATAGTTTACCAATCCACTATAAGTGATAAGCTGGATTTAATTCACGATTCATAAGACAATTTATAATGCACAGCTAACATGGCAGCTTTAAAAACAATGAGAAAAATATTTTGTAAGTGGGAATTGAACTTACAAGTGACAACGTGCACATTAGAAGCAGTAATAAACCCAAAGGACCAATGCTCCTGTATTTAAATTAGATTCAAATGTATTATGCACCAGTATTACACATGTCATTGCCATTAATCGGTAAGCTGCAACTTACACTAATAACCCCTTGGCAATCAGTTTTAATAACCGGATAGGATATACGTTAAATAAATTGTCACTTCCTCAACATAAAAGAATGAATAGTACATAGTAAAGAGTACAAAGTTGTACTGCAAGAGTCAAGACATATATCTTTAGCCCATGTTTAAAAATGACTGCACAACAAAGAAGAACTGTTTGACTTGTAAAAGGTTTACTAGCACAGTAGCAAGAAAATCGGATGCTGAATGAACTATAGAAATATAACTCTGGAACAACTAGGCTCATATGATCTATACTACAGTAGCCTACCTATGTTTAGCTACATACTCAACAGACGTTAACTTAACACTGTTCTTACAGGTCTTCCATTTCAGTAAGTTATCAGGTACAGTTCATTAGTTCAGCCACTCGACAATTAAGCCTATAAACTAAAAAAAAACTAATTCATGTGAGACTGAATAAGTAGGCAGGAAGTTTTGTCACTGCCAAAAAAGGTTTCCATAACGTCCAAATTATATGGAAGGTGTATTTTTTTCATGGGGAGAAATTTTCATCCCCATCTTCCATCAACCACCACACTATGGCCCCATCAACATCAACAAGGAAAATAGGAACTTAGCTCGAAGAAAAAGTGCAAATAATGTCCTACTAGCATACCTCTGATAATACTTAATTTGATTGAGAAGCAGGCTAAGTAGGTTTTGTATATGTTTTAAGTACATTCATCATGTTAAGTCATGAAACCGGTTCGGTGTACGGTTGGAAATATATCATAGCAATGTATAATGTGTAGCACACAAGACTCCCGAGAAGGTAAGGAGGGGCTGTACAATCATCCCAGATACTAAAACATTAATAAAATAAAAAGATAAAGCTCAATCTAATATCATAGTACGTTGAAATCAGATCAGTGACCAAATCATTTGGCTTGATAGGCAAATATTTAGTATATAAGCCTTGTTTAAACTAAACTATGAACATTTCACAAAATATTAGAGGTGAAAAAGAACACTTTTCCAAACCAACGTTTGTATTTTGTAAGCACCGGTATCACTGCAAAAGCATATGCCTTTACAAACAAAGTCAGATTTCTGGTACTAAAGGGTCAAAGAGAGCAAATGTCCCAACTAATTGTACGTGGGTGGCTTCCAGCAGTCCAAATGAATTATTTGTTTACGTTGCGACAGAATGTACTGAAATCATGTATGCACCAATTCTATGAAGGTAAATCTAGCAATAATTTGCTTAAAAAATACATCATTTGCACTTTTTCTATTCACCAATTTTAACACAAATAAACAGTTGAATGTGTTGAGATGAAGATAGCAAATATAAGCTTACCAAGAAAGGTCAGTCCATGGTTTGCTATACCAATTGAAACGATTCTTAAACTTAAGCTATCTTATAAGCTGATACAAAGTATTGTTCCAAATATATAGTTAGTTAGGCCTACTTGCTTTTTCAAAATGTAAATTTTATGCTCATTTATTGTATTCCAGATGCTAATTTAATTTAAGAGGTTGCAGTTCTGAATTTGTAGTGTTCCACAGCTAGATACACTGAGCATGAGTGTTGCAACACTGAAGTCACATTTACCGTATGCACTCTTTCAACTGGAACCACAAGTTTTAAAAACAGGCACATAGTACGCATATAATACTTGAATGTTTTAAGATGACGGGATGTTGAAATGGATTATGATAACTAAACTGCCAGCAGTGATAAATAGAAAAACAAATTGAGACGCAGCAAATGCATCAAGTGTAGAGCTACTAGAGTTACCGGCAACTTAAAATATAAGAAGCTACGTACTGGCAGTGTATACATTCTCATTCTCTATGGTTAATATGAGCACGATTGACACTTTTTTCTTTGAAGCCTACCGAAGTCGGGTATGTTCTCATGTTTTTAAGGTAAGTTGTTGTCCTATAACTTTTGCTTCACAGGAACATCTTTGGGTTCCTAGTTTCAATGAAGTCTTACTACAGTAGTATATTATGTAATGCCCAATGTTCATTATTCATATTACGTATGGTATCTAGAGACAAAACTAAAAAGTAAAACTAAAAGTATTTGGCATGAATAAAGAGCAGGCTATCATAGTCGTTGTCACTCTACGATCACAAACATATCACAGTGAATGCATATTGAACAGTGATGAAGTAAATAAAATCTTAACTGGATAGATCTAATTGTGGACGAGCAGCAAGATGATCGACTTCAATTACGTTTAAATCTTGCTATAAAATAACTTGATACTGTAAATAAATAAATTAATTGTGTGGGCCTATAAGCAGACCTATTTATCTAAATCTTTCCATTCATACTCTCTTAAACTTGTTTTCAGCGAAGTTTGTTCACAATATCATATAACGCAGCCTATATATTTGGAACAAACAAGTATTACATATAATCTTAACCTATTTCATACAGAACACAAAAAGTTGATTTTTGTTTCATGCACGTTAGAACACAAAATGTACAAAGGTAGTTTGTCTTGTGTTATCACAATTTGAAATTACACATTGGTTCTCTAAGAAATACTGGATGGAAAAAGACTATCTCAGTACGTAAAGCAGACCAGTTCTGTTAGGCCATTGACAGAACTGATCTTCCATTTTGCGGACAAATTTTGACAAGATTAGAAATATCAGGCAGATTGCTGAATATTCCAGGGGAACCAAATTGTGTGAAGAGAAAAAATTTAACCTATGACTGAGCAAGTGCATTTAACAATAAGATAGTCACTGCAAAAAGTAAGAACAAAAATAAAATTTTAATTATGCACTTGCCCAACATACTTCCACATCTGCAGAAAGTTCCACAGAGAGGGCACTTACAGCTTATTACTATAATTCAGTAAGGGCTTGCTGTGTTGCTGTTAATTATATTGCCCTTACTGTTGGATCTCCTGGAGCTAAAGGCACTGAACGGCCCTGGCCTCCAACATGTGATGGTATTTCCTTGCAATAGAATTATATAATCAAATATTGTACCCAAACACTCACATCTGTTACTACCATAATTGATTGAAGAAAATAAATATTTTACTAAGCCTAGGGTGTATTTGATTGTAATCTAAATCATAAAGTAAACAACGATTCAATAAGTTTACCTTGTATCTCGGTAGCCTATCTTTGATTATATAATACTAGCAATTTAAATTATGGTTAACAAATAGAGCAACAGACTATTTGTGGTTGTGTGCTTACTTCCAATAAGTTTTGTAACCTTCAATGAGAAAATATCATAACTCCTGGTTAGCTTTTGCAAACCAGACGGCAAAAATAATGTTTAATATCCAAATTCATATGCTTAACCTTCTTTTTCTATTCTGTATATATATATCCCAGTGATCTTTCATATCTATGCATTAATATATATTATATCCCATTATTATCACGAAAACAGTAGTGTATCATTCAGTCAATAACTCATTAATCATTATTCCATTTGTTGAGGCAAAATATACATTAATTGTAAATTCCATTTGTTTTATATGATTCGATACGACATCATTAGCTGGTTGCGGTTGCCAGCTTCATTCTCAATATATACAATGTAGGACCGCAATTAATAATGAATGAGTAAGAATTTCAAGTCCTCAATGCCAGTTCAATTGGCTAATTTGCCTTCATAAATAACTTGGAAAACCCAAAATCATACTTTAAGCAAATTGTGAATTATATTAACTATGAGATAAATAACAGGTGTCGATTCACAGGCCCTACTACACTAATTTCGGAGAGCAGGCCAGGCAAATTGATCCTACTCAAGTCTAGTATTAAGGTACGTATCGACGAAATCCGCTAGAAGGCATTTAAACTTCAGATTCGCTCGTTCTGATTTCACTAAGGATCGGCCGCATCAAATCTTCGATGATTAAATGTTGCTACTTACATTCACGCATTACGTTTTTATGAAGGCGAGAGTCAAATTTTAAAAATCAAACCATCCATAAGAACTTTAAAACTGAAACCCATTACCTCTTTTAAAGATGAGAAACTAATTTACCAGTGTTGATAAAGAACTTGCATAATATCTAGTATTCAGGGAGATCCAAAGATGTAAATTATGTTCGATGACTGTATACTAGTTATTTCAAGTCCAACAAGAAAAACATAAAATAAGGAGCAGCAAATTGGCAAATAAAGAATGGTTTGACTGTTAAAGCTCAAATCTCACTACGTAATATTATAAAAATAAATATACACTAATTTTGTCACTCTATGAGCGGTGTCTAGCAACAGGTTGCAGTTGTTAATAAGACGTCGATAGATTGCTTGCACGGTCGCGTAATAACTGTCTAGGAATATCACCAAATGAAGCCACTGAGTGAAGATATCGCATCACTCCCTCTATTAATCGTATAAAAATCTAATACAACAAAATTCACGTTTTTCTTCTTTCTTAAATGGTCTTCCATCTCACCGTGTCCACAGGAAACCAAAACAAATCTTTCTTTACACTCACTGCACATTTGCGGCGGTTTATAGTTTGGTTTAGCACGCGTAAGTGTGGTATGGTATGAACCAACAGCGAATTTTGAGAACAGAACAGCAACTTGCCGCAAGCACTGATCATAGTGGACTGAGCTGTGGATGTCTTATTTGGAGATGAGCACGTCTTCAATGGCACCCCCAGAAGAATCATCAAGTTTCGCAACGTACAGTGAGGGATCAATCACCTATAAAATAAAAGTATACATAAAGTAAATAAGCAAAGAATCATGCATAATGCAACGTCTAAACACATCAATTTAATATCATTAAAGTAGGACATACTTATTTGATTGAATTCAAATTATTTTTTACTTTTTAGTTTCAATGAAACGTACAAAATTGAGTGCATAATAAAAACACAGTCCTACAAAAGTGAAAGTACAAATTCGGCATTCATTTGCCAGTTATCATCGGTTATTCATTCAATGCTTAAATATTTATAACGTGACATGTAGGCCACCCGTTTGTTTAATGGAAATCGCACATAATCCGGAAACTGCGTACGTCCAAACAAGGCAATACTATAGGCTTATATTGTAGAATTACACTAAATTGGGAAAGCTGGCAAGTACATATAGGCCTATAGACCTAAAATTATAAATTTGCATGAAATCGTTTTTTTTTTTTTTTTCTCACAAAACCAAGCAGGGCACACAGAATAGCGATGCAATTTCATACAAATTAGGTGTACCCTACATGGGAAATTACTGCAACAAATTTTGTAATTGTTATTAGTTATTACCTTAGGAATGGGCTTGATCTCGGTGCCTAGCTCCTGCTCAATACGGTGCAGGGCAAAGCGGTCTTCATACGTTATCAGGTTGATAGCAATGCCAAGATGACCAAATCGTCCGGAACGGCCAATACGATGCAAGTAAGTTTCAGCCATCTTAGGAAAGTCGAAGTTAATAACCACGTTCACAGCCTGGACATCGATACCACGGGTGAACAAATCTGAAAGAAACCAAACACCCTCAATATAATTTAGGGATCACACTTGGGGGGGTACATTTATTATTGATGTTTTACACTGGACGTGTGCTTGGTGTTAACTAGACCCAAATAATGTTAACCAACTTATTGGATTCAGGAAATGTGTTATGATATGGGATGTGGTGTAACCGAAAACGGGTAATTTTCGTTAGGTAAATTACCCGACACTCGGGTCGGCCGTCAATTCCTACCCGAAAAAGTCGGTCGGTTGCGAGTATAAATGAAACACGCATCTGCTTTGTTAAACCTACCGATCTCAGTTCTGCCAAACGACACTGACGTGGAGCTGACCAAATCGCTACGACGTGGCGCTGCATGCTTATGATGCGTGGTCCTTGCTCTTCCGCGCTGTCCCCGCTAAAGTAAATGCCCTATGACCGTCATTACTCGTCTTCTGGTTATTCAACGCTAATAACGGTTCAAGCAGTTGAATATTACGTGAACGTAGGCGAATGGTGAAAGAGAAAACGCAGATAATAAAATCGTCTATGCCTAGGCGGCAGGCTAGAACAAGGTTGCAATCATCTAAAGTTCGATCTAGTGCGCATCGTTGCGCGCAGCAGAGCGTTGGGCGGAGTCAGACCGAAAGGCTGGTGCAAACGCGCGATTTCGTCAGATGCATGGCTGGTACAAACGCATGATGATGATTTCGTCGGCCGGAAGAGAAAAATACGCGATCGCATCGGTTTTTCGTATCGGAAATATTAGAAAACGATCGTTACGATATTATTTCCGAGAATAACGAACGATTGATGCAGGAAAACGATAATAGCGGGGTTTCACTGTACTAGACCTAGGCCTAGGCATACTCAAGCAAAAGTTCATAAGACGCCGATTTGGATGTTCTTTGTGTCAATACAGCCCAGAGTGGCTACCTGCAACCAATGCAAAACTGTTTTGTAGTATTTTTTTTTTTTAATGAATTCACAAATAAAAAAAATTTCACTACCCGAGCCCGACCCATGGTACTTCAATTACCCGAGCCCGAGGGTACTTTCAATTACCCGACCCGAGCCCGACCCGAGTTCAAAACCACTACCCGCACATCCCTAGTTATGATAATTAATTGTGATATAGTTAACACTTTGCAACGGTATGACCATATGACTTAGTACTTACCAGAACATACTAGATTTCGGCAAAGGCCACTACGGAAATCATGGAACACCCTGTTGCGGTGAGTTTGGGCCATCTTTGCGTGTATGTAATAACAGCAGTAACCGAGTTCTGTTATTTTCTTAGCCAACAGTTCAACTCGTTGTGTAGAATTGCAAAAGATAATGCTCTGGTTGATTTGAAGCTTGGAGAATAGCGTGTTCAAACAATGGACTTTTTGTCGTTCTTGGACAAATGCGTAATATTGTGTCACACCTTTGAGTGTGAGCTCTTCCATGAGGTTAATTTCATACGGTTGTCGTAGGTGCTTCTCCATGAACTGTTTTACAGTGAGAGGAAAAGTCGCAGAATAGAGTAGAATCTGGCGTTCTTTGGGGAGCTTAGAAATAACGTGATCAAGCATCCCTTTGAAATCTTGTGACAACAATTTGTCAGCCTGCAAATTGAAAGGAAAGTCAAGTTTAACTCACAATACTACAAACATTGATAGGCATGTAAATAGGCCTACTAGGAGTGAAAATATCATATATTCCATTTGCCTATGAACTCTTTAGTCAAAGTTAACATTGAGTAAAATATTTTTAATTCGATTCAAACAAATTAATTCACTATTATTTGCACCTAGCCTAGTAAATACATGTCAGAAAAGGATTTTTCATTCAAAAGCAAATGAAGGGGAATCCACAAATCATCATCTATGTTGTGTGTACTGGTACCTGTATGGTATACCAGAGGCCTTACTCTAGTAGGCCTACGCCTAATCCCAACTTACTAATGTTAATAACATGAAGTGGTGAACTCACCTCATCAAGAACTAGTATCTTGCAGTTATCCATATTAGCTACATTCTTGTCCATGAGATCAAGGATTCTGCCGGGCGTTGCAATAATGACTTGTACTTTCTGGTAGATTCGCATGATATCGTCTCGGAGGTTCGTTCCTCCCGTTGTCACCATCACCTTGACGTCCATATGTTTCGCAAGCTCAATGCATATCTGACTAGTCTGAAGCGCCAATTCACGAGTTGGCACAATCACAAGTGCTGAAAACAATGTAATATGCTCTGTAGTAGTAGGCTAGCATTGTTACTCACAGAAATGCATATATAGGCTCTAAGTTAGATTAAACTTATTTAAATTCCACAGGCCTACAAAACAACTTAATAGGTAACAACAACAGCAACATTAAGTTGTTTTGCTACTTCTAAAATATTTTATTTGAGCAGGAGCAGAAGCCATAGGCCAAGGTAAGAAAAGTACTAACATTATTTGTGAGAAACAAGCTGTATAATGATTGATGATATTGAAAAGTTACAAATGTGTATAGTAATTTTTTAAATACTGTGGCAAACCAGACCTTGCGACGTATGAAAGCCTGTCGCCGTTGTTTGATCGGATAACTACTCTCGCAAAGATTTGACTCGTTTCAAATAGGTAAACTAGACCAATGATTAAAGAAGTACAAGTAGCAAATGTCAGTGTGCTTAAGTGATTTCAACAGTAATTTACGTCAAGTCAGATAAGGTTGCCGTTCGATGCTACATTTGGCAACCTGATCAATCAAGAGGCAATCCAATGTTTATTAAATAAATAATCTATTTGTATGACCGATTGCTAGTATTAGGCCTAGAAAATGTAGATAAATAATAATCAATGAACTCAGTTGCTTATAACCAGGGTACAGCAAACATCATTTTATGGATGTCACAACTCACAACATTTCCCAAAGGGTTAAATTAGTAAAGAAGAGAATCGCTATTGAACACAATTATTATTTATTAAGGTTAAGTTGACATAACAGTAACACTCAACTAGATTGGACGAGAGTGAACTAGGACTAACTGCAGGGACATGTGATGAAAGATGTTACCAGTAACAACAATATTGAGGGATAATTCAGTTGAAAGCACTAACAATGATGACTAAACATGTAAAAACACAACTGATCGTATTCTTATCCTACATCTAGTTGAATGTTGAACTCATCATAGCTTAGACAACAAACTTTGGTCAACTACCCTTGGGAACAGACAGGTTTTTATGGAGTTGCGGAGGGTGCCGCAATCTTTCGAATTGTGACTTGAGGACTTTGAAGTCCAACAAAGTCAAACTAAAAGCTTCCGCATCTGATGGGAAGCAATACTAAATTCGGTCACAGACGACGAGAAAGCCGAAATGAACATAATTAATGATATTTTTTGTAAGCGGTTGAAGCAGTGGAGGGGGGTGCACTACAGGTTTGCTAGTCAGTTGGCAGTACGGGATGAGTGGCACTGATTGTTGCAGCATTGAGGAAAGCTTCGATTTGTTGATCGGAAATATTATAACGAGTGTCGTTTTTCAAGTAACCATTTGCCGAAAAACAACCCTCTGTTTTTGGGGCTAAACAAACTTTACAAAATGTTTTTACTAACCCATTGAGCCACGAGTATATTTTGCCCGCACGGAAGCAGTTAAACTTAAAACTGTATTACGGGGAATGGCACCCCGCCGAAATCGCATAAATGCACAAAAATGTAGGTCTGGCATATTGTTTTTAGTTCATATGCTTTGCTTTTCCAGTTTATATTCCCGCCAGCCCTAGCCTAACCCTACTTGTATCATCGTCTCATTTTATCTTGGTTATAAAAATTATTTTAATTTAACAAAAATGATTTTTACACACACAGAGATCCCACGCACACTAAAAACTTGAAAAAAAAGCTCATCCATCAACGCGACGGGACTTAAGGGTTTTCCTAGTAGGAAAGTCCAATTAAAGAATCGGAATCGGTGGAATCAGAATCGGCAAAAAAGTGGAATCGGTACAGCTCTAGTTAAAATCCATCATTGTGACCTAAGAATCGATTTGCCGCTGATTTGCGATGCTCTTAACTGCCTAGTGACAAGTTTTAACCATAGTGAAGAGTGATTTCTTCTTACCTTGAATAAAGTCTTTCCTTGGATCTACTTGTTCAAGGACAGGAATAGAATAAGCGCCCGTTTTTCCCGTCCCATTCTTGGCTCGTGCGAGTACATCTTTTCCAGTTAAAGCAATCGGAATGCTTGCCTCTTGGATTGGGGACGGTTTTTCCCAGCCTTTCTCAAAAATTCCCATCAATAATTCCCTTTTCAAACAAAACTCTTCAAACTCATTCCCTCGAGTATCGGTCACATCCTGAAACAGAAAAATCATCACCATTAAGACAATTGACGACTTAAATTGTACCCGCCTCCTGACGTCACGAGGCAACATGGCGGAATTAGTGGGTATAAATCCTCATTTCGCAAGTTGACGCCTGCTTCACGGCGCAACACTTATCACGCTCTAACTTTTATTCTATTCATTATTTGGACAATAGTTAAATGAATAATATTTAGCAAATATATCATTCTTTGTAATAGCGATTATTTCGATTTTTTTGACACAGTCGTTAGCTTGTTATAACAATGTACGCATCATTCATGTGAAAATTATCAATAACTAAGTTTTCTCAATAATTTATTTGACAAAAAACTACTGATCGGATTTCGACAAGACCTCTTTAAAAATATGCACCAGACTTTTAAGACAAGAAATAAACTAACTTTCTAGATAGAAAGTGCACTGAACGAAACTTTGCAGCATAGAGAAATATGCAGGGTATGTGTTTTTATCTAAAATACGCACTCTTGACGTGCGGATGAGCCGTGAAAAAGTGCACGCTGCATATTACTCTATGCTGTAAATTTTCGTTCAGTGCACTTTCTATCTAGAAAGTTTGTTTATTTCTTGTCTAAACAGTCTGATGCATTTTTACAAAGAATCCTTGTCGAAATCCGATCAGTAGTTTTTGTCAAATTTATTAATGAGAAAACTTAAGTCATTGATAATTTTCACTTGTGTGATGCGTACATTGTTATAACAAGCTAACGACTTGGTCAAAAAAATCGAAATAATCGCTATTACAAGGAATGATATGTTTGCTAAATATTATTCATTTGAGTGTTGTCTAAATAATGAATAGAATAAAAGTTAGAGCGTGATAAGTGATGCGCCGTTCAGCAGGCGCCAACTTGCGAAATAAGGATTTATACCCAATACTAGTCACGTGACCTATCGATCGTTTTAAGCTCCGCCCATTTCGAGTCGTCAATTCAATAGCCTACATGTGACCAAGACATGGAGATCAACCACACCTAGTTAGTTAATGTGAACTTTTAAAAAGGTGTATTTAGAGTCTACCTTTCAGTTGGGTTTGGATATTTAGTATCCAAAGCGAAGCGCATCAATTTGGACGGTTTGGTTTCAGATAGTTTGAAATGCACGCGCAAACCTCGCTTGTACGCACCAGAGACTGTGCACAGCTCTAGGAGGCTTTACTTGTGTCGACACCGGACACCGCTATGTTGATCGTTTCTCCGAGTTTGACAACCACTGTTCGATTATCGATAAATAAATAAATCTGTATTTAGAGTCTACCCACTCAGTCAACACAACTGATTTTTTATTGCTGCAATGATTTGCAATGCTCCTAACTGCCTACTGAAAAGTTTTAACAATAGTGAAGATTATAATATCAAATAAATCAAAACACGTCACACGACCTTGAGACTGAAGGGATGTTTTATATTTCTGTCCACACTAAAGTTACGCTATTTTTACGGTATTATTCGAGGCAAGAAGGATGCTTAATATGCGTCGTAATATTGTTTGCAGGTCCAGCGCAATCAAAATACAACGTTAACTACAAATCGTTACGACTGATTTAACCCTACTTCTGCCGTGAACAGTCGCATTTTTAATCTGGCCTAGCCTAAGCCTACGTTTTATTATAATGGTTCCTTGTTACAAGTAAATACCGTACTCAATTTATGGTGGAAAGTGGCTTGGAGCGGTAAAATATTACAAAATGATGAAGGCTAAGTCTTATGAACTGCTGTCTCCAAGTCTAGCCTCGGAGCCTAGACAAGGCATACAGAAACTGCTATTCACTGCAACTTGGGCCTAGAAATCTGATCAACGTTACAAAGGTCCTTAGTTTTTTACTAGGGCATCTAAGGAGCCTAGGCTAGGCCCTACCTTGAACCTTGGAAGTGGCAACACACTCAAATTCTTAGATTGGGGGAATTCAAATTATTTTGATATGGTCAACACAAACAATGAACTAGAACGCGTAGGCCTAGCCTAGCTGAAATTTATTCCAAAACAAACTAGGCCTATCCGCAACCAAAAAATCAAATCCTGAACTATCCGGAACCGAAACCAAAAAACTGGAACCGTCAACTGGATGCCCCTAATTTCATCAGAGTCAATTATCAGAGCTAGGATCACTCTGCGGTATGTGAAAATTATCCTATGGCAATGGGAAAACAATATCAAAGCTATCTGCATTCTTTGGTTGGAAGCACCCGTATTGGGGTGATATAGGGCCTAGTCTTATTCCAGCGCTGCTGTTACAGTACCAGTAGGCCTATATGGATTTCACCAGTTTTCATGGTCTTTTCAAATTCAAATTTAAAAAAAAATGTGGTTCAACTGAAAAACCTATCATTTACCCGGATTTAAATTCGGAATTTCATGTCCATGATCACGGACGCCATGACTGAAAGGGTTAAGCCAAGAGTGTGCACTTTATATGGTGCCCAGACACCAGGCCTATAAATTCAGCAGCTATGTGTGCTCACCAAACGGTCGGTGACCAAGGCCGCGTTGGCCGAAACGTACGACATTGTGTATCTAGTTTTGTAAATATTTATGTTAACCAGCCAGTTTCACGCAGCTGCCCGTCTCGTTTAGGGTAAGCTGTAGGTCTCCTTTCTTCTTTCCGCAACCACAAACACTAACCTAGCCGATAGGCATTCTATCACAACCAATAAAATAAATTACTAAGTACAAGGACTGGTTTTCAGTGCGAGGCAACGCAGTGGTCTAGTCGGGGATATTCTATCCAAAACAAAAAGTGGCCAAAGTCAAAGATTTAAACACAAAAACACATAGGTTGAGAAAACAAGGAACACTAGCGCAGCCAAGCGGTCGAACCGCGAACTATTATTTCAGAGGTACTGATCGCAGAACATCATGCAAGAGGTAGGGTTTCTCAAATATATCTTGATGTAACACAAAAAAAAATGTTCGGTGCCACAGTGCTCATCAAAGAAAACAGATAGGCCTAATATATACACTTTCATTTATTTCCGAATGATTACAGAATGAGGAATGAGTGGAAAATGGCGTTGTTAATGGGAAACTAAACACTAAACACAATGTGTGTCTGCAGTCATCACCTTTGTGGCCTCAGATTGAGGTAACATTGTTCAGATGAGTAAATAGGTTTATACTACCGACGAGTTATGCCTTTCTGTCGATTTTATATTATGCACAAACGTTTAAAGGTAACATTACAATGTTTGTCAATTTTTGTGGGAAAATAAACTTTTTGATAGGCCAACTTGGCGTGTCTAGCCACTCACACACACTTAACACTGTCTAACTAGGAATGTCCTACAGAAAATTCAAATAGGTAAGGTACGCCGATATAAAATAACTAGGAAGCTTCGCAAACGCATTTTCAGGCGTGTTGTTGAATGAGCATAACTGTATAAAAATGGAAAAGCGTAAAATTGCGATTATTATGACAAATAATTTTTTGATTGCGCTCAAATTTCAGTTTTCACACAAATATATGAATTTATAAAATTAATGTTCTGCGAAAAAATCATTACAAGCGGATAAAGCATGTAGGTGTTATAAAGTCCCAAGAAATTTTTAAAATAAAAAAAATCGTAAAATTGCGATTTTCATAAGAAACTATTTTTCGATTGCGCTCAAATTTCACACGAATAGGCTATATTAATTCATAAAATTAAGGTTCTGTGAAAGAATCACTACAATCGGATAAAGTACGTAAGCCTAGGTGTTATCAGTCGAAGAAATTTTTAAAAACTCGAAAAAAATTTGTAAAATTGCGATTTTCACGAGAAATAAATTTTCGATTGCACTCAAAAACGTGGCAGTTCTAAGTTCAGAGATTTCGAAGGCATCCACAAAATTTCATCGCAATTGAAGTAACGGTTTAGCCGAAATTGTGTTAACAAACAGGCTAAAAGCCTAAAATACAAAAAAAAAGAGAAAAAACATTCCGGATATTTTTCTCCAGGGTAGTGAAATGGAATCGTTCGCTACGCTCATCCAATTATGACAGTCCAAAATATTTTGCCTAGAAGGCCTAGTCCTACTCGGTGCCTCTATTTAGACTATTTATATTTAGGCCTTCACTTGTTTTATCATTGGCCTGGGACGGACACTTTAATGGGCCTACTAAATGGCTAGGAGTGTGACAAAAGTATTTAAATGTGAATTTAAATGGCTTTGCGCGGAGCTTTTACTGGCTGTGATTTTTTATTACGGAGTGTATAATCAATCGTATGGTCAGCCGTACGAATAATTATGCACTATTCGTTGTACGGTCATCGACGATACATAGGCTAATAGCTCCAAACATCATTGTGCATTGTGGCATAAGGCTTTTGAGTTCTATGCGATAGGTCGGCAGTTCAAATCTATGTTAAGTCGGGTTTTTTACCGTTCTATTCAGACATGTTTTTCTGCAAATGATTTCATGACATTTGGCCTCGCCGTGGATGCAATTCTACGTCAGAGATAAAAAAAGTGTGGAAAGTGCTGTATGAAGTGAATCACAAGAAGGTTCGCCTTGTGCCACCATGATCGCGTCAAGTGCCGAGTGCATTTATTGTAATTCAGGATTAATTTGGAACATAACATAGAATGAAAGTAACAAACAAAACGGAAAGAAGGTCCATGTATGTATAATGTTGGCCTATCCGTAGGCACATGTTCAGCCATTCAGCACTGCTAGGCCTAGTGTACTAGGTATTTTGTCAGTACTTCATGAACATACAACACAAATGATGTCTTTAATTATTACGATGTGAAATAGTTTGTCAAGGCATTTTTCAAAAGTCTAGAAGAAGCAACGCATACGCATTCATACAGCTGACCAACGGCCTGTCACATCACTGTAGGCCACACATTCATAGTTTCCTGAGGAACCACAAAAATGATGTGATTTGCATTAAAAACTTCTCCCTCAAAAAATGCCCGCGATCCTTCCCCAATCCATAATGGCTGGAATACTAACTTATAAGTTGATTTACTTCCATTTTAAGCGTTAGCTAAACGTCAAACCACTTTCAATATGCGTTCAAACACAATATTTTTACATGTATTGCGCCTATGCTGTCAGCTTGACTACCCAAGACTACCCCCGAACGAGCGGACATATTGACGAACGCGCGTGCTATCTACATTCCCTTGTTTCCTCAAATAGTAGGGCCTATAACCTAATCAAATTATTTGGAATTTATTTCATGACTAGGCCTATCTTATTCAGGAAAAATACTGATATGAAAACGAGGAACAGAAATGCAAATAAATAAATTAACTATAACACGAAGGAATACTTAGTTACGAAATGTAGGCCTAATTAGTTATTTTGTATGAAAAAGTAATATTTAAAAATCATTAGGCTAGTTGTCACAGTTATTCGTTGATATATGGGATGGATTGTCACCGTCATTGTCGCCTATGCCAAGTAGGGCCTACACCCCTAGTATAATCCTAGGTACCGCATCATTTCAGACAAATAATATTAGGTATTGACCTAGAGGTTGCAAATAGACAAAACAAAGTACAAAACCATTCTAAGTGTAGTCAAATTATAAAGGAAAACATGGTGCTTTTGAAACAATTACCATACCGTAGGGTCTACTTAGGCCTACAAATAAGGTTCTTATGAAGATACTACCGAGACTAATAACATACAGGCCTATGTACGGGCGAAACCCTCGCAAGGTCGCATTCTGCGAGTGAAAATTTGATGATTGAGAGTTGGTCAATTTACACTCGCAGATTGCTCATAACGCGACTGCCCTATTTTTACTGTCTAGCAATTTCAATTGCTGCGCCTGCAATACACTTCCGAACATTACTGGCCATTACCAATCCCACGCAGAAAAACAAATCCATCAAGGTCAAGCTCCAGGCTGCAAACAGGCAAATACTCGCATGTCTATATGATGTGCATATGAGTGAACACTGTAGAAGGCTTACTTAAATAAATAAATAAATAAACAACCAACAAGGTATGAAACAAAGATGCACCGAAGCAAGGCGTTGAACAACGCGAAACCATCTAACTTGCGTTGATCCCATCCCCAATCCTGTCCAACACCCATCTGATAACAACATGTTTTATATCGCAAAGCAACAATATACCATTACACGCTTAAGTCAAAAATCTGGTTAACTCAGTGGTGTTAGATTGAAAACAGATTTGGCCTAGGCGAGGGCCTAGCATGAGTTCAGATTTAATTTAATTTGTATCATAATGAATTAAGTTCTAAAGTACTGCAACCTTGCGTGTCCTCGAGAAACGATAGACCTAATTCTTAACAGTTGATATTTGAAATAGCAGCTCCTGGAAAATGGCATTTTGGTTTTTGGAGTGAAATAGCAGCTCCTGGAAAATGGCATTTTGGTTTTTGGAGGACACAAGTTGATGTTATCATAATTGGCATCATTGCTGAAAAACAATAAGACGCGCAGCGCTAGATCGTGAGTTTAGGCCTAGGTAGGCCTACTTTACACTGACAGAGGAACAACTTCTATGATATAAGGAGTTACTGGTAGGCCTACTTGTTCATTATCGGGACCCCCTAAGTTGTCGTACGTGTGGTTAGGTTAGGGGGGGGGGGGAGGTTAGGATTAATGTCCCCCTAACCTAACCACATATGTACAATTTAGGGGGTCCCAATAATGAACAAGTAGGCCTACCAAGTTGCCTGCCCTATAAAGTAATGGCCGCATCCTTATTTTGACCACTGAAATTTTAAAGTGTAGGATAAATAGGCCTACTATTGACAAACAGCTTCACATAATGGTCGCACCCCACTGATTGAACTTGTTAATTTTAAATACTATGTAGAAGCCTAGGCCTATAGGATGTTTTAGCTTTTATTTTCAATAAGATATCACCTCAAAACATGTTTTAGCCAATCCGACATAATGCAGACCCCAAAAATGTGCGCCTATGGCGAAAAGGCCTCCACCCCAGACCCTGATTTACACACACAACCTCGTTGTAAATTAAGAGTTGACAGAATTAAAGTCCCATTTCTCCAAATCAGCCGAGCGGAAAAAGAATTGATGTCAACCTCCAGGGGTCCCAACTCCTACTCCACCCACTGCCTCTTACACAGTTGCCAATACAATGTACCGCATATACCTGTTATAAGCTATTGTAGGCCCTAAGTAACTGACCGAAATAGAAACGATTTGGCAACATCGTAAAATAGTTTAGAAGCGTTCATTTCCTGAGTTAATAGCAGGGTTGTAGAGATTTGACAGCCCCCCCCCCCCCCCCCCCGGTTTAAACCGTCCTGGTCAAAATACAATTTTGACCAGTGGTTTCTTAAAAGTGCATAGGTGTACTCGGATGAAAGGTCTTTGTTGCTACAACTCAAATAGGCCTATAGCTTCATAAATCAATATTAAACAGAATTTAAATCACAACTACGGTACGAGAGATTGTGCGGAAAGTGAAACCAATATTTATCAAGAACACTGTAACACTAGTGTCTTATTTTATAAGAGTGTCAGAGAGTAGGGCCTACAACAACTTACCGTTCAATATAAAGGAATCAGGAAAAAAAATATCTTTTGAATTTCGAGTCAGTACTCAGAAGGCCTAAACAAAATGGCATGTAGGCCTAGACATAACCTATAAATTATAAAAGAGTAGGCCTAACTGCGCTAAATAAAGATAGCAATTTGTAAACAAATCAAATTTGTTCCTGTAACACAATTTTGCTAGTTTTTCAATGAAAGCAAAACTTGGCATGGGTTGTTCATTAATATTTTACAATCAATTGTTACCGTAGGCCTACCTATTTCATTTAAAATCTTTCTTGGCTAGGTATTAAAAACTAAAAATCCCAAGCTACTGTATTTATGCGAGTATAGGCCTCGGGTATATTTAAAAATATCAAGTTCAAATAGTGGGGTGCGGCCATTATGCGAAGCCATTTATCAATAGTATTTATAGCCAACTCTTTAAAATCTGAGTGGTCAAAATAAGGGTGCGGCTAGGCCTATTACTCGAGGGCGGCCTATAATCGAGTAAATACGGTAAGTTAGGCCTAACCCCAATGTTGTCACTTTTGTACTGGTACGGTAATTTAATTTAAAATAGGTGAAGACATGTAAAGTGCATTAAATTAGCTAATATTGAAGTACTACTAAGTTGTATTGTAATTTTGCAGTCTTTTTTAAGATATAAAACACTCATTCTTCATTCAAAGTTCTCCCCAGGCCCGGACCGCCGGGCGGGCCGCCCGGCGATAATTCCCTGCCGCCCGGCAATAAAAATTTTGAAAAAAAAAAAAAAAAAAATTGAAAAAAAAATTTGATTTTTTTTTTTTTTTTTTTGAATTTTATTTTTTGCTAAACGATTTGCGAATTTAATAAACTAACCGTCCACTAAACGTTTAAACGTCCCATCCCTAAACTGCAGCACAGATTGTACACAACATCGTGGAGGCTAATCTCGCTGATCGCTATAGAACCCGACAAGGAATGCATTTGAACGAAACTCATAAGTTGGCAAAATGGCAATCATCGCTATGATCTTGAACATTAACTGCACACAAGGAGCACACACAAGTGAACAATTTTAGCAATTTTCCAAGTTTATTGATTGCTAGGACAAATTTTAAAGTAATAAAAATGAAGTCATCAAATATAACAATGTTTCAAGTTGTAGTAATTGTAAACCTAGCCTACAAATCTTAGATAATAACCAATTAGAAAGAATAACATCATCACCTTTATACGGGCCTATTGTACTCATTGTAGCAATAGGACTTCAGTTTTCACATAGCCTACATTACAAAGGAGAAAATAGACTTAGACTATGATTTCAATCAAATTTGAAATGTTTATAGGCCTACTTCATACCACTAAACCAACAAAAGTAAGCTACTTTAAAAGGGCTTCGAAAACCTCTAAAACTCACCAAATCGAATCTAGGATCTCAAATTTTTTCCGGGGGCAAGCCCCCGGACCCCCACTATTTTGACCCTACCCGCGAGTAAACCCGGCAATGTTTTATGAAATACCCAGTGAACATTTTTTTCTGGGGAGAACACTGTTCATTTTAGGCACTTTTAACCAGTATCCCGGTCCCGGCCCTCAAAATGAAAGTGGCTTTTTTAACAACAATAATTAATAGGCATTAAATTGACTAGGCCTACAAGGGTTGCTTCTTTTGTCCAATAATGTGCCCTTGGCACCGGCCTCGCAGACCATAAAGGGTGCCTACAGCATGTAGGCCTATGCCCACAAACAGAAATCAGAAATCATGATTTATAGCTTGCCATTCAGTATTAATTCACAATTAACAGTAAGTGTTGAATTGTTTGCAAACAATTCGACATAAATTTCCACCGAAACACTCGTGAATGGTGCTCCACTGTCAAGTTATGTCGCATTCTACTACCTGGATGAGTTTTATATGTTGGTAGTTCGTGGCAACACTTGAAATATTAATGGGGGTGCATTCATTGCCCCCAACTGTCCCCCATTTGTGCACATCAAACTTACAGACAAAAACAACAGATCAAGATGGCAACCACACGCGATGTCAGTTTAGGACACCAACAACAGCGGAAATAGGAGAGAGTGCATGTAAACTTTGAAAATAAACACAAGCCCCGGTACTTGTTCATTATAGGGGACCCCCCCCCCCCCACCCTAAGGAAAGTAGGTTAGGGGGGTTGGGGGGGGGCACAAAGCGCCGTGGGGGGAGCCTAGCTGACCACGGCAATGCACTTCATGCACCCCCCCCAACCCCTTTAACCTACTTTCCACTTTTTGGGGGTCCCGTTAATGAACAAACACCCAAACTCCAAAACTACCTACCTTAGGCCTATTTCAATTTGGCTATCTTATTATATTTTTCAATTAAAACCCATTATTCTTAACAAAATAAGTTTTTTATATCACACCCACGGAACAAAAGTAGGCTACTAAACTAAAAGGAATGGGAAATAAATAGTAAGTTTATAGAGTTGATTTTTGTTCCCCTGGTTGGTAGGCCTATTGTCAATTTCAAATTTACTAGGCTATTACTGGCAACATTCAATGCCTATAAATGATAAATGCAGTGTTTGTTTTTTTATACATAGCCTAGAATATGTCGCAAATTATTGCTCTACTCAAAACACTTTTCAGTGGATCAAAATCTTACTTAAAATAAGTTGTTTTCATTTTTGGAAGCAGTTTTTAAATTTTTATGCCCACAGCCCAATATCGATAATTGATGAATCTTTAGAACCGTCATGTGTTATTTCCTAGCCAGTGGCCACAGTGGCCCGTCAATTAATACTAAATAAAATAAATCTAGTATGTTTCCTAAGTAGACCCACATGCACTAGGGAGGGTATTCGAGAAAACAAGGAACACCAGCGCAGACAAGTGGTCGAACCGCAAACTATTATTTCGGGGGTACTGATCGCGGAACATCATGCAAGAGGTAGGGGTTTCTCAAATATATCCCGACCTAACGCAAAGAAATAATGTTCGGTGCCACAGTGCTCATCAAAGAAAACAGATAATATATATACTTTCATTTATTTCCGAATGATACAAAATGAGGAATGAGTGGAAAAGGGTGCTGTTTATTGCGAAACCAATCACTAAACACATGTGTGTCTGCAGTCTGTACTTTCGCGGTCTCGAACAACATTGTTCTGCTGAGTAATATGCTTATACTACCGGCGAGTTATTTTTCTGTCAATTTTATATTATGCACAAAACGTTTATTAAAGGTATTGTGGTAAAATAAACTTTTTGGTAGACTTACTTGGCGTGTCTAGCCGGTGTCCTGAGTCCTGACACTCTCAAACTAGGCCTAGGAATATCCTACATAAATTCAAATACGCCAATATATAATCATTATGACACTTCTAAATATTTAGCCCAATAGTCCTACTCGGTACCTACATTTATAATTTAGGCCTACACTTGTTATAATAATTGTCCTGGGACGGACACTTTAATGGGCCTACACGGCTTCAAGTGTTGGTATTTAAATGTGAATTTAAATGGCTTTGCGCGGAGCTTTTACTGGCTGTGATTTTTTTATTACGGAGTGTAAAATCAATCGTAAGGTCAGCCTAACAAATAATTATGCACTGTTCGTCGTAGCCCTACGTTCTTCGACGATACCACCTAACATAGGCTAATAGCTCTAAAGATCACTGTGCATTGTAGCAAAGGGGTAGCGCGTTTGAGTTCTATTCGAAAGGTCGGCAGTTCAAATCTACGTTCTATTGTTTGTTTTTTTTTACCGTTCTATTTAGACATATGTTTTTCTGCAATTAATGATTTCATTACATTTTTATTGTATTTTCGCATTTCTCGCATTGCAATACAGTGAGTGATATAATCAATCGTATTACCTAAAATAAAATCCATAGTAAATTGTAAATTTCAAAAAAAGGCACCCCAGTTTTTATCTTGCATAAACCACCTAGTGATTGCTCCTGCAGAAGGTAAAAAGTGGAATCACAATACTAGCACTATTTAATCCGAAGATTTTTTTAATATATATATTGCAAGTATTGTTTTCATTTTAGCTTGTTTTTATCGGCAAGTTTGTAGTGAAATGTGACTAAGAAGTAAGAATAGAATAAACTGTGTTATTTTTAAAGCAAATAGCAGAATGTGGTTTTATTTAACCATTTGGCCGTGTTATTTTGATTTTATTAAATAAAACCAAAACACACACCTCTCCGCATTCATACAACTGACCAGTCACATCACTGTCACACATTCATAGTTTTGCCATCATTGCCTGAGCAACCACAAAGATGATTTGGTTTGCATTAAAAACTATTTCTCCCCCAATAAATGTCCGCGACCCTTCTCCAATCCATAATGGCTCGAATACTAACTAAGTGTATTTACTACCATTTTAAAGCATAAAACCGCTTTTAATATGCGTTCAAACACAATGTTTTCAACGTTATTACATGTATTGCGCCTATGCAGTCAGCTAGACTACCCCCGAACGAGCGGCCATATTGACGAACGCGCGCGCTATCTACATTCTCTTGTTTCCTCGAATTCTTAACTTTAAACAACACTAGGCCTACATATAAGCTGACAGGATGCTTAGTCTTGATCAACTTACACTTGTTTGGATGCGATTGTCTTTTGGCGGGATTTTCAACTTTGACTTCCAACCCATGTCGTCCATTTTATCAATATCGTTGCTAATAACATTCCGTCCATGTAACAAGGCTTGCGCAGTAGACCTATTCATACCACTATGTTCAGGCTTCATGTTTTGCTGTCCATACACTTTTTGGTTGATGTTTATCCCAGACATAACCACAGCATGGTTATTAGAGTTAATATGTGTTTCAGTCATCATGTTGACAGTTGTGTGCCGACTACAACCACGAAACACTCCCCGCACACAAAAAAATCACTTCACTGTAGCTCCTAGATCTAGCCTCAATTTTCTAAGTGTTTAAATGGTTACCACTTTAACAGGCCTAATAGGCCTTCCAATAGTATTTAACTTTGTCACACACTGGGTTGCAGCTTCAGGATTGCAATTGTGATGAAGCCAATAATGCCACCAAATCAAAGTCGATACCTGGAAAGACAAAATATGGTACAGGTTAGTCTTCTTAGTTATAACTTGCTGCTGGGACTGGTAGGCCAAGGCTAGACTAGGGTCTAGCCTATACCTACTACATTTATGAAAGCTGTACATTTAAAACAATTCAGGCTAAGCTAAAGCAGTTTCCATGAATGATGGCAATGTAGGCCTAATGTATCAACTAACTTAGGCCTAATAATGGAGGTTAGACCTACCTACCTACCTACCTAGGCCTATGTTTTCATTTAAAATCCATTTATCATAACATCAGGTGTGCAACACTTTGAAAACAAATATCAACCGTGCGAGTTAGCCGTGTGATCAACAATTAACATCAAACTTTCCCAGAATATGTCAGCAAGGTTTTCCAGATTCCTTTTTAAGAGGTTACGGTCGTGCAAAGTGAGGTGGTTTAAAAATTATTTTTCAATTAAAGGGAAACTAAATTAGGCTATGGCAAACCGCAAACCACAGGGCTACAAATGTGAACCCCAACCCAACCCCTTACTAACTTCAGCTTGCACGCTCGATAAAATGAGTGGTGGGTAGGCTTCAGGCCTACTACTAGTTAGGGGTAATGTGGGTAATGGGGAACACTTTTTTAATGTTTTCACTTCGTTAATTAATTGTAATTTTGTGGTTAACTTTTTTCAACAAATTTTTTTTTCATAGAGTCTGTGGGGGTATATCCTTTAGTACTGTGGGAATTATAAACTTTGTTTTTAAATCCAGAATAAGCAAGGTAATTTTTAAAAAAATACGAGTTTGTTCCTCATTACCCTAGCTCCGAGGGTAATGGGGAACAAGGCTTGCTATAGTCATAGGGTCGTGTTGTAAAATATTTGGGGTAATTAGGAACATAGAGTTTGACGCCACGATTCCATTGCAATTTGGCAAAATAAAATGTGACAATAAATGGAAATTTTACGGGTAATTGAACAATGAAAAATACTTTATCTGGGAAACAACCCTGGAAACAGGGGTAACAATAGTTAAAACTAATGACAATGAAAACAAAAAACATTTTGATATTAGCTTTCACTTATTTTTATGGTCATTATGTAAAGCAGCTTACATAATATTAGATGAGTCTTTGTAAAAATAGGTCAGATTTGACCACAACTTCCAACTTAAGGTAAAAAGGAACATTAAAAGTGCGATAAAGGTAGAAAATGCATATAAACATGACTAGAAGCCTACTTTAAAGAAAATAAGTTGACAGAAGTCATGAATCAGGCCCACCATGTCTGAATAATGCTATGGCATAGTGCATTTATGCCTCTTTCACATCAACTTTAAAGGCAAACTTATACTTGATGCGATCGTTTAGCCCCATCCATGTTGGGAAATGGGAGCACTGCAATTAGGCCTATGTCAGAAATAGTCATAATGGATACATCACTCTACTGCTATACATAGCCTAGATATAATGATGTTCACTGACTTGGTGCCCAATACACGATATTTCAGGAACAACGATGTCTTGTATGATGCACACATATCGAAAAGTTTGTGCTTTTCTTTTTCCCAATTTAAATCGAGCTAGAATGAATTGACCAACTGCCAATGTCCCCAATGCCAATGCCAATGTGTGCCGATGTGTGTGTGTATGTTTGTTCCCATTTACCCCCACAGATATTAATCCAGTGATAAATGGCTTGTTCCTCTTAACCTACGTTGTTCCTGATTACCCTCATTGTGTGTTCCTCTTTACCATCAAAATTAACTTGTTAGGGTAATGAGGAACATCATTAAATTTAATGATATGCATAAATGTTAAAAAAATAATGAAATTCATGATCATGTTGACACAAGAAGTAGGTAACTTTCTATGCATGCTGTTTTAAATTTGTGTTACTGCATTAGCCTGTAAAAATAATTGAAAGTTAGTAAAAAAATGTAAAAACAATAGCATGATTTTTTTACAGGGTGACAAAAAAAATTAAAAAAATACTGAACATAAGTAGTAATTGCAAGTAGTTGTAATTGCCTGGCCATAAACAGTCAATGCAGCTAAACAGTACAGTAATGTTCATAATTTTGCTTTCAAACGGAAACAAGGGAATGCCACTGTTCCCGATTACCCTTTGTTCCCCATTACCCACATTACCCCTACCTAGGCTACATCACTAATTATTATAGATCTTTTTTTTTTAATACATATTTAGAGTGACCTACCCAATCAAATTAGATAACTAATTTTCAGTGGTGGTGGTGGGTGGTGGTGGTGGGGGGGGGGGGGGGGGACATTAAATTTAAAGCCGACCAAGCTAACCCTGCAGGCTACTAGAGACCAGCATATTTAAGTTGGAAACACCGATCAATCAAACTGGACACGATTACACCCGCAGACAGTGCCAGAATCAACAAGGCTACTTAATTTGGAATAACCCTAGAATTTATTATGTGCCCCGTTGCAAGGAGGGCTCCAAAGTCACAGTTTACAAATTCTTCAGTCAAGAACTGATGCGACATCCACATCAAATCCAAATCAGTTAAAAAAACTTCTGCCTAAAGCGGAAATTGAAGCCTGGACCTTCTGCATTGGAACAAGACTGACAAACCACACAAAACTTGAAACTCTGGTCCAATTATCCAATAGGCTAGTATTATCGGGTAGGGTGGATGTGCCAATTAGCGACCACTTTAGGTAGCGACTAGTGACCGCGTAATTTTTGAGGTTACGTTTTTGTAATAAATAACTTTCCCAAGCAAACTACCATAGGATGAGAAGGTATTTTCATCAGCTACATGATGCCAACGTATTTGGTTATATCGATTGTTTAAAAGGTCGATATCTAGGGTTGTTTGTTTGGATGTGTTGGTAGATGGTGTGGTTTAATACCGTCCACTTTTGGTTTCAATTAGCGACCTGAAATGGTGCTCAATTGCGAGTTGCGACCACCCAAATAACATAGAAAAATGGCGGCCGACGACAATGACAGAGCGCGATACAACACACGATAAAAGGGGAAATAATTAAAGCCAGGATGTGAAGGGTAGATTTTTATATTTAAGTAAGCCTAAATAATAATTGTTAATAATACAATGCATAATTCTTAGCATATTTGTACGTAAATCGATAGCTTGGGTGTGGCAAAGTTCGCGCACGATTGCATCACCTCAACCACTCTACTTTCAATCCTTTTAGTTAGAAGAAGCGTTATTTTTACTTACGCGTGCAAGATAAGCAATAATATCAATCATAATGGGCTCATATAAATCGAAATAACCAAGTTTATATTATAGGCCTATTCAATGGCTTTTAACTCGTCAAAATACACCAAAAATGTTCACTCACGGAGATCAGCATCCATAGGCCTACGGGCATGGGGGACATTCCACTATATTTTATGGTGTACTAATATTAATTTACCGATGTAAATATGATTCAACAGATGAACTGAATCTCAAGCTTTATAACACGTTTTTATTACCGTATGTTAGGCCCTCAAAATTAATGGTTTTACATTAGGTAACGTAGTTTGGGTGTCATTTTATCTTGGCAGAAGAAAGCCCTAAAAATGGCGGAATATGTCGAGATCCAACAAAAATCACATTTTCAATTAGTCGATAATAGTGATGACATGGGGTCCAAAAAGTTCAAAGTGGTCCCTCAACGTCGGAACCGGTTTTAAAGGTCAATTTTTGTTCAATGTATCAGCCTAACGTGCATGTTTTTTTGGAAGCGAATGAACGGCCAGGAGTGAGCTGGCTGGTATTGAAGCCCGCGCTTTGTTACGTACAACTGCCGACATTCAAGTGTCATGTAGCAGCCTCGTGTGTGTGTAAATACCATTCGAGTGCTTGATAATCAGCTGGCGAGTAGGCCTAAGGATCTAAATGGTCGGCTACATCATCATGGGCTCCGTGGAAATAGACCGCACAATAAACGGTGGGAAAACATGCCTGTGAAGTTCACCTTTGTATAGTAGAACTTGAAAAAATAGAAACGGTTTGGAAAGTCAGAACCGGGTTGCTATAGAACCGGTTTCCGGGTACCCGATGTCATCACTAGTTGGTATAGGGACGTTCGTCGTAGGGCCTACAGTCGAAAACTAGTCAGTTTCGAGAAGATGACGATCACACAGAACGATTTTTTGTCTGAAACATGCTCTATGTTTCAGACAAAAAATCATTTCAATATTAGGCTATAATTTTTATTGATAAAAATAGAAAAAGTGGTCGCTATTACCCACCTGGTCGCTAATTGGTACATCCACCCTAGCCAATGTTTTTATTCATAGGTAGGCCTATCCTTAACAAGACGAACATTGTTCAGAATTGTACATGAGGCCAGTGTAGGCCACATCAACTACCAGGACCATTAGGCAGACGGAAAGACTACGCCTAGGTGTTATAAAAACATGGTGGCTTAAATCAGATTAGACTAACCTAGGCCTACCGCTCTAGCCAGAGTGTGTTTAGGTCCGGTATAGGCCTAACGAAAAGTTATAAGGATTTAGTTTGTTCACGTTAATTTTGGAATCGGCCTTCAACTTTTAAATCAATTAGAACTAGACCTAGCCTAGTTGAAGCGGTTGAACTAGGCCTAGGGCCTAGTTATAACAGTTAAACTCGTGTGATGGGGCAAATCATTAGCTTAGCCAAAGGATCTAAGCCAGTCTAGAAGTAAATGCCCCTCCAAAATAAACATCTGCCCAAGCTTTGTAATTCTGCCAAGACCCTTCAGTTTCAGTTCAGTTTATTGATTGATAGGCTTAAATCAGGTACATTACATATCAGTAGGCCTACATTATATCTATATGACTTTTTAGTAAGGACCTAGGGCCTAGGCCTATTAAATTAAGAGGAAATTTATAGGCAACGCCTAGGCTAGGTCTAGGCCTAGGCCTAGCCCTACACAAAGCCGAAGTCTTTAGTGCCTAGGAGGCCTAGGCCTACGCCCATTGATCTAAACAATTCCTTTGCCTAGCCCACGGCCTGTAACATATGTCTTAAAACATCAAAATATAGTAGGGCCTATAGCCTACTAGGCCTAGCCTAGGCCTAGGGGTCTGGGTCTATTCGACCTACATAATAGGCTAGGCCTACATTAACTGGGCTACTTCTAAGCTGGGCAAAGCCTAACCTTCTCTTTGGCTTGTGGATATAGGATACTTAAGTCTTAAGCTATATAATTGTATCGTAAAATCCTAGGCTTGCCTAGGGTTAGGGGCCAGGCCTAGGCCTAGGCCTAAGCAAGAATTTTGCACTTGAAAGCCTAGGCCTAGGGCCTAGGCTTACGGCTAGAGCCAAGACATTGATGTATATAATTGTGTCAAAAATCAACTAATTGTTTCAAATGATACAAAGAAACACGACTAGATTGGAACTTAATATTTTCTGATCATAATAGAATAGAGTAATGCCAAGAAAGTAACTTAGTAAGGTGGATGATTAGGGATTAAAATTTCAATTTTAACGAAATCGAAAAGATGGCTACCTACGTCATTCCTCAAATGCTAGCCTATCGAAGGGAAATGTGCATTGTGGAGTGAAGTACATAATTCAGTCAGAAAAATATACGACTATAAATGCTAGGTAATACTTAACGATTGCACTAATAGCTTCTCTAAACAAAGAAAGGTAATTATATCGAATAAGCCCAACAACACAATCGTACTTACTTCCACAATCCGACGAGACAAGGCGAGTAAGTATCGCGTACGGAGGCTTTTGTACAGTTACAGTACAAGCACAGCAGTGACGACTAGCCTAGGCCCTACTTTTTGTCACGGAGTACGCCATGACGGGGAAAACTACTTGCACCAGTAGGCAGTAACGAAAGCTAGACCTAATTTATTACGTATTACATGGATTTAGTAGTGTGCAAAATAAAAATAGGCCTACTGCTTCAAATCACAGGATTAAATATGAAATCAACGATGAAGCAATGAATATGTTTTAAACCATCGGAATGCGTTTCGTTGAATGACGAACGAGATGACGAATACTGGAGGGAATTTTGAAATGAAAAACAACAGTTTCGGAATTTCCGAGTCTCAAGACGTCATGCGATAATTATAAAATTGTGTTACTGTCAGTGGCGTCATAAGTTTTTTTTTGGGGGGGGGGGGCGTGCGACCCCACCAATCGCAATCCGCCCCCCCCCCCCAATAAATTCCTCGTATTCAAGGCACAGATTTTCACGAAAATGAACTTGAAGGAGAATATCTTTAGATTGTGGATTGTAGCTTTTAGTAACCTAAAGATTGTAGTAGATACAAAAAAATTGGTCATTGTGATGCTTTAAAACGCACAGATTTTTACCAAAATGACCTTGAAGAAAAAAAAATTTCAGGGGGCAAGACCCCCGGACCACCACTTAGCCTTCGGCACATTTTCATTTCATTTCATTTAATTTTATTAGTCATCAATTTTAGCACTCATATGCTTACACAAATACAAGGTAAGCGAGTATTTGTTGTTATCCATGTTGATACAAAGTAAAATCCAATACATTACAAAGTAATTACAACATTACCTATACAGGTACTAAAGTATTTAGAGACCATTCTACAGCTCATTAAAATAACCATTTCCACAGTGTCTAAAATATAAATAACACAGGATAGATCACTGAATATCGTCACTCAATAAAACCAGAATAAACTCACTAATACTTATTTGCAGAATGCAGGTGCCGCTCAAACTGCAAATCAACTACCTACATTAGTTGTGTGCTAAAATTATTACTAAAATATTCTGAGAGCGAATAAAATATAATTTAATTAGTTGAATCCCCCCTTAATCAATTCCTGGATACGCCATTGGCACTAAAGCCTCCTTACTTGAAAAGTTTTGGATTTACTGCTGCTGGGTTTGCGCCCCCCCCCCCCTCAATATTCAAACTCTAGTGACGCTCCTGGTTACGGTACTGTTAGACCCAATACCTAAAAAAGAATGTGTATTGTATTGTCATGCCATTGTCGTCGACGCGTCGTGCGTATTGTTGAGGCCCTTCAGTTATTTCAAACTCGCTGGAGTCAATCGGAGCCGGCGTTGAAGGGGATGGGGTAGTAGTAGTAGTAGTAGTAGTAGTAGTAGTAGTAGTAGTAGTAGTAGTAGTAGTAGTAGTAGTAGTAGTAGTAGTAGTAGTAGTTGGTTTTATTTCCAATACAAATCATGTTACATTGTACATACATTGTAATTTTTGACCCTTTTAATCTTCCAACAACAACAACAACAACAACAACAAATTGTGACCATTGTGTTACTATTAAAACACGAAAAAAAACATGACGTGTGCGAATGCGAGTGCTATATTCGGAAGGACCCGGTAGGGGCAGGCGGAGCAATACACCCAACATGTTTTTGGATGCACATAGTGAAGCTATGTATTTCATTAATTTAAAGCTCCTGTGTTTGTAAGTCATGAATTTTTGTTGTTAGTATTTTGTGTGTTTGATCGCACAAACAATCAGTGTGAAACGGCTACTCCGATCTTGTCGATATTCTCAGGAATCTAAAAAGTTCCGAAATTAGACCTTCCACGTCATCAAATTCAATCGAATAGATAATTCTCAGACATCGCATTTAATTGTTTTGTGAATTCTTCGCTTTTTACCGGTAAAACGACTGCTGCGATCTCATGGTGAAGTTTAAAAAGGACATTAAAAAATTAACTTAGGTATTGCAATGTTTTTTTACACGAGCAATATATTTTCTCGTGAAAATCACTCTTTTATCTTATTTGCTTTAGCTATCTTTGTATTGCGTTTTTAAACACCGTAGAGAACCTTTGCTTAGACGTTCAACAACGCCAATAGTCAAATTGCTTACACAAAGCCACTACGCGAACGCGCGATATGGATGAGCGTTTCTGATTTATTGAGACATCTGTTCATAATAATCTTCTAAGTTTAATTTTGCCATTGCAAAACAATCATTTTACTTTTGAAAAGTAGTAGCAAGGTTTTAACAATACAAGTATAATGTCAAAAATTCCCAGCAAGTGTTTTCAGTTAACATTTTTTTTAAATTCACACGCATGTTAAAAAATATTTATGTGAAAGTGCTACTAAACCACTGTGGGTCTAAGGGTATAACTTTTGAAGGTTACGAACAAGAAAACATTTTTAAAATGTAAAATGGGCCTAATAGAATTGTATTGAAAAGTGACTGAATGATTTTTCTTTGGGAATCGTCGTACAGGGTTGTGTTATGTTCTGCCATTGACAACGATCGTCATCTTTTGTACTATCCTGCTAAGGTATTGTTTGTTATCTTTCACTAAGTAAAACAAACGTGATCTCATGTGTATTTTAAAGTTTTAAGATAACCAAGTCATTGTTTACTAATCTTACGCTAGAAATATGTTTTGTATGCCTTTGTTTCTTTTCTTAGATAAAGCATACTTGAAGTTGAAAATGACACAAGATAACATAGGCTAATCATCGTGAAATTGATCAAGTAAGGTATACAACTTAACAAGAAAATAATTTTGAAACAGTAACTATAAAACATATTGAGACCGTAACGGATGGTTATATACTCAATGCCGTAACTTTGCCTACGCAGATTTCAAACCTATAGTGGAGGTGCGGAGAATAAAGAGGGATACAAAAATTAATTATTGTTCATAAAAAAATAATTGGGGGGGGGGGAAACGGCGGCGGCAGGGGAGAGTCCTACCACTCTAACCCTCATGGTCACCAAAAATATGTCGTCTATGTTGAATGTCATCGGGCAGTCCTTCATCACCTCTAAAACACCAGAGATTCTGTATAGCCCAGAAAACACACACCTTCTCCCACAACTAGGAAACCCCTATGCTAATAAAGACAAGACTAGAGATGTCAAACTGTCAATTATTGATCGATATAACTGCTAGCAATGATGTCGATTAATTTATTGTTACGGTTGCTAGAGTATGCATGGCAAAATGAAGGGTTCAAGTTCAAGTTCAAGTTTTTATTGATCCGTTGATCTATACATTGTACAAATATGGATGTCGTCGATGTCGGTAATAAAACCTTAATTAGTTTATTATAAGAGGGTGAAAAATCAAAATACTGACCGTCTATAGTGTTAGATTTATGTAAGCAAACAGTTGGAAGCAAATATATTTTCGGATTAACTTGATAAATAAAAACACTTTAAGTGTTGCTAATCGATATCGAATAAGTTACAATGTGTGAAGGATTATTTTCGATTCCATTGATAAATCAGGACACCGCCACGAACACGATGACGTTCAGGAATACCTAATCTAATTGTTAATTAATGCTAATAACGGAAAAGTAAATTAAAATAACCTTCCTTTTGGATGAGCGTAGCGAGCGAAGCGAGCGAAGCGAAGATTCCATTTCACTACACTGGAGAAAAAAATCGGAATGTTTTGTTTTTTTTTCTTCTTCTTTCTTTCTTTCTTTCTTTCTTTCTTTCTTTCTTTTTTCTGTATTTTTGTGTGTTAGTCAACACGATTCCTGCTAAACCGATACTGCGATTGCAATGAAATTTTGTGGAGACCTTCGAAATCTCTGAACTTAGAAACTCCCACGTTTTTGAGCGCAATCGGGAAATTATTTCTTATAAAAATCGCAATTTTATGATTTTTTCGATTTTTAAAAAATTTCTTCGACTTAGCCTATAACACCTACATGCTTTATCCGAATGTAATGATTTTTTCACAGAACCTTAATTTTATGAATTAAGATATTCGTGTGAAATTTGAGCGTAATCGAAAAATTATTTCTCATGAAAATCAAATTTTATGTTTTTTTTCTTTTAAAAAAACAATTCTTTGACTTATAACACCTACATGCTTTATCCTATTGTAATGATTTTTTTACAGAACCATAATTTCATGAATTAATATATTCGTGTTAAATTGAGCGCAATCGAATAATTATTTCTTATGCAAATTGCAATTTTACGATTTTTCTTTTTAAAAAATTACGATTAATTAAAACAATTAAGTTAATTTTTTATTTTATTTAATTTAATTATAAAAATTAGGTTAATTTTTTATATAATTTAATTTAATTAAAAAAATCTTCGACTTAGTAATGATTTTTTACAGAACAACAGAAAATCCGCGTAACATGGCATCTCAATGCACCATATACGCTCATCCAACAACGCGGCGGGACTTAAGCGTTTTCCTAGTAGCCTTACTTTTTGGATGAGCGTAGCGAGCGAAGCGAAGATTCCATTCTACTACAACGGAGAAAAAAATCCGGAATGTCTTTTTTTGTCTGTTTGTTAACACGATTCCGGCTAAACCGATACTTCAATTATGATGAAATTTTCTGGAGGCCTTCGAAGTCTCTGAACTTAGAACTGCCACCTTTTTGAGCACAATCGAAAAATTATTTCTCATCAAAATTACGATTTTATTTTTTTATTTTTAAAGAATTTCTTCGACTTATAACACCTACATGCTTTATCCGATTGTAATGATTTTTTCACAGAACCTTAATTTTATGAATTTATATATTCGTGTGAAATTTGAACGCAATCGAAAAATTGTTTCTCATGAAAATCGCAATTTTACGCTTTTTTCGTTTTTTAAAAATATTACGCTCATCCAACAACGCGCCTGAAAAAGCGTTTGCGCAGCTTCCTAGTCCATGGTGGGTGCGATTTAGTTACAGCAAGAGGCAGACTTGGTGTGACCTTGCTCTACAAGCAATGAAAAGGTAAATCTATCTTTAGACTTGGGAGCAATGCGGTTTGTACCACAGTAACTCGACGATGTACACATCGTATTGCAAGGTTTTGACGGTGGAGGGCGGGTTGGGAGTGGAGGGAGGGGAGCGGAGAGGAGACGACACAAAACTCAAAATATGTACTAATTTATAAATGTTTATAATGTTGGCAGCATCCAGGAAATATACCCATCAAATAATTGTGCACAGATTGATCTGTTCATAATATCATTATAACATTGCTTCGAAAATCTTTAAGATGAATTATTGGGAGTTGAACATTTTTATTTGTTCTGCCAATTTTTTTACAATGTGAAACACAATTATTTATTCAATGATCACACATATTATTTCAGTTTTGAATTTGAAATAAAAACCAAAAAGAAATTGAATCATCAAGGGGAACATTTATTGCAGATCAACTTTAATTAAAATTAGTTACCATTATGGATGGGTACGGAGTTCGCAATCTTTTTTAAACCACCTCCCAAAGTTTCGAATGTTTTGTGTGAAAATAGAAAGTTAAGTGATCGAGAATGTGTCCAGAAATTCACTGGATTTGGCAACAAAGCGATTTTTATCAACATTTTACATTGTAAAACAAGTTCACTCGAACTCATCAAACTGCCTTCTAAACTTTATTTAGTGCTGTAAGAGTACAATATTACACTGATCAATTATTTATCGATTCCAGGCCTTAATCACTGGATTTTAGAAAATAGAATCTAATAAGTTAATTGTAACTAAATCTTGGCAAATGTTGGTTACACCTATATATAACGTAAAGATAAGAAAATGTAATAATATGTTTGTTGTATCTCTTGGGGCCTTTCAGTCGGTACTTGACAAAGTATAGTGGGAGCTAGAGTGACGAGTGAGGGACTGATGGAAAGTAAATATGCCAAACTCCCTTTGATTATGTGTGTATATAAAATAGTAACTTTATTCACCTTGACACCGACATGCACATTGAACATGTATTACCCAAACTCCAGCGGAGAAGGTGAAAAGCGATATAACATGTTAGGAGACCTCTCTCCGTTTGTTTCAGTTGTGTCCGATCACGGTGAGAATGTATTGGCCCTACTTTCCACCTTCCAAGACTTCAGTGGGGGAAGCCGTACCCGTACACCAACTGCAACGCCGTCGAACGCCTTCCTTGAACCACCCAACGATCTTGACTTGCTACCCCACCGTCCTCTGGAGAACAGTCAGCTGAGGCATCTGGCGAAGCAACGTTAACGCGAGATCCTCGCCAGCAAGAAGAAAAAGAAGCGCCCTATTGTTCGCAATGATTTCAAAATTAATGAAAAACTTTTTACGTTCCAAATTTTTACCATCTTTTTTTCGATCGTAAATCTTCTGTAGAAACTGTTTTGGTTCACTAATTTTTTCCATCAAATAAGTTCTGTTTTATCTATCCTAAATGTTTGGCATGGTTTCCACATGAAAATATTGCCCATTTATAATGAATGGTTGTAGCCACATTTTTGATAAATTACATATTTTACATCATTGACAAACTAAACTTGCACTTCTAATTTCTATTTCCAATTAATTTTGATATTTTATTTAGTATTTATTTCACATTATTCTTTGTTTGTTGTATTTGGTTGTATGATCGTTCTTTCTACAAATTATTACAATACCCGGATACCGGTATCAAAGATTCCCCATTTTGTAGCCTAAATATTTTTTAAATGCATTTTTTTTTTATTTAGACGGACATAAGAAAAATCACCATTGTCTTCAGAGATTTTGCATGTGCTTATAGGGGTAAAAATATAATTTCTAAGTTAATCATTTTTGGAAATACTCATTTATATTTATAAAAATAATATATCAATGGCATTTAGATTTAAATATTATTTAAAAATGAATATGCTATATTTCGGCCGCTCCTCTCTCACTGGAGAGTTATTTTCCACCATTATTTTATACTTTTCTGATTACCCTACTCCTTTAGTTTAGAGCGTTCTTGTAACTCCAACATTGAATAAAGTACTTGAGTAAGTTTTAATAAATGGAAGAATAATTGACTCGCATGAGGGCTCTTCATACATATTTTAAAAATAAATTTCACTCATACTATTAAAATTTGGGTTTGTACTAAGGCTTTTTTCCCGACTGTTCAGTGATCAGGAGGAGCACAAAAATTCGTAAAAACCGCCACTGCTTCCCTCGACCATTGAGTACTTGGACTAAACATACTTCAATGAAAAATCAAATGGAAAAACAAATGATTTTATATTTATTGATGTTTGTGTGTGTGTGTGTGTTGGTGTGATGTGGGCCAAAAGTGATGACAGAGTAACATTTTAACAACATTTAAAAAATGTAATCTTTCTTCAGAGAACTTTGATAATCATATTCATTGATCAATAACCCATAACATTATCTGCAGTGACCGTATATTTGTAACTTGTTTTAGTAATTGATTTTTGAACATCAAATACTGGACTACGAGTCGAGTACCAAATAGTACTAGACCTAAAATTTCAGGCAATCACACATGCCTAGTTTTAAAGTGTGTTTTCATCAAAATGACTTGCTTACGTATGACTTAAGAGATTAAAAGCAGTGTGCGTAGAGTACTGTCATCATGCAGCAAGTAGGTATAGTGCCTTTATGGCTCAACAAGACTACAACTACTGTGTTACCATACAAAATTGTTGATTTAGCTCAATCCAATTTACAATAATGGTCAGTTTTCTACGCTCACTGCGGTTAAAAACAACAAATTCAAGACATTAAAAACACAGCTAACTTGAAACTAGTTGTTAAAATCTCTGTAAAATACGGAAGTACATCAACAAAGATTAATTATTTTCTTATATAAAATCACTTTTTCTTGCATTGACAAAATTAATAAAATTGTTGTATAGACAGCAGTTATTAGTTACCCACTGTACTAGGATCACAAACATGCTGGAGATAGAGCTAGTCCAGCATATTCATAAGATTTACTATAAATGCTGCAAGATATTAGGCAAATATAGGCACCATGAGGTATCTTAAAATATCAAGTTCAAAAAGTGGGGTGCGGCATTATTATGCATAACCATTAACCATTTTTCAATTGTTTATAAAACAAGGCTACTATTTAAAGTTTGTGGTCAATAAAGGTGTGTGGCCATTACGCGATGGTGTAATGTCAGTTTTAGAAGTGTAAAAAGAATTAATCAAGATGGTTTACTAACTCTCCTCGTCTGCTGACAACTAGGTATTTAGATGCCCATCTGTATAAGACCAAAAAGTAATCAATACAACAGAGGCACATACACGGCATTGTACACAACTAAAATCAACTAATTGGAATATGTATTGGAACACTGAGTAACTGAAGAAGAAAGAGAAAGAAATAAACAAAAAAACATCACAGTTCAGGTTAAGGCTATTCCAGAGCACTTTACCGATATTTTGAAAGTCAAAGGAAAATGGCTGAAAGCTGAGTTAGATAAAAGATAAATTTGATAAAAAATAAGAAAAAATAACTTTTTTTTTGAACGGGACAAAAGCCCTATTTGGGAATTATATGCAAATTTTGGGTCAATACAAAATGAATGTTGTAGATGCAATATTTAATTAAGCTATGATTTTTTTTATTGCTCACAATATTGTATCGGACTGAGTACAAGGAAAATATTTTTTAAATACTATTGAGAAACGATTTTTCGTGGTGGTTCAAAAACTCTTTGTACCATGTGACAATAATAAAATACGAACATTATTTCAGAAAATTATTTTCCATATTGTTGCATATTATAATGTTATATATTATTAATATAGCTCAAAATAAATATTGATGCTGAACATTCATTTTCGTTTGACCCAAGAATTTGAATAATGGCCAAAATAGGTTATATGTAATCACAAAAATAAGTTATTTTTCTTCTTTTAATCAAATTGATCTATTCATCAACAGCTTTCAACCATTTTCCTTGTGAATTTCAAAAACTAAAAGTCTCGGAAAGTTAAGACGCAACATGACCTGTTGGGAAGCATCTGCATCAGGTGTATTTGAAACCAGTACCTGCAGATTGTGTGGAAATGATGAGCATGACAGACGACATCTGTACACATGTGCCAGTCTGGCAAGGGATCGTGACGCAATGCCCGACAGCATGAAGAGGGAGGAAAGGGAGGCTCGTCTCTACTGGTCAACTAGATCAAGCATGATGGCATCATAGGCCAGATGTGGGCATTTGAGAAGAAGAAGAAGAAGAAGAAGAAGAAGAAGAAGAGTGACTGAAGACACGTCCAAGAATGTGTTGGAGGCTGTAGATCATGCAGCAGAAGTAAAACGGGATGCAATCAGTGGACTATGTGCTAAGGGCTTGATCAGTTTATTTTATTTTGTTAAGATATAAAATAGAGATAACAAGATGTTTAAAAATTGAATTTTTTTAAATGCAACTACGCGTAGTCGTACATAATTTTGCCACACCCCTAGGCAATGGGGATGTGTAGTTCCATAGATATTCATGCTGTTCAAATAAACTATTAAGGAAAGAGGAAGCCCCCTTGAAAAACACAATATTTAGTATTGACAACACCCAACGTTTCTTCCCTATGTAAAATCCACTGGTATAGTTAATAGTTCTTTCGAGTAAACTTGTCGGTGTTGGCAGAGTCTTGGTTAAAAACTAAACTGCATTTCCCACCAGACAAGTTCACTTGAAGGACCTATACAAGTGTTCCACTCAGGTAGGTTAGATTAAATCCTAAAAAATTTGACAGAATTCTTAAAATTACCATGGTTATATTGTGCTAGTAGCAGCACCATAGAAAGATTGAACTGCCTTAATTTCTAAAGACAGATTTATTCAAAACTATACCAAAACATTTTCTTTTTGTTATATGTACAATCATGTAAATGAATCATTTCAGGATTAAAATATAGATTTGAGATTAAAGGACTTAAGTCCAGATTCATTGTTGCATTAAATACAACTGTGTCAATTTCACAATACAAAAATAGCTTGATCATCATTGTACTAAATTGAGAGACAAACTTGAAGTCACCTTGCGGTTGCACCTGAAGGATATATTTTATTATTTATTGTTCCACATTTAGAAGACAAATATGTATATACGTAGTAATATTTACACTACTAAATGCAGTTATCAATACAAAATGTAATTGAAGGAACCAAAAAAACATTGAAGATGCTGCTACACCGCCTATTCCTGGGAAACTGGACATTTTCAACATAGTAGGCCTAATATATTCAAAGTTGAGCTTAAGTCCACCTACTAACATGCCACACAGAGCTTAAGTAAACACAATGTTTCTGGTTTTAGGTTCTCTTAATCCACAACATGTGTTACCTCATATGAACTCATCAGACGGTCAGTCACATTAACTTCACTAGCATTATACACAACTGCAGATCACCAACAGGCTTCTTCAATCTCAAGAAAAGTGACACGTTTAACTGTCCCTAGCTAGATCTCGTTCAATAGCACAAGTATACAAGGTGACTTACTCTTGTTCAAAAATACTGATGTCGGTTGTTTAGTGTAACAATCCATATTAGTGATATTACCCATTCGATCCAAGAGTTTTTACGGCTGCTTGATGGAGACAAGTTACTGTAATTTATTATGTGATAGGTGCAAAAGAGAAAAAAATAAGTAGGAAATGGTTGAACCTATATCTCAAAAGAAATTGTTCAAAGACTGCATACATTGTAAGTGCAAATGGAATGTGAAAAAGTAAAAAAAAATTGTTCCAACAATGAAATTTTTTTTGTATTAAGAATTTTTCCAAGAATGCATGCATTGAGACAACCCTTTAAACATGCTCAATGCTGAACTTAAACTACAAATATCACCAGGTAGTCAAGACAGCATGGCAGGCATAGGGTTGGGGGAGTAGGGGGGTATGCTAATGGTAGTATCAACAGTAATATGAGATCACAATAAATTAGTTTATTGTTAAATGTTTACCTTCCATTGACCCCTCATCCCTAGTCTCATTCGACCATAAATAACATTTGATTTTCCTCAAATGAAAAAGGCCTTTGCATGAAAGTAAATTGTATACTGTACACTATACAGATCAAAATAAAGAAGTAAAAATATCTTTTAAAAAAACTGACACTTCTCTATAGGATCTGGATAGATGATAGATCTGTACAGACCTTGCAAAATGTGAAACTTAAAAATAAAACACTTTAAATAGTTTATTTAGATTGTCGTGTTTCTATGTTGCTTGAAGTAGCCTGCTGATGGTGAAAGCTACTGCACGTAGGATATTGAGACCTATTAGGTAAGCATAAGTGATCACTACCTAGGTCCTAAATCATATCAAAAATGTTTTACTACTTAGTAATAACTTATAATCAATATGGTTATGTCTCATGAATCATGATTTACATTTTTGTCTACCATCCATCCCAAGTCCCAGTAAGTAAACATTTTCTGGATTAGAGTTTCACTAGATTGACCAAGTAGACATTGTACGTTGTCAGTATTTGGGTTGTTCCTAATGCGCATTGGCTTCTGCGATCAAGTATATTGTAAATTCTAAAAATAGCAAAATCTTGGGAAGAGATACTATGGCCTTATATAACATGACTGCATAAAAATTTTGAAATTTATTTATGGTAAACATTGGTTTTACACCTACAATAAAATTACAACATTAAATGGTCAAATCAAGAACGGGGCTCGGATCACGTTTTTGCAATCTAACTAGCCTAGCGAGTGCTGCAAACAAATGCCAATGAATTATGTGACGGGCAAATGAATTGTCGAGAGCGTTACACTCACATTGTATATGGCATTATCCGTGTGCTTACGTGAACACTGCTTCAAATCTTGTTGTGGAGTGTTAAGTAGGTACATTAATAAGTCTCCACACAAGTCCCAATAGGACATACAACTTCTTATGATATACTATAAAAGTAAAAAAGTCATAAGAAAATTAAATGTAAAATGTAGCTCCTGAAAACTTCAGGATATGTAGGCCTACCCTATCATTCAACCCACACATTTGTCTACAACTATTGCCGTTGAATAATTGACAATCATTCATTTACGGTTCATTACAAAATTAAACATGCATACAAATATCTGATTTACAAAGTTATAAAAAACAAAATACATATATAAAATTGTTTTAACATTACAGTGATGTATAAAAATTAAGCTCTTGCAGCTTACTCGAATATGAGAATATCGATCGTTTTGAGAATGACACTTCCTCCCCACGATTCTCGTACACATTGAGCGTTACAACTAAAATAACATGGTCTAACAATAATGACGGGTATCTTTTGTTACATCGTTTGCTAGATTATCACAGTCAGTTAGATTATCTATAACTCTTGAAATTAGAAAAATATCAATCATTAACAATGCTCTCTTTCACATGTGGCTTATTGCACGCGGCGTTACTTTCGCGATCTCCCAACCGTCCATGCCGCTCGGAACGGTCAGTTACTATACTATCTATCTACATTTGTCAGCAATCATATAAAATTACTTTAGGTACACATGATTCAAATAATAAATGTAACAAGCCTGCCAGTGACTGTTTGGTTGCTAGCAAAGCTTGACAATATTGTACTATAAGGGTTGCTTCATAATTCCCTTGCTAAATCAGCAGACATGAGCACATCAAGTACCGACCGTAACGAGCACTAATTGCATCCACTACCGGCTTGGTTGGGATTATTCAGGTCGTGTAGTTCTCGCATGATTGATCTGACACTGTCTGTCATGTTCTCTTGTGGTTCACTCTCTACCGTCGGCTTACTGTCCGACAACGTAAGATTGCACGAGATGCTCTCGGAAAGACTACCCGTCGCGAGAAACAGGTTAACGATCTCCGTCGAGTCCATGGCGGGGATACAGTACTGGTTATCCAGGTCCACTAGTATAGTCTCCTGCTCCTGGTTGGTGGCGCCCGTAGGGATGTTTGGAGACAGACCCATGTGATTCGGGTTGCTTAAACCAGACATCACGTTGCTGGCGGAAGGCGCGAAACCTGTCACGTTTAAATTGTTTATGCTCGACATGCCGTGCATGCCACGTTGTATATTTCCGACATCACTTCCCATGTTTGTATTCATGGGCAATTGTGGCGTTCCCTGACCAAATGGGTTCGGCATGAAATGGTAATTACCGCCGGCCTGAGCGTGTTCCAACCGGAAGGGGGGGACGTAGAACGTGTCCATGGGTGCCCAGGGTGCAAGGTCCATGGGGGACGGGGTCCTACCCGCACTGCTCGGGGAGGGGGCTTGAGGGGAGGGGGTGGGGGGCATGGTGCGGAAGGTATTGAAGGTGTTGCTGCCCAGGTAGGGGTGGTATCCCGTGGGAGAGGGGTCGGCTGGCTCCCGTTTCACGGGGACTAAATGATGAGCTTGACTGGGATCTGGACTGGGATTCAACATGAGCTCTCTGGTAGGCCCTGAAAACATACACAACACAATCAACAATCTAACATGACAAGCTTATACATAGGCATTAATAGTAGGCCTACATGAATACACAAAAACTATTAATTAGATATTCAGTGCTATAGCATTATATAGAAGTAATATCTCAACACCTATTTGACTATATCAGATACCTCGATGTTTAGATAAAAGGAAAAATGGAATACTAGATTTTGTAAAAGTGTACATATTTCTACTTTATAACATACATATTATCATATTTCAAAATCATATTATCTTTCTTTTTATTAATGTGTTATCAAAATTAGAACAGAAAAAAAACCCCACAAGAAATGCACAAGAATTCCAAAGTCATACCTGGGAAATAAGCACGTAGCCCTAAAACATGTCCTTGCACATCCCTATTTCCCTTGTAGTACTACTACAATCAACAGTTCCAACTCCACACAAGCATGCTTATTGCTTCCTTTAGTAAACACAAACACATGCATAAAACCATTTAGAAAACACACATAGGCCTACTGTATTAAAACATGCACACATGCAAACCTTTAAAGTTTAAATTAAATCATTCAAAAGACCATGAGTAACAAAAGTGATTTGTGGATTTGTCAGTTTCTGGAAGAATGCTTTGGATCACAAGAACATTGCCCAGAAGGTTGTATGTTGTTAGACTACATGTGCTCTTTTAAAGCACTAAGTAATAAAAGAAAGGTACTATAGGAATAATATTGAAATCTACTAGAACAAAAAAGAGCATGCTTGAATATCTAGATTGTCAATACCTTGTCATGATACCCATAGGAACTGTAGAGGAGTGGCAAGAGAAAAGTACTAACAATTTAAAATAGAAAAGTACAATTTATTAATGTATTCAAAAAGAAGAGTATCAGCATTTTGTTTTAACACCACAATATATTCACTATAATAAACATAGCAGGCTTCTCTATCAACTCTCCCAACACACAGTATGCAAAATAATTTTGCATTACAAACACCCCACATAAATCTTCATTGCAATAATAAACATACTTAACATACTAGTACGAATACATGGTAAACAAGAAGAATATACAAAACAACCACACCAACTCTGAAAGAAATAACTTGGCTGGTAAGCAGAGAGCACATTATCCCGGGACTTAGCAACTGGACACGATGTTGAATGCAGAAGCCCCCACCAGCCCACACTTATGTTTATATTTGACACGATGTTGAATGCATAAGCCACCAACAGCCACCACCACTTAAAGGCATGTTTATAGAAAGAAAAGTACATAAAAAAGTATACATCATTTGTATTCTCAAAGCTGTTAAAGTGTGGCCGATACTCACTAGATATTTTATCCAATTCTTGAAACTGTCTTGTATCAACACCATATTCATCGTACTTCTGCCTCTTACGTTTTATCCGATCTAAAAAACAATTTGTACACATATAAGGCAAACATAAAATATAATTTAAAAAAGTATAATAAATAGGGCCTAAGGCTTTAAAAAGTAAATACTTTTTGTGGTAGTGGAAATAGTACATAATATGATTCCATTGAAGAAACATATTGTCAAGGCAACATTACGACAACAACACGTTCAACATTGGCATGGAAAGCAGAACTGCACCATTGAGTAGAAAATACTACAATTCTCACAAAACATGACTCGTTATGACTAGAAAGTTGCACGATATTTTACAAGCATAGGCCTAAGCATCCACCTTGGTATCAATATCAATTTATCAAATTATATCTTCAAATTTGATAATGGATTAGTTGCACTCATCAAACACATCTATAATAGAATAGGGCTATAATATTAAATATTGGACTGTTGTAGATTTGGCAAATTAAAAATGTGTGATCATGATAAATGAACAGGATAAATAGCTAGAGCTATATATTAATATTATACCAAAACAGGATTACTTGTATATGCTTCTCTTCTAGCACCTTGAGACCTTGAGTCAACGGACTATAAAATGTCCTACAGTATTTCATTATTATTTGCACATCAACTTGAAAATAAACTGGCAATAAAACCAGGAATCATCTTATAAATGCATCAATTTTAAATTAAATTATCAGTTTTAGTGTAAAAGAATTAGGCCTAGTCATTTAATACATAACACTGAAAACAGTTTTGAAAAGTTTATAGACTTTTAAGCACCATTATTTAAATACAGTACACAGTTGCCAGGAATTTTATTTTATGGTGTTTCTTGTAACAATCAACATATCAAACGTACAATTTTACAATTACCGGTATGTGACCTGTCAACATTTTAAAATCTCTTTACCTCTTTAGGTAGATAGGACTAGTACTAAATATTTGATTACATAAAAAGGTGCGGTATTAAAACAAAAATTAACTTCTTAAACAACAAGGAAATAGGAATACACTTTGACTTGGAACTACAAACTTAAACGATGGCCATTCAAGATAAACTATTATCTTTAAACATTTGCAGAACTAACATAGGGCACCTACTAGAATATGGCATCACTTTGTACAAAATTTTGACATTCATTTCCTTCTTGAAGACTTTTTAAGCGTTTGATGACACTAGGTGATTACCACGACTTTTCAAACAAAACGATGATGAATGCAACATCGACTAGGAAGGTCGTACCTTTAAAGCTATGACAAATTATGAAAATGTTTATATCATGAGTTAGTTTACACTTAATAATGCTTTATGTTGTCACTTTTGAATTTTGAAATTTATCCATTTTATCACAATTGTTTGGTTATATTAATACCGTATTCAATGTCTGCTTAATTTTTTGCTATAAATTTTGGCATCTTGTTCAACACTGATACAAATTCAACATTACTATAGATAGAAGTGTACTCAAAAACCCTAACTACAAGTACTATAGGCCTAAGTAATGTATCTTTCAGTTTTAATTTAACGGCTGTGCTTGCGATTTGCTTCTGGCACTACTAAATGATTCACTATCACTTTCCGTTTCCGTAACTAAGGCTGCGAAAAAAACTCAGTCGGAAGCATATTGACAAACTTGGCAAAATTTATACCTAGGTGTATGACTAGTTGGTAAGAACTGTTTCAATAATGAATTAGACTAGTGAATACACAGGAACATGGAACATGTAATTATAAAAGTTAAAAATATTTTAGATGGTCTTTAAACGATAGTACCATTAAGATAAACTGAAGGGTGAATGGATTATGTAATCTATTATAATTTATATTATAAGCTGTCAGCATTCAAAACTAAACTAAAAATAACAAAATAAACAAAAAAATATGTTAAGCCTAATAAACCTTTACTTAAGTAAATAAATATATAACAAAATATTTAATGTAAATAAAAAGGGCTACCGGTTCGTAACTAGAAATCAATAGTAACATTGTATTTTACAAACAAACAGCACCAATACGGAAAGGAATTGACGGTTAATAAACTTTTAGCACCAGGACATCATTTCATTACTTTCAGATTAGAGTACGTAACTATATTCTGTAAATACTAAATAGGCATATACCTTGTGTTCACATAAACAAGTAACAACACAATCATTCAGAGTTCTGACGATGCAAAACTAAGTGTCACTGGGCTCTTAAATACTAAAGTTATCACACAATATATTATGGTACTGGTTAGCATTATGGCAGGGATATTATTAAAAGGTCCAAAAAGACAGCTTGTATTAAATCTCTAGTTTAAATCAACATTTAGGTCAGGAGATAGTACCAAACTAACCGAAAACATTTCCATACTCAACATAATATTGGGAGATATTAACTTATGAATCATCTTGGTATCGTAACATTGTACCTACAGTACACTAGTTGCATTGGGGTAGCCTACGCTTGGTATAGATACGTACACAGTACACTGTACAAAGAAAAGCATTAAAGAAGAGTATAATTGCAATTGACCAGTTGCAATGATAATTCAAGGCACAAATAAACATTACTATGTATTATTTAATTGAGCTACATAGGCCTACACAGTATTTAAGACAGGTGGAAAATGAATGAAAGACAATTTATCTTTTACCCCAAGCCTTGTTAAATGAGTGATGAGTCATGACTATGCAATGAAAAGATCGGACAACAAACGTTACACATTTTATTTTAGTAATCTTGTGGTAACCGTTTGCCCCCTTGACTAGAATAGTATGGTTAGGTAGGTCTTGAGTAGTGTGGTCTTACTCGGAGTAAAGAAATAGTTCTCTGATGACCCGTTATGACCGACAATCATCAGCTTACACTTGACAGGCAGCTCTGTCCTAATAAACATCTGTTCCTAGCTTCATTGATCTCATCTAGTGCACATGCACTGTTGATATCATCTACAAGATATTATACATTTCTTATTATGCCCCTAGTGATTGTTACTTGTTCCATAAAATATAGGGATGGGCATCAATATCAAAAATGGGTATCAATTATTGAAGGGCAATTATCATCATCGACGACCAATAATAATAATGTCGAAACTAAATTAAAGTTGATTGTGTCCAATTAATTACATAACTAAAAGTGTTTTTCATCAACAGATGAATTCGGCACACGACTGCAATGACGGGTGGTAAATCACTAGTAAACGGGCAAAGACTAAACAATTTTATCGACATCAAAATCATTGATATTTACGTTCAATAATAAAATGGATATCGATAATAAGAAAAAAATTAATATGCATTAAAAAACAATAGATACAATTTATATCTTTGCCCATCCCAAATAAAATCATAATCGTTAACCCTCCCATCTGATGTGGTTTGTCCGTATGTGAAGTAGGTATTAATTACTTACTATAGAACATACCATCTTTCATAGTGTTTTATCTGGTTAACAGATCCTAAATAAAAGTATGAGCCCAGTTCACAATCAAATGGGAGTAACGAGACCAGCAACGGGCTTCATTTTAAGCTAGAGGCTTGGAACAATGGGTGTGTACTGTTCAACCTCCTTAACCATCCATTGAAAAGCAAATATCTACATTATAAGCTACTAGATCTAGATAAATTTCATGTCGCACACTTATTATTATAAAATTAATATCAAAAACTCAATTTTGAATTGTAACATTATGCTGCCCATGTACCAAAAGCTCTTAATTTAAAAGGATGATTCAAAGGAAAATTTCCCAAATGCAATCAAGCATAAATGCTATTATGTGAATACATCTTGACTGTTGGAGTTATTTTTAAGACTAGTGGAGTCTGTGGTAACAATCTTCCCTCCCTCGACAGGGCTGTAATAGAATGACATCTCATCGAACTCGGAGACCGTGGCATGAGGCGCCAGGTCTGTGTACAGAGCGAAGTGCTCCGCCTCCGTTAGCTCTCCGTCACCTTGCCTCGAGAGGGAGACTTCGTCCACACTGTTTCGTCTCAAGTCACCCACAGAGTCGCTAGGCCCGGTCAACGAGACGTTGCCAATGCTACTTTTCCTGACGGAATCCGCAGTAGACACGTTTCCCACGCTTCCCTTTAGAGACCCGGACAAATCCTTTTTACTACCTGACTTAGGTTTCTTAGAGAAAAACTTCTGAAATATATTGGGCTTAGGGACCTTGGCGGCTGGTTCTGGTGTGGGGGGAAGAGTCTTGGTTGGAGCTTGGATGGGAGGTGTCTCAACCAGATGAGTGGGTCGAGTGGGGACGGCAGGTGGGTTCTTCTTGATACGCTTTGGTGGCAACGGAGGGAGTTTACTATCGGAACCTTCCAAAGTCGAGCCGGAGATATCGCGCTTGTTATTCCCAATGGAAATCACGGGACTATTCCTCGGAATCACTTCCTCATAACGACCGGTATTTAAATCTAGCTCGATCGGGTTTTTCATGGCTAGTTGCAAACTAGAGTAGGTTTCATTATCGTCATACATTTCGTCTACTTCCATTTCAACTTCCGGATTCTCGTCGGGTGGCCCCAATAAGCGCGCCTTTGTGTCTGTATATATTTCGTCTAGTTCGGCAACTTGAGAGAGCAATTCGTTCAACGACCTACAAGTCTCCCCCTCGGATGTAACTTCTTCGTTTCCGTTCGTCTCGGGTTTGACGTTGGAATCTGAAGATTCGACGGCTACTATGTTTGCATTATCGTCCGCTTCCTCTAGCCTCCCCCACTTGTTAACCTCGGAATAATCTATAACTGCATTTGCGTCCGTGTCGACTGGAGCCGTCTCTTCCTCCATCACTTCAACCTCGACCCCCTCTGGGGCCCGAGAAGAACCGGTCAACAAGGCGGTGTTAGACGCAAGTATGCTCGAGAACACCGAGTAGTTGCCCTTCTTGGCCAGAGCTTTACGCAGAGACCAGAACGCTGGCCTACCTGAGTCCAGGGGTTGGAACTCGAAGGGAAGAGGTTCGCTCGTCACTCCATCGGTAGGGCGTCTCAGCTGGATGTTCACCTTGACGGGCTCTTCAACCTCGAGCGTCTTGTAACGAGGGGAGCGGAACGTGATGGCCACTTGTTTGTGTACTTGAGTCGGTTGGAAGTCCCCGTTAGCTTCCCACACGATGTGCCCTCCTTGCTCTTCGTAGAACCGCACTTGGATGTCCTCTGAAAAACAAAGCAATAATGTTGACAAGATAAGGTTTGTTTGGTGCTAGTGAGAAAATATTTTACTGATCTAGATCCAGCCATGTGGCACGACACGAGTACTATAGTGCGTCAGATATCTAAACTAAGGAAGTCATAACCAATACTACAAAGTTTGAATTTACATTTTGTCTTATCATACAAGACTAATAGTTTATAATTGTCTTATATTGCCACATTTAGATTACTGCAGTAGGGGTACTCTGCTGTGGGGAGTTGATAATATGAGTTTAGATAAATTACAAAAATTGCAAAGTAAAGGGTTGAAAATTGTTCTAAAGTGTGATCGGTTTACTCCAACTAAAACAGTTTTAGAGAGAGTCAATATGTTATCTGTAAAACAAAGAATTGCATTAAATGTTTTAGTTTTATTCATAAGTTAGAGCACGGAATTTTACCAAATTATTTAAGTAACCTAATAGATTATAACAATGGAAACACATTCAAACCTAACCTAAGAAATTATATGCACCTACACTACAAGTAACTAGAAGGAACAATATTCAATCAATGCATTCAATATTTTATAGTGGAATTCGATTGTACAATGAATTAGATCAAGAGATTAAGAATGCAAAACATGTACACAAATTTAAAGATTGCTGCCTTACTTTTGTGAAAATAAAATTTCCTGTTTTGTGTTTGTAGATTTGGAAAGTTTTGTAATTTTGTACATTTTGTAAATTCGATATTTATGTAAATTTGGTGAATTTTTTGTTCGATTAGTAAATTTATTATTTTGTTAATTTAAATATTTTGTTAATTGGTAAATTTGATGAATTTGTTAAATTTGTTAAATTTTTAAAATTTATCATTTTGTTAATTTGTAAATTGAGTATTTTGTGAATATATCATTTTGTTAATTATTTGCAAATTTGGTATTTTGTTAATTTGTTACTTTGGTGAATTTGGTGAAATTTGCTAAATATGTCAATTTATCAAATTGTTAATTTGTAAATTTGGTCTTGTAAATTAACATTTTTGTATCTTGTAGTGTGTTGTATTTAAAATAGCTTTATTTGCTAAATAAAGAATGATAATGATAGATGATAATGATGATGATGATGATGATGATGATAGGGAAAAGCTATACTAGGCGGAGGCCTATTTAATATAATTTGTACAAAAGTCTTTGTTTAAAATATACTACATAGTATCAAAAAATACCTTTTTTGTAAATCAATCCAGAAATTAAAAAATCCATCTCAACGGGGTATCGAACCCCGGTCTCCCAATTGCCGGTCGGGTGCTTTACCCAGTGTTTTGATGGTCAGTTTAAAGGGAGCAGAATTGTTGCAGTACTGTTCCAATCTATTGAGATCTACAATGCACCAATAATCCAGTTGTTATGAAGTTAACGTCTCGGTAGCTTAGGGGTAAAGTACACGACCGGCAATTGGGAGACCGGGGATCGATACCCCCCTGAGATGGATTTTGTAATTTCTGGATTAATTTACAAAAATCAATTACACCTACAGGAGTGTTTCCCGACTAATGAAATTGAGAAATAAATATGGTAGGGCCGACTGCACACAAATTAACTTGGTACGCTAGTGAATTGGCCACAGGATGAAAAGAATATGAAATTAACTAGGTAGGCCTACATTTCCATATTCACAAATTAATTATATAATCAAATCAATAATGATTTATGAAGTATAAGTCTGCTGGTTAGAAAATAAATTTAGTACTAGGCCTACTGCTAGTATGGCCTACCTAATTGTGAGTAAAGAATTAGTAATACCGGTAATTACCTTTGGCCACTTTTTCACACAGGAGAATAATTTCTTTTCCACCCGCCACACTGCAGGAACAATGACTCAACTTACAGATAACTAAATCTGACATCGCCTCTGCAACAAACAAAACATACATTCTATGTAGTAGAAGAGTAGACTAAGCATAACCAAACTGAAGCAATGAGTTTATTAAAATATTTTAATAGGTAGTGAAATGTTCTACAATTTGTATTTAAATGGATAATAATATAGTTATAATAATAATAACCTGTTAAATGAAAAGACTTTTAAGTCAGACCCTGTGGAACTCTGGTTATAATATCCCACCCGAGGGCATGGAAGATACATTTAAATACATGTACATCTTACTTTTGTCATAGATGGGGTCCGACACAACTGGAGTCAGCTGAACGGTGAACTTCCCTCCAAGTGGCCCCTCCAGGAAAACTTGGAAGCACAGTCGAACAGCGTTCAGGTCGATACTCGTTGGCTGACTTCGATGAGTATAGCCGGCTGAAAAACAAAAACAAAATGAGACATTAGTTACAATCCAGAAATTCCATCTACGAGAGATTTAAAAAAAAAAAAGTACGGTCCATAGGCCTGAATCTCTACTAAAGTCAGTAAATTGTGTCTACCCATGGTATAGGCCTACTACTGTCTTTGTACATTAATGTAGGCTACCTACGTACGATGTACGATTGTATGCCCTATACATCTTAACATAATCAATAATCATTGATCATGAATGCGCGAATAATCTTTGCGTTGAAGCGCCCTAAAACTACTAATACTAATTGATCATGAATATAATTTGTAAGCATACATGTCTCTAAAATTGAAGTAGGCCTATGTTAATATTATTGTTGTTGTTATAGCATAAGCATAAGCTCTCTCTCTGGACAATATTGGTAGCAATTGTCATAAAAATTTGCCCCGACTGGGGATCGAACTAAAACAAAGTTACTATAACTATCATCTACAGTTTGCAGTCACATCTCATTTTAGCAATTCACGCACAATGCAATTCTGTGCAGTGTCGTAATTTTTAAAATTACGATACATGGACTGCGACTGCAACTACTAGTGAAATTAAATGCATGTAAGTGTATACATTTTTGGAAGAGCAAGTTTTGGACAAGAAGGATATTTTTAACCTATTCCCTACAACATCGTTTGAGAGAAAGAAAGCAACGTTCCAGTGGAGGTAGATCAGCAAGAATATTTTGCTCTACGTATTCCCAACATTTTTTTTGGTGGCCACGTGGTATAGCTACATGGCCTTAATCACATTGAAGTAGATTAGATTTTAACCCAGATAGTACTACAAAATAAGGTTAATAGTAGTGTATTTACCTTACTACCTATATTAGTAGGGCTGTGCGAGTCTCGACTTTTCGAGATTCGAGCGAGATTAAAGTGCTGCTCGAATCTCGCTCGATCTCGAGATCATACTGCTCGGAAAAACGAGTCTCGCTCGATCTCGATCTCAAATTGCTCGAAAAATCTAGTCTTGAGATATCTCCGTCACGGACCACGGTGGTCGTAATTATGCGGGACCTTGCGTTATGCGACGTGGTAAAGTAATATTTATTCCCCGATTTTTGCGTAATAATTTCATATTGCCATGCCACATTGCCGAGAAATCTCTAGGCCTAGATGAGCTAGGCCAATGGCTATAGGCCTAGGCCTGAGTCCCGGTTCCATTCCGTGATCGGAGCTTTGATAAACCCGAAGATCGGAGGCCTAGGGCCTACTAACAAATGACGCATAAAATAGGCTTCACTTTAAAACACTTTCCTCTACAGAACGAAAGCTAGGCTAGGTACTTCTAGCACTAGCATACACCCAATAAATGACAACAAGACATCCATCTACATTTTATTTTAGGCCTAGGCCTAGACAAAATTTCACAAATTCGTTGACAACGCGCATGCGTCTGTCGACGCGCACACAGATCGCGCATTTTGACTGGTCACTGGTAGCGCACTCTATTGTGCGAGCTACTGAACTGAAGCGTGATTTGTGAAGTTGGCGGTAGAGAGCAGAGAGCACTTTATCGACTCGTTATCGACTCCAACGGAGAAACTACTTTATCGGTTTCTTACGACATTCATTGAAGGATCCTTGATTAAAGGGGTATTACACTGAGGCCGCTGTAGGTGTTGTTACTTATTATTTTCACTACCAAATTAATGTGATTAAACTAATAAAGTTAGAAACAAAAATTATATTTCGTTCAACATGTAGCCTAGGCCTAAGCCTAGGACCTCTGAGATAGGCTAGGGCTAGGCCTACTCCACGCCTGCCCTAGGCCTAGGCCCCTAAGCACTGAACTGAGAAATGTTTACTTTTTAAATATTATTTTTAAGTAGGCCCTATTTTTACTTTTAAAGCCGCCTAGGCCTAATTATTTTGTGTATAGGTGATTCTTTCTTTGGGGTCCTACAACAGGCCTAAGCCGGCTAATTTCAGTGCGCTCGATCGCGCTCGATCTCGCTCGACCTCGCTTGATCTCGGATCTCGCTCGAGATTCAAGATTTTTTTCAAATTCTCGCTCGATCTCGCTCGACTTAAAAAAAACCTGCTCGCACAGCCCTATATATTAGTATTATACATAGAAAGCTTCATCTATTAGGTATATAACTTGGCTTACTTCGGAAGGGATCGACTCGAATCTGTTCACGAAGTTTTAAAGCTTCTTCAATGTCTTTCTTTTTGACACATTGAATGCCAAGATTAGAGAAAGTTACAGCCATATTTTCATTATCGATCTTCATAGTGCAGACTCCTTGCTTACATCCCTCTTTCCCTACAAGGTTGTGAGGGTGTGGCCGGTATGGAGGGTCCTTAGTAACACAGGACACCACCACAACAGCTGGTCCCTTGTAGCCTAAAATCTAAAACAAATTCAAACAACATAATTTACTGACTGCCAGTTCAGCATATTTTACAAAACCAAAAATCCTAGAGGGACTGTCTAACACAATATCTTGAGCAACTAATAAGTACAGTACCTATAGATAGTAATGTGGGTTTTCCGGAAAGATTCAACTTGGAAAGTTTCCGGGCAATTTTCTGCAAAAAAGTTACATTTTCTATGATGTCCTTCATATATCATTCATAAAAAGATTGCAATTTATTCATTTCTCAGCAGCTTAGGCCTTATAAAATGACTAACTTTGTAGGGCCTAACTCTTGTACAGACTACTATCGAGCACTGACCAGTGATAACAGCTGAAGCTTAAATTGAGATTTTTTCAGCACAATTTTATTATCTTAGAACACATTTGTCTTAGTTGTTATTGGCAAATAATAATTATAAAAATGTGATTAGGTATGTTAATATTTAAGAAGATGGAAATTTTCCAGATCGGAAAGTTTTCCAGTGCAAATTTTCCAACCCACATCCCTACCTATATTAATAAGAAATCGGGAAATGACAAAACGTTATTTGTCGTAGAATATCTAGCTAGCTGTTTTTACTTTTTAGGACTATGTTTTATAATATGAATAAGAAGTAGGCCTAGGGTCGTATTTGGTTTCATGTAGATATTCTAGGCAATTGATTTTAGACAATCTTAATTAGGACTTGATTTAACAAAAAATCAATATTAAAAAAATACACGTCACTCTTGGCAGCAGACTGCAATTTTAAGCAATGTTAACACGTATACCACTTTACCCTTGCAGGTAAGTAAAAATGTTCTCCAAAACTTATATCAGATAAAGAAGCTGTGCACATACTTGTCCAGTAGGGCTGTGCGAGACTCGAAATTTCGAGACGAGCTCGAGCAGGTTGGTCTGCTCGACGCTCGCTCGAACTGTTCCTAGACGATCTCGGAAATTCGAGTCTCGAAAATTTCGAGTCTCGGGAATTTCGAGTTTCGAGGTCGGACTCGAGATACCAACTTTCGAGGAAACTGTTATTATTTGTGATTTTAGAAGAAGAAGAAAAGACACCGAATCAATTTCATCAATAGCAATCACTCAATCAGCATTGAATAGTGAGGTGCCTAGGCCTACGCGCGCCTAGGGCCTAGGCCTACTTCGCCGCCAACTTCGGTAATTTCACAATTTGTAGGCCTAATTTTGATCGCGGTTTTATTTACTATGCACAGCAAGTACTACAATAAATCCTGTAATCGGCGCATAATAGAAATGCACAATTCACTACGATCGAGTTGTGAGACCCATTGTTTTATTACGCAACGACGAATAGGCCTAGGCCTAGGCTACGATGAGCGATGCCACTAAAGATTCCGTATCTGCCATCGAGCTTAGCTCGATGGTATCTGCACACCGTGCCGTGATTCTGTCGTGGTTTATTTCACTTCCGATAGAGAGCATGAGAACGATTGAGAACCTTGCATTCAACCTTTTAACCGACGGATCGCAGCACTGTCGCTCAGCTCAGCATTATGGCCACCCTTTCGGCCTAAAAATCACAATACTTTAAATCTCGCTTTAAAACATTTTCCGCAGACGAATACCACATTCTTGAATAGAGACTGTGAAATACATATGTATTATCAAGAATCGAATATTCAACTAAGAATTATGTGAAATACTTGAGATTTTTATGCTCGTTCACATTTACAAAACATACGCGAGGTTGGTAGAGAAATGTAATGACACTACAACCAATAAAACAAAAATAACTTTGGTAATAGCAATTCTTAAAATAATATGTTCAGTTAAAATTTTATCTCGGTGGCATCCGTTTATTATAAAATGTAAGGAATAATAATAATTATAATAATGAAATTGAAATATCACAATAACGACGCCCAATGATATTTATTTAATATCATTGAACGACGCTAAATAAGTTATAATCGCGTGTGCGTAAATTGTCAACGTTGGTGTGCGTGCTTCCGAGTAATTTCATGAGCGGAGACCGAAATGTCAAAATAACGTGATGATAATACATCAAACAAGAAGGCAAGAAGATCATGACCAAACAAATAGGTAGGATGAATGCATAATGCAATGGGTTTATAATCTTATTTTCTTACTTTTTTGGGGTTTAATTATACTGAGAGTAATTAAATGTTAACTGTAATCCGGCAAGCTCAATAGGATGTTTTTGATGTGTTGTTCACGATGCTAAAATAAGTAGGCCTAGCCTAGCCTAGGGCTAGGCCTAGGCCTAGGTGCCTATGCCCTATGTACATTATACATTGTTTTGTTTGTGGAAATAAAGCATATATTCATTCAACTGTGTTTTTATTACTGTGTAGAAAATAGAAGGGTAGCCTATCAAACCTCTTTTAGGCCTACGTTTTAGCCTACCCTACGTGCTTGAGGAGGTAAGGCCTAGGCCCTAGCTAGGCCTAGGCTAGGCTAGGCCAAAACTGATGTTTCACGTCATGATTTGGGACCTAAGGCCTAGCCTACCTACGTTGTCGTACCTAGGCTAGGCTGAGGCATTAATGCAAACGTTTAACTAGCCTAGGCCTAATTAGAACATACGCCAGTTGTGAAAACAAAATATGTATACGGTACCTACCTAACTGTTTGGATATCAAATAAAATTATTCAAACTGTAATGTTTTCTTCAGTAGGCTAGATATAGATATTGGAATGGATTTAGAGGAAATGGTTGAAGAAGAGAGATGGGATGATCTAGATTTAATGGACGATGAAAATAATGATGAAACGGTAACCTTGGGCCACCAGGAAAGGCAACCAAGAACAGAACCCGAGACAGTAGTACCAGTAGATAAAATTTGTGGCAGCGTGGTATGGAAATACTATGAAAAGACTGATGTGGGGGGGAAGTGCAAATGCTGCCACAAATTAGTACCTACTGGTAAGACTGGGACGACTACAGGCCTTATCCGCCATTTATCGTCACATAACGCAATTTATGTGCGATATTTGGAGGATAAGAGAAATCAGACGAAATCCAAACCTAAACAAAACCAACGACAACCGGATATTGTTTCTTTGTTTAATAACCAAACCAAACTCGACCCTAAGTGTAACAGGGCAGTACAGCTTACACAAGCAATTGGTAAGATGATGGCTGTTGACTATCAGCCTTACTCCCTTGTAACAGACAAGGGCTTTCAAAATCTCATGAAGGTAAGCAATAGCCAATAAGCATGACTGGTAACAGCCCTTTAACATCGTCTTCGTTAGCGCAAGGCATAAATGAGACATGAAGCCCAATGTGTACCTATATCAATTTTTTGTGTTAGGAATTTGCAAACGGTGACTTTGGATCCGTCCTAGGAACGAGGCACATAATAAATTTAAAGTTCTGAATCGGCCTTGTTGATTCAGGCGTTGATCCGCGGGTGTTCGCACTGTCCATACCACTGATTGCTATTATGTCCTATTAAAAAATATCGATCTTTGAAATTGGTTATCGCTCACTCGTCGATTGCGCCGTAGCCTACAGGGTTGGCTTGGTCGCTTTGGTTTACTGTCCCCCACCGAAAATCAGTTATATAACTGAGTGGGTAGACCCTAAATACAAATTTATTTATTATTTAAAATCAATACTATTCAATCAATCCTTCTGTTATATTATAGGCTATGCAAATTGTGAGTTGTACGATAATTTAGCCTACAAGTTCTTGTAATGTTCTCAATTTAGATTGCCGAGCCAAGGTATGTCATGCCTAGCAGGACAACCTTTTCAAGGCAAATAGTACCAACACTTTATAATGAGGTGAAGAGTCAGGTAAAACAAACCATTAATTTGCACCAAGAACAAGGATTGGCTTCAATAGCACTAACTACTGACGGTTGGACAAGTCGTGGCAACCAGGGATATGTATCGTTGACAGTCCACTATGTCACTAAGCAGTTTTCAAGCTATTCACCGTGTCTTGGCGAACAGTCACCTGCCAGGTACCCATACAGCAGAACATTTACTGACAAAACTGAAGGCTATGGTGTCTGAATGGGAATCGATGACCGTACAATCCCAATATATGTCGTTTCAGACAATGCTAAGAACATTCAAGCAGCCATCAACAGGTAGGTGGTTAGGCAGTACTATTGGAGGTATGGCATACCATTCTGAAAATTACTTAAATATCTTATAACTTACTTATATTTTAAATTTTAATATAGATCGGATTGGGAACCAGTCCAATGCTTTGCGCACACTCTGCAGCTGGTCATTGTTGATGCACTGCACGATGTAGCTGGGTTCGATAGTGTCTGTAAGAAAGGACGCGCAATCGTTGGGCACTACAAGCGCAGTTCGTCTGCATTGAACCGTCTCGAAGCGTGCCAACTGGCTCTTCATTTACCAGCACATTCGTTAATTCAAGATGTCGACACACGCTGGAATAGTCAGTATGCAATGCTGCAACGATTGGTTGAGCAGAGGCGGGCAATTTCAGCTGAGCTAGCAGATGGTTCAAGAAACATTGACAACTTATCGAATTCGGAGTGGATGCTGGCAGAGGGATCAATCGAAGTTCTTGAAACCGTTGGACAGAGCAACACGTGAAGTGTGCTCTGAAGAATTTCCCACTAGGTCAATGATAATTCCTCTCCTTCATTGTATCGAGAAGAAAATCTTGTCTTTCATTACAAGTACAACTGCAAATGCTGACAAGCGTGGCATTACATTTGCGCGTAGTATTGACCGCAAATTAAAAGTACGGTTCCCTAACTATAAGAGAAATGTGATAAATATGCTGTCAATGGTTGTCGACCCACGATTTAAGATGTTGTTGTTTACCGAAGAAGTTGACAAGTTGTGGGCTACAAATCAATTGGCAATAGAATGCAAACTTGTTGAGCAAAAACAGAAGCAACTCAATACTCCGGCAATTGTTGCAGAACCTGTTGCAGGGCCATCGAGCTCTTCTTCCTTGTGGGAAGACTTCGAATCATTGAAAGAGCGTGTAGCCAACTCAAGTGAAGTAGATCAAGGAAATGCCATCACTAATGAAATAAAAACATACATCACATCAAATCCTATTCCGAGGAATGAAAACCCATTTGACTGGTGGAAACTAAATGTTTCAAAGTATCCCACATTGAAAGAGGTAGCCCGCAAGTATTTGGGTATTCCTGCTTCACAGGTTGCCAGCGAGCGCCTCTTTTCAACCAGCGGAAATATTGTTACCGCAAGGCGGGAATGCCTGGATCCTGAGAAAGTAGAGCAACTCTGTTTCTTGCATGCAAACATAAATATGTAAAGCCCAGATTCTGGGTAGCTAAGGCTAAGCATCGACATCAAATTTGTACACTTAATAATGAGACTGGAACTAAGAATTTGTTACAGACGATCCTGTCTGTTAGTCATTCTTTGTCTTATTTTATATTATGTTGCACTGATTCCAATGGTTCAGTTTATAAAATAATGGTGCGATCAAGTACGCTTATTTTTATTTTTCTTATTTTATTAGTTACGATACTCGGATTTCACTGTACAACAAGACTGGATTTATTTTTTTGTCACTAGGAGAGTATTGACTGATTAAAGTACCGGTAGGCCTACCTGGAAAATTTGCAATACATTACCAGACTAGGCTATAGGCCAAAACCTACTTTTTGTATTTAAATAAATATTCTAATACATAATCACATTAACATTTATAAAATAATGGTTGATTAAATAATAAGCTGGTTGTGATCTAGTATGCCTACGCTTATTTATCATGGGAGTTAAAGACTTACACTAAGAATTTTTGAGATGTAATACTAATGGACCTACTGCTTACTTTGCGTACAAATACCTGTTTTATTTTGATCTTTCCTAGGTCTCGTCTAACAGTATAATAGTTCAACTTAGTGAGTGACAATTTGTTTCAAGTTTCAGTAGGTGTTATACCACCAGTAAAACTAAGGTAAGGTTATGTAATCTAATTTCTAATTTGTGATTATTTCATAGGGCGCTTGAGGCATTGTTGGCCCTATCTTATACTTGTACTATGAAGGTACTAAGGCAGGTAAGTTTATTTTTCAGAGTTTGGTCCTACTTGCAATACTTTGTATGAATGTTTACTTGAATAAATAGTGTAGACTGTACTGTAGGCATATAATACTATCCTCAGTATCCTGAGCTTGTAGCAATAGTGCAGGCCAGTCTACCATTACAATTATAAAGTTGTTTTATTGTCTGTTATAAGTTGGTGTTTCCCCATTCTATACCCCATCCAATACCCCAATTTCCGTTCTGTGAGGAAGGTATAATGACATGTTATAATATATGGCATAGGCTATATTTAGCAAATTTATTTGACCACATATTTATATATCTTGCTTGACTTTCCACAGAACTCACAAAATCTTAAAATAGCGGATTTTTCTAGACGCATATTTTCTGGACACTGGCCTAGGCTAGGCAGCCTAAGCCTACTTCTGGAGATGGCTTTTCCAAAATGCCTCGTTTTTGAGCTTGCACACGGAAAATGTATGGATAGGTAGGGCCTAGTGCCTAGGCCTAATAATGATGATTTTAAAATAATTTTTCATAAAATGTTGATCGCTAAATCTCGATATTTGCTTGATCTCGCTCGAATCTCGCTCGATCTCGAATTTTGCTCAATCTCGCTCGATCTCGAATCTCGCTCGAAATTCAAGCAGGAATTCTCATTTCTGCTCGATCTCGCTCGAATTTTAAAATGGCTGCTCGCACAGCCCTATTGTCCAGTAAGTATTATGTTAGATATGTACAATGAATGTTGCCTACCTGTATACTAGGAAATGTTTTATTCTCGGGTGTACTGTTGACACCAGGAATGCTGCCCGCCGACCGACCTTCACACTCATAGCGAAAACGAAGAGCTTTCGAAGCCGGTTGTTCAATTATCTGGACGGACGCTGCTCGTTTGATCGACTCCTCCATGTTGCCTGCGCTCGCTACGTCGTCATATACTGGGTCGGTGGTGCGAATTACTTCAACTGTAACACAAAACCAGGAATGTTATCAGGAGTAAACCACGGAAGGTTTTTTATTATATGTGGTGTTAGATGGCATGCATGTTTGTTACCTACTGTATGCTATAACCTCGTTCTTTTTTTACATGGTGCACACAAAAAAAATCCTGTACAGTATGCACTTTTACAGAAAGATATGCATTGCTTTAGAATAATTCATCAATCGATTTATGATAATAACTGAAGATAGGCCTACTTGAATATCAATGTGCAAATTTGAGATAGATATAGGCAATTGAAACTTGATCATCATCAGACATTCAGACAATATGATTAGATTTATTCTGCTTCACAGAGTTTTGATGAATTGTTCGAATACTAGAATCAAATCTTTGTACCCAAAATGTATTTTTTAGTATTTGCGGTTTGCCCAGATCTGGTTGCAACAAACCTAAAACTAACTAGACCTTTCTATTTGATGTTGTGATCTTGATGCAACAACAGTGAACTATGAAGCATCAAGAAAAAGGGTCAGGAATATCACAAGCAAACAAACAAACAAACAAAGATACAAAGCCACATACATAATGTTCACACTCATTATCAAGCTAATAACTCTTCAACATACAAAGCTAAGAAACAACAAACATGGCACATTCACTTACTGACATCGCTTATGTTAAGACTTCCATGTCCTGGATCCTGATCCATACCGTCTAGCCCATCAAGAGACACAGCATCTACAAAACACGACCTATGATAAGAAGAGCACATCACAACGAGACGTTACAGGCTTCCAGCACCAACAACAATGTTAGGTACACCAAGGATAAAGATTGTCGAGTCATGTTTGATAAGAGAATTCAAGATGTATTAACAGATTACATTTTCAACAGATTGAACGTTGATTGCTCGTTAGGGCCAGAACTACTTTAAATAGTCATAGTCTTATCCATAACCAAGTACAATGGTGTGAAGCCCCACTCAATCTGGTATCAGGTATTTGTTGGCACACTCCATACTGTGACTGCAGTTTCAAGAGGATGGTCATGTGACACACAGAAACTGATGACACAGGCAAGACAAATACATTAGTTCTTGTCTGCAGGTTAAAACTATGCAGTTAGCCTCAGTCTAGCATGTACGGTAGGCCTAACATTTTACTCGGAAATATGAGAGCAGAAACACTAAACGAGTAGAACCTTAGTACAATACCACTACTACCTTTTACTGATCCAGTAGAAGGCTAAATGAAGGTATCGGTAGTAACTCTATGTACAGTACTTATAAATGGGATGACTATGCTGACAATAAAAAACAATCCATGGTGAATTGAATATGTGTGCACTTAAGTATTCGAGTTTGTTCATTAAATGTTGCTTTTAGTTAACCAAATCATGAACAGACCTTAATGATGTACGTTAATTAACACAGGCCTATAGGCCCAATAGGTCAAATCAAATTAGACTACCGGTACCTACTGGTAGTAGGCCCTAGGCCTATATGGCTATGCCTATATTATTCTCCAAAGATGTTAAATAAATACTAAGCAAATAAACTTTGTTCTGCACTGTAGGCGTACCTAATGACTTTTGATTATAATTTATTTTAGGTAGGGCCTACCGGTACTGAGCTATTATTTTTTAATATTCTTCTAAATACTATTTAGTCAGATGAAATATCAAAGACTAAATTAGGCTACCTATCCTATTCTCAATGAGTGATACGTAATATGGAGCAATGAATGACAGCTCCACTAGTTCTGTCTCAGCCTATTAATTATAATTAGGTATATGTATATTTTATATTACTTGTGAATTTCAAAGAGGCTAATAAAAATCAATCAATTTAGGCCTAAAATTTATTTAACAATAGCCTCGTATCATGTGAGTTAGGCAGAGGCTACAATAGGCTTATTATATTATGCATGTGAAAATCTACACACTTAAAATAAGTCTTGCAATTCAATCAACATGCTTTATTGCCATAACATTGATAAGACTTTTTATGCGGAATATATTTTTGGTTAATTTGGAGGCCTATTGACAACAATACACATGAACTTAGATTTAAATCCTTGAACAAAAAACGTTGCTGTTAAACCTAGAACTAACTACCTAACGGAAGTTAATGCTACAAACCACCAAACAGCCAAACAGCAATTACACTCATTAGCACATATTTAAAGACATTGTAGTTATTAAAAAAAACATATGCTTACATAGTACAGTAGCCTACAGCTTAAACACTCATATTTAGGCACTTGACATGGTAGGCTATATTAAACAATGTAGGTCGTACTAAAGCACATCAAATAAGATTATTAGGCCCTACTTGTTATAGGCCTAGGCTAAAGAGTGGAGTTATTGTTGGATTGGATTAAGCATATCTTAGGTAGACGGATTTAGGCTACACATAGTTATTCAATTCAATGGACTAGGAAACCAGATAGAACAGATTTTTGACAGGACAATGGACAGAGGATCATACACTGAGATTTACAAGAAATATAGGCATAGGCCCAACCGTAAGAGATAGGCTAGGCCTAATGAGAGTGCATAAAGAAACGTAACGGTGGTATTACAAGCTCGTCCAAATTAAAGGAGGATGATGACAAATTGGGGCTTTAAGTAGGCCTATGATATTTTTGCAACAATGATAATCGAGAGTGGGTGATTTATGAAGATGGAAAATGCCATATGAGATCCATGCCCAAGCCATGATTGATACCAGACAGGCAGGAATCGCGGTTTACTAGGGTACGCCAATTCAAAATCGACCAAAGCCACTAAGCCAGCTGACAGGTACAAGGAAAGGTATGTACGACAATAAACTTACGACTTGGGTACATTAGCCTTTAGCAGCTTGTACACTTACAAACATAATTAGGCTGGGCAAAATACTAAGGTAGGCCTACTAGGATCCAGGACAACACTAATAGGCGCCTACTACAATAAGCAGATACAAACAGTTTTTAGAACCCTCCATTATTCGCGTCATTCCTAATGGGGTATTCACTCGCTAAACTCAAAAAATATATTTCATTGAGGCTAACTAGTTATAAATTTAAAAATCAACAGAAAAATTATTGGGTCCACCTTGACCCGGAAGAAAATGTTGAACTTGGTATTTTTCGAGCTAGGTCCCATCAGTAAAAATCTCCCATAAGAAATAACATGGAGACGATCTTTATGTACCCGTGACCTTGGGAGGATTTTGATCCGAAAAAATACTGGCCATTATTGACGTACTCGACAGCCTTTTTTGTAAATCCTCTAGGCCTATATTTTGTTTTGTAATTTGGGCAAGTGGTTCGGTCAAAATATGCTGATTACCAAGAAGGGGTGTGATTTTGGAATGCATATTTTTGCGTGTTTGAGTGTATATTTGTGCACAGTTTCAAGGCACAATGTAATGAAGGGCCATCTTAGATTGGTATGATGCTCTAGTATGTGGAACAAAAAAAAAAGCAAGTTAAAGCCCATTTAGGAAATTTCCCAAAACGCCAATTTTCACGATCAAAAAAATTGAAAAATTTGTGTAAAATCACAGTTGCAAGATATAATTTTTTAAACTGTCATTTGAGTGTATTATTATGCTATAGGCCTAGATTAGTGGAAAAAATATTTTTTGGGGGTAAGAGCCCCTTTAATGGCAGTACCCGGGTGGGGTGTAGAGTGGCTGGTTATTTATTTGACTAAGCATGAGATTGATACCTCTTGATAGACAGTGAAATAAATAGTTATTAAAATTAGCATGGTTATAGAATGTCCTTAAAAGTAAAACTAATTAGGCTACAGCAGTAAAAAGTAGGCATGGGAAAAAAATAAACAGGTTAGAGTTAATGTGAAGTACCTTCCATTTAGTAGCCTAAGTTGTCACTTTCGATCGACTCTAACCTCAGGTAGAAAATTTAAAATTATTGAGAAATCTGGGATTTTTCAAAATTAAACTCCTGGTAAAATAAAGCCCCACACGAGTCACGGAGGGTTAAGACTTACGAATATGGGCACATGTCAACAAAAATAAGCACTAACCTACCTAAGATGTTGCATAGGTCTAATGCAAATTAATAGTTTTTCTAAGCTAGGCCCATATTACGGGCTTGTAATAATGTTTGTGTTGTGCAACTTGGAGTATTCATATGAAATAAGGAAATGAAATGTAAAAAAAGAGAGTTTAAGAGCACGAGAATTTTTTTGCATCACCAGATGGAATGCATTATTGTTTGGTATTGGACTATGTACTGCCTAAGCCCAGAATGAGGTGATCTACACAAGTGAGACCTAATGACTTTTAAGTGTTGCAATCATTGCCATGGTTCAATGCAAATGAAGACAACCCTTAAATTTCTATAAATTCCTGCATTTTCCATAAAAATTTATTTTTTGTCTAGGTGGGAAATTAAAATTTAATTTACGTATCATGTTAGGCCCTACATTCATAATCCGCCTCATTCAGCATAACACTTCCTGACTTTTCCTTTAGATGTCAAAAAAGATGACAATGTCAAAGGACAATTACAAAAAATCCATGCCTAAAATGCGGGACTTGAATCCATGTCCTTGAAGTGTCATTCGCTTTGGACCAGCGCCCTAATCGTATGAGCCACTGTGGACAGCTCAGGATTTAAGTTTAATACAAGAATGCGCTTAAGTAGGTCTACATGCACGCAGGATAAATTGAGCCCAATGCCATAGACCCTGGCACAGTGGAAAATTTGAGTGTGGTGGTGAGTAGTGACAAGTGGATGGCATAACATCACAGCTTCAGTCAGGGGTGGGATAAGCCCAGTTAAAATTCTAACTTCAAAAGCCTGTTGAGCCAATGTTAAAATGTTCAGAACTAGGGAAATTAGCCCCCCCCCCCCTTTACAAAACTAGATTAAATTGCATTTTGTAGGTCTTACCGGTAGAGTTTATAAAACCGTAAATATGCATTATAGTGGACTTGAAAAAAAAATACAAAACCTTTAACGTTTCTATTTTAAATAATTAAAGGACTTTCACTGAAAAGGAGTTGTATTAATAGTGATCAAAAAACATAAATACCGGTAATAGAATGTAAACAAAACATCTCGGTGGGGAATTGAACTAAGTAACGAACTCTCACACAGAAGTCAAACAAGCTACCATACTGCCACACTGCACTCGCACTGTGATAATAAGCCACAGCTATAGCCTAAACATGCTAGGTTGTTGTTAACTAGTTGGAACGTAAGAATATTTTCTTGCCATTCTTACGTTTGAATGTAATCAATAACTTCTTAGTAGGTACGGTACTCTACCTATAGGTACTAAGAAATTATTGTTACATGTTACGTTACGTTACGTTTGAACGTAACAATTTAATTTCTTGCCATTCTTACGTTCAAAAGTAAGAATATAGGCCCTACACTCCGTATTCATTTGTATGGTGTAGAGCAAAGCAAACATATTATTTAAACTATCGAAAAACCATATTTTTTAAAAGCTGCTAGGTCTAGGCCTAAATATATTGTTACCTACGTGTCTGCCCACTTATTATATTAGTACAAATTAACCACTGCTCCTGGGCCAACAAAGCTGTTGAGACAAGAAGAGGAATAATAAGCTTAAGGTTGTAAGTAGGCCTAGGATATTAATACAAATTGTCTACAATGGGATTGATCTCTAGGCCTAACAGCCAGATGCAAAGTTCCATGTGAACCAGTTAAATGCATGCACATTAAATCATTCCACAATAACAAAACTGATTATTCAGTAAGGCTTATAGCCCCTACACACCCAAGTGCTCCATTTTTTCCAACTTCTTCAGTAGGAATAGTAGGCCTAGGCTATCAACAGTTGGCCTATAAATAATTGAGGATAGCACTAATGAAGGTGCATTCCTCTAGATCACTTCTTGGCAGACTATTTCAAAATATTCTGTAGATTTCCTTTAAAAAAAGGGAGAAATTGTAACTAGACCTTCCACTTTTGGTCTAGATCCTTAAAACAAACAAGGTTAACCTGACTTTTAACTTTTAACATGTTGTCTAGGCTAAGGCCTATTTATTCAAGTAACTCTATGCTTCGAGTGAGGAGAAGTCAAAGGCTCTAAGCGTACCTAAATATAGAATTAACACAATTTGCTTGTGTGAACATTATTAACAAGTAGTTAACAGAGGCATACCTCAACCATGAATCTGTTGTAGGGTAATATAAACACGACGGTAACTGTCTCTCACCTCACAACGAATGAAGGCACTGGAGGTTGCAAAAACAACTTGTCAAGGTCTTCAACACTAGGCCTAATGTAGATATCTTGTATTCAAACTAGCCTACGAGACCAAATGACAATATCAAACAGACGTATCACCTCTTCACAACCAGAGTGCTTTTGCTCAGCTGAATAAAACTGGCAATATCATTACTTCCTAGCAGCTTTAGAGCACACGCCAACACAGCTAACACCACGGACACGACCCAGTACAGAGTATTTTTGGAAAAGATGACCAAAAACTTTTTCTTGGAACTGTAATGCTGTAATAGATCTGAATTCCTATTGGTGGAACGAGTCACGTGACAAACAGCTTGTGTCCCTACCGGCGACCAATGGAAGTAGCGATTCGTATACGACGGCGCGTAGCTTAAATTGCAGGAACGCAACAAAATTAGGTTCTGTGTTTTGCGGTTCTAGATTTGACCCACAATCAGAAAATGTATTATAATAGAGGGTTTGGGGGACGGGGGGAGTGGTATAATGTCAAGTAATCTGGGATAACTACACAAGAAAAAATAATGGCTGGATTATGTTCATGGGTTCCGGGTTACACTGTCTTGAAAATTAATATAAATTATATCACATTCCATCATTATATAAAGCTCGCTTTTAATATTTATAAAGTATTGGACGATTTATTTCACGAAAGAGGTATAATGCGTTACAACTACAAGTGAGACTCCAATAATTCGGGGGTTCGCGGACCGGCGGTCGATTCCCTTCCTAATTTAAGGTTTTCCCCAGTCAAAAAGCAAAATACTGTGATTGAGTACATTCCCTTCCAAAAATCCTCACACCATTTATCTTGATAGTCACAAGATTAAGAAGACGGGCAAGTTACCCCAACCGGATACACGTTGAAAATGATGTCATGTTGATCCTTCTATTAATTATGGACGATACACCATAATCATTTTTGCAATATTGACAAATGCATTAAATTAAAAATGAACTTAATAACAGACACAAATCGTGACGATGAGTGGAATCGTAAATATCGGGGAAAATAAACGCAAAAAATAATTCCACCAATTAGAATAATGATCACCATTCACCAATTTGTTTTATTATTTAATAATATACATATTTGGGCACCCTCTACTTCAGTCTTCAAATTAATTATTTACGTATTATCATCCATAATCGAATACCAAATATATACCGCTTATTTGTGGAACGTAAACACAATCACGTGCATTTTAAAACATGCAGATAAAGTAGCTATACTTGCAACCGACCATATGTTACTCAAGCGTAACGCCTGAGGAGTGAGGCTCTGATTTGGGAAGTCCCAGTTTCGTCACCAGCCTATGGCAATCCTGACTACAAGTTGTTTTCAAGATTTTATTCGGTCGTTAATGCGAATGCTTGGATTTAGTGCTCTTTTAACAACCCTTGGATATCCCCTTTACAATTATAGTTCAGCTCTAAAATTACCTAATTGGACACATGAAGAGTGTCATGCGATAAGGACAGGTTTCCAACGTTTTTTTTTAATCAATCACTGCACTAAACTACAATTATTTACAACTAGGAAGCAAAAAATATATATAATACTCCAATAATTCAATGAAGTGCTTAACATTTTAATCTCAGCAGCTCAGTTGCGATCTTATTAAAACATAGGCGTACAAAAATGGTTTCTTATATTAATTTCTAATAAATTTCTTAAATTTTTGTCTTAGTAGAATAAAGGATTTTTATAAACAATAAGACATTATATTTTCTTGGTAAACAATGTTTTTTTTCTAATGGCTCGAACAATATAAATACAGTAATAATGATTTGTCTTCTTATTTAATCGGGGGGGGGGGGGGGGGTTATAATAAATAAATATGTACATAAAACCATTTTCAAGAATTTTTAGATAAAAAAAATAATAAAATATTTATTCACGGAATTATTGTGCAAGTCGCATCAATAAAAACGCAAAACCTTACCAAAAAGTTAGTTCTATAACACATTGCCAGTGGTGGCTGAGCGTATAAAGAGCGGGACCCTGACTCGGGAGGTTCGCGGGCTCGAATCCCGTCACCGGCAATTCGAACTGAAAGCATGGAATTGAGTCTTTTTATACTTTCTCGGGCATTCCCTTCACAATTGTTTATACCCCATACAGGTATGGAGACCTGAAAAGGGGCATGCATTGAACCCTGGGCAGGTTTCTCGCGGTAAAATTAAAACGAAATTATTAGTTATCTAATGTAGTTAATAACATGTCATGTCAGGCAAGTTATTAAATTAATGTGTTGTAAAATTACTTCAAGTTCTTTTTGTAATACTTCAATACAATAACAAGTAAATTAATTTTAAAATCCCACTCTCAAAGAGCTTTTATAACTCTTCGCATTCCGTGTAAGTATAAGATTTAGATACAATTTGCAAATAACGATCTGAAAGGAAAATAAATATGAGATTTATTGTAGAAAGGACATAAAAAATAATACTCATAATAATGATTACAGATCAGCAGGTTTTTTTCAAGTCAGATTTTGAGAATAATGGACAATACTCCCCACCCCCGAAATCTATTTTTATAATAGAACTATATGCACACACAATTCTTGCTTTGTGCTTCCATGTCAGTATAGTTTGTACTATAATTTCGCAGGGTCGATACATGAGGGGTGCCTCCATGCCTACTAGATGTATTTTTAGCATGGTATCATTGATTTTTTTATTTCTGTATAATAGTGCATGAAGGAGTAGAGTTGTAGTCTAATTGAGTAGGTAGACATCGAGTCTCAAATACTATGATCGGTTGTAGCACGTTGGTCACGAAACGAAGAGAAAGCTAGTGTTTGCGAGCGGTGGGTGAGTCAGTAGTTCATTGATCAATACTACGGCGACGTAAGAGTCATGCTTTCACCCCCTCTGACTCATTCATAAAGTTCCCACTCTGATCGATCTGACTTCGGGGAAACACGTGTTTTCTCTCTCGAGAGATGCTGCATGGCTGGATATTACGTCATCTCATCTTGGTTGGCTCTCACGCACGCACGCACGCCTCACATTCCCATCACACAATGAAGGAAACCAGTGGATTTAGAAAGACTGGAAAGAGTGCGTGTGCTATTATTATAATTTTATTGGATGTATACAAACTAGGAGCCGTCCGCGGTGGCGCATACGATTAGGGCGCTATAGCTCTACGAGGATGTTGGTTCGAATCCCGCATAAGGCATAGTTTTTTGGGGCCTTTATCATCATCTATCACAAATTGATCGTCTCGCAAAGCCTTAGCTTAGTGTATTATTAGAGACGTTAGAAACAAAACAAAATCTCTGGAACGACAGTGGTGGCTCAAGCGAAGAGAGGAAGGTTCTGCGTGCTTGCGTGCATGTGTATGCGCGCTAGTATTTTATTTATTATGGCACTTATAGAGGACAGAAAACTATCCAAAGTTATGATTGTGTGCGTGAATGCGTGGTAGTATTTTAGCCCCATTGGAACGGGGGGGGGGGGGGGCGGCTGAATTTAGTCCCTACTTACCCAAAGAAATAAAAAATTGGGTTCAAATTAAAGAAAACTATTATTTACCCTGATGAAAATTTAAAAACGTTTTGAATACATATGGCACCGCTGGGTCGGAAAGGGATACCGGGACTCGAACTAAGGACTCAGCTCGTTTCCCTAGCCCTAGATCAACCACGACCAAGACCACGATGACCACGACCACGACCACGACCACGACCACTATGGCGGTGAATGTACGCGTGTTTGTGTGTATTTATTTATTTATTTATTTATTTATTTATTTATTTATTTATTTATTTATTTATAATTGATGTTTGTGTGTATGTGAGTGAGCGTGTGCGTGCATAAAACTAGTTTGAAAGTGATGTCAAAAAATTTTGTACATTACTTTTAGTGATAAAGCGAATGTTGAAATAAATACAATATGAGAATATAATTATTCATTATTTTGCCCCTTGAGTGTGGAACATGATAAATAAATATCATCACTAGCGACTCCTCTAGTCCCCGAATACCTCCATGTTATTGTTATCACAGATAACTAATTACACTCTACAAGACGGTAGTCATTAGTTATCTCATTGTGACGTAAATATTTGCGAAGACCTAGGAGGAAATCATGTCGAAGACTACCGCCATTAAAATGAACATTACCACTGTCATAATTATATGTTGTTGTTTGATGTTTCGTTAGTTTTGATATTTTGATATAAATGTTTGTCGAGTGAAACAAAATTTCTAAATCCAGCTTCGACGGGGGATCGAACCCGGGCCTTCCGCTTGCTAATGCCTGGTGCAGGAGTCTTGAACCGCTCAGAAGACATTTTTTCGGTGACCCGGATTCGATTAGCACTTATGAATTTCTTGTTTTTACACGAAATAACCAGATCCTACGACTATTACGAGAGTGCTCCTCAACTGATACATTGTGTTCTAATTTGTTTACACATGTTTAAAGGTGTTCTGGACGAAGACTATTACAACGCAGGACAAAGTGACTACGCCCCCCCCCCCTCTGCCCAACAAAAAACAAATAATTCAGTGGGAATCATTAAACTTCAATTTGGGGAAGTGTACGGGGTGTTTTTACTGTGGGAATATCCGCTGCGCACATCTGTTATCCGACTGACTCTATCAGACCGATGTTTGGCCTGCTCGAATCGAATAACTTTTTTTTATAATTTTTAATAATATGAGTTGTTTATCGAATGCCGGGCAGCAAATGAAAGATTTTTAAACCAGTAGTGTCGACAGTGAATAAAAGTTGGGAGCAAAGGTTGAGAGATTATGCTGAAGCTTGACGGAAGGTGGGGGTTGATCGCGCCACCACTACGGGTATAAAGTGGTGGGATTCGAGCTGTATTTTCCAGGTGCAGGGTGGTGGTTGATGTATCGTTTTCAACCTGAAGAAGTCATTAACTATTGCTCTTTGACCTTAAATCGTTTTACCTCACAATTGCTGGGGATTAAAACCCACAATATTTGATAAACAGTTGTATCTCATTACACCAAATTGCCTTTTGAGCTTAGATTGTTCGACCTCACAACTGCTGGGAATAGAAACAAAAACCTTACAATATTTGATGAGCTCTTCTACCTCATCGAACCATTTTTTCTCCCCCCCCCCCCCAATTTATATTTGGTTCATTAATTAATTGCATTTAGTATCCTTTTTGAATTGTTACCAAAATTATTGTATTATTAATACATTGTTGTTGTAATATTACTATTTCAAATATTTACTTAACTGTAGTTCATTATTGTGTCTGCATCTATGTTATTAGATTTACTTAGTTGTCCATCTTGAAAATCAGTTTTTTAACTGAATAGGATAGATGTTAATTGCTCTTTGACCCTAAATCTTTTTACCTCACTGGGATTAGAACCCAGGTCCCACAGTATTTGAAGAAGTGTTCTACCTCATCAGATCATTGCCCTTCGACCCTAGATTGTTCGACCTCACAACATTGCTTAGTGAAGAGTTAAACGAGGTTAATAGTTGATGACGTAATATCTGTTGGAAGATTCTTTCTGCAGACAAACTGGGAAACGTCGGAATTAGATGCAAGTTTAATGAATAACTCTACCACAGATGGTAACCCCTACCCGTATAGGGTGGAGGCTCAATATAGGAGAACTGGAGAAGTGAGCATAGCGTCAGAGCCTTCACCTATCTGTCGTATTAGCATTCTAATTAGTGGTGGGCAGGAGATAGGAGAAAATGTCAGAACTGCTAATGAAACAAATCATTATTATAACAGTCCTCAATCCGATGGTGAATGTCAAGTCATTGGGGGTCAGATCCTGCCCAAAGTATGCTGGAAGGGGGTGAGGGGGGGGGGTTGGTGCTTGGCATGCTAATATGCCAATTAGATGGCCAAAAATAAAAACTTTGAGTGTTTGGGATGGAATTGAATTAAGCGGCGATGGAGGAGGGTTATCAAGACAGGTGATAGTTTTTAAAGGACTTTATTTTCAATGAACACATATTGTACACGAATTAACCTTGGCCCGGACTGGTCGATCGGAAGACACGGACCTATGCAACCTGAATTTAATAAATAATAATAAATGTATTAATTACACCATTTTACAAGCCCCCCCCCCCCCCCCCCCCCAAGGACGCAAACCCGCCAATTACAAACTTTCAGTCAGGATTGCCGGTGGAGGGATTCGAGCTCGTGACCTCCCGGATCCGTCCCACAGATGGTTATACGCAGTTCCGCATGATCCACCACTGTCGGTGGTACGATATGGACAGGACAGGCACATCTGAACGCATGCTGTTTGGTCCAAAAGTTACGAGTGTTTTATGAAGAAATGGATTACTAGGTTCGGCCATGCGATAAGTGTGTCTTCACTACAGTAACCCTACAAAAAGATGGTGTAAAAAATTAGTCTAAAGATGAAAGAGTGAGCTGGATACACCGACAGTTTGTTCTTCGGTTGGGTTGGGATTAAGATAGTACAACATACTTACTTAATACTCAACAGTAGTGCTGCTATGTCACAACATTCTAAGAGGGAAAATGAACACTTTTTAAACACTTGACGACATTTTTGGTGGCCAGACACGTAGGAAGGGGGGAGGGGGTATCGGAGGACCTCCCCGACCCCCACACTTTTTCCTGTGACCCCACTTCAGAGTCAGACATCCAGTCACGCTGAAAAACAAATAAATTGTAGTCAGTATACTTGGGTGTGGTCTGTGTTTGTGTGATGGACGCTGAGAAGCTTGTAACTAGTAGTGACATGCACTTGGAAACAAAAGTAAAAACTTATTTCCCTTGCCCGGTTGCCCCCCACTGGAAAAATAGCTTCTACGCGCCTGGACTGTTGACTTCAAAGGCGCTGGTAGACAGTGTTGAATTCAGACTTTTCATCCCGGGGGGGCTATTATAAAGGGACCAAGTACGGGGGTTTGGGGGCAACAATAACGCCGCAGACGAAAATTTTGAAAATCAGGTTTTTAGAGTGCATTTGGAGCGTTTTAGAAAAAGTTGTGGGCTGAATGCAACACCAAAATAATGTAGTTTTTGTGCAGTCGATACTAGAAACAAAAAACTTTGTGTCTCAACTTTTATACGGTTATTTGATTATATGACTATCATGTGTGTACATTGAATTACAATATTGATATGCATTGAATTTTATTTTTCATTTTCTGAATATAGGCAAATATTGACAAAATTAATAATGTACCAGTTTTATAATAGTGGTAGTGCTTATATTTATTTTTCGTCCCGGAGGGCAAACGTAAATTCTCGAGGGGCAAAGCTCCCCGGAGATGATGCCTGAATTCAACACTGCTAGCAGAGATTCTGATTTAAAAAAAATTGTATTTGTATGAATTGAAAGCATAAGGTTTCGTTTTAAATTCATATACTATGGTCAGTCTTGTCCTGATATTGCTACTATAGCAAGCAGAAGAGTATAATTTCTGTAATGCATTATATGTTTCTCTCCATTTTACCAATCTAGTGGTTGGTGGAGGTGCCGATTATAAAGAGGAATATAAAAATAAAAATAAGTTATGTTCGTGCATTGCTGTCTCATTTTTGGTGAAGGTGTCGAATATGTAAAAGCACAATTTTGGGTGACGCTACTCCCACCCGGCCACCCCTTGACCCCCAGGGTCGCCAAGAACATTCTGTGTCATCTATGCTTGGCAGTCCCAGAGTGTGGGGTTGTTTGCAGACAACCAAAGACGTCTGGCCTGCAATATTTTGGTTCCAACAAGGTGGGCATCAATGAATTGTTGTTGATAGACGGCGACGGGGTTGGGGATAGTAAAATTTACGAAGACGTGCACGCTATGGCAATCAGCTGTGTTGTTGGGAGTCAGGTCCAGTGAACCAATATGTGACTTCCCATTAGCTAAGTTCCACCTACCATCAATATAGGTATAGCTCCGCGATTGCAAACGCGACTCTTATTCGGAAGGTTAACGCTTCGATACCCATACTCGGCAGTCTAGACTTTAGGCATCTTTTGGGGTCTTCCCAGATTCCCTTTCGTCTTATCTTTGGTTAAAGTTTTTTGCAAGGTTTGAGACCAATACCCCTTGAGCATTCCATTTCGACTATTCTTAGTCATGGACGGCTCATCTCATAGTGTTCGTATGTTTTGTTCGAAGCAAACAAGTTCAAATAAACTAAATTGTGTGCCAAAAATGTCATGACTCACACAAATATGTCATCTGAATGTTGATCCTGGTGAATGTGTATTGGGGGGGGGGGGGGCGAGGTGGCTCCGCCATGCAGAATGAATATCTTTCAACGTATTTTTTTAAATACTAAAAAACGGCTGGAACCGCCCTTAGACATTGTGGCTGGTGACTAGTGAAGTGACTACTAATTAGGTGACTACAAGCAGTATATGAGCCATCTCCTAGCCAGATAGACGCCTGGCCATGGGTCACAAGCTCCTACAGGTGTCAGGCGTGATACGGGAGCTCTATTTCTGGTCAGTGACATAGTGTGACACCGTATACTCCTGGTCGATATAAAGCTGACTATATAGCTGACTCAAAGGGTGATCGCATACACCCATACAAGACTGGATGGCGCGGGGTTATTGAATGAAAACAAACAGCTGAACTGACGTTGCAATAATTCAATACAAACGTATATTATTATATAAAATGGAAGGAAAAAAGTAATACAGTACAGAAAAGACCTAAGCGAGTCGTAGTCGTATCAGTTAGTCAGTACAAGGTGAACAATGTCAGATCCAAAAATGCTTAATTATTACCTTCAAAGGGGTCGCTTTAAATATAGACTGCTTGGGGTTATTGAAATGAAACAAAAGCGTGGAACATACTTGCTATCAAATACAAAAACTTATTATTAATGATGGAAGGAAAACTGTAATAAGTACAGAAAGACCAAGCACAGCGTAATTTTAAAGTATCAGTAATGAGTAAATAACTACAAGTAAGCCAGACTCAACAATGCTTAGCTGTTAACCTCTTGACCATCGGTACGTTTGGTTAATTTCGTCGATGCCGAATTCGAAAGTTCTATTCCAAGGGGGTGCGTTAAGAATGCAGATGGCTATCAAAAAGCTTTTCATAGCAGCTTTTCCTCTCACAATATCTAGTTCCTTATTTATCACTCAAGGGAACTAGCACCAAAAGTTTCAACGATAAAATAAAAATTACAAGTAAGAAACCTTTGGCGGTAAATTGATACAACCGCCCTAATGTTAACACCTCGGAACCAGTGGCGTATCCAAGGGGGAAAGGGGGGAAACCTACCCCCCCCCCCCTGCGCCAAACAAAGTGTGAAAGGGCACTTTAACGTTTCAATGGAGAATATAGAATAACGTTGTTTTATCGCACTACTAAGCAAATTACCATTCTGACCAAAAGAGGATTTTAGTTTTTTCATCAAAATGACCTTGAAAGAGATCAGTTTAGATAAAAAATGATTTAAGTAGATAAAATTTGGTGCTGCTTTAAAACACACAGATTTTCACCAAAATGACCTTGAAAGAGAAAACTTTTGGATTAAAATGATTTTAGTAGATAAAAAGTTGGTCATTGTGATGCTGGAAAACTCACAGATTGTCACAAAAATGGCCTTGAAGGAGAAAATTGATGGAATATATTTCGTTATTGCACTCACTGTTCACGTTCATTCCTTGTGAATTTTCTTCAAAGCAAGTTTTTGCACGTAGGGACGGTATGTGTATTATGAGCTATTAATCTATTCTTGGATACCAATTGGAATGTTTTAGAGGTCTATTAACAATCCAAAACAATTTTAACAGTCTTATCGAATTGTATTTTCGTTTAAAGTCACAATACTTGTGCCATTTCACGAAATGATTTCGCAATGCAGAATCTAAAAACGTTCCAAAATTGCAATGACGTGTAAGCCCCCTCCCCACGCCTACTGCATTCCTTCACTTCTCCGATGACGTGTGTCCAGTGGCGGGACAAAACGGGGTACGGTCCCACGCCCACACATTTATTTCTTCTCGCTCACTTCGTACTAATAAATAAAATACACACCACTCTTATAGTCATTACAGTTACAGTTAATTAAAACAAATAACAACATAAAGATGGTAATATATATTATACCATGTTAAAAAATGTCAGGAGTAGAAGACCGACAGTCCCGAGTTCAAACAAATCCCGTCGGGACCGTAAATCCTGACTAAAGTTTTTTTCCGAGGTTTTCCTCAGTCGTTTAATGAGATTGTTCTATCCGCAACTTACCTAGTTATACACCTGCAGAGGGGCATGAATTGCATCCTGGGTAGGCTTCCCACGGAACAAAAAGGAGTAGAAGGAGTAGGCCAACAACAACACCCAGGACAAAACTTTTCGTGGGAAACATTCCTAAGGACAATTCATGCCATTTTTTTAGATTAGACGACCTAACTATATGATAGAGGATATCAGGTGGGGACTGGGGAATGTCCACGTGATGCTGGAGAGGACTTACATTCATCATTCTCCTCATTGACTGATATCCTTACTGATTGTAGGAATATCCCTTGGAGAAACTTTTAGCTAGGATTGCCGGAAGCGGGTAACGAATCAGTTTCCTCCCAAATTAGATTCTCGTCTGTTAGTTGGTATGCATGAAATACCGCTGTGGTACATCGAAGACGGTCACTGCCTAAGAAAGGTGAGTATAGTCAAAATCAAGTATGTACCTATAAAACCTTTCAACCATATCCAACTAAACGTTTCTTTGGTTTACGGCCCAGTGAAGAACGTCACCAATTACCCAATAGATGTAAATATGACACTTACGATGGAGTATTGCATCAACAGAAAGCAAATTATTGCTCTTTGTTTATAGTATGGAGAATGGAGATCAGCTGCAAGTCAGAGACACAGGCCATGTGGTCAGTTGTGTCGACATCGCTCCTCTTTCAAGCCACCAGCCTCACACCCTAGTCATCACCATAATTCAGGAATAACACTTGGTTAATTGATAAATGTTTATCATAACCCCATTAGCGTGCATCCCCACCCATACTGTGAGAATAATGAGATAGATTGATTGAAATCTTCCAGATAAATTCTGTTCATATGGCCCAATCCGTCTCTGTGAAGCCTTTTAAAATCTGAAGAATGGTAGCTGTTGTCAGTTGATCACATAATTTTATCATCTCACACCATCATTACTGTCATTACATCATTTCTAGCTTATATAGCAATAGATAGAGATCACCAGGGCCAGCAATCTGTTGTTTAGAGATGAAACTTTAATTGCTGGATCTGTTCTGACCAAGTGTGGGAGGACGTTAGGATAATGATGTTATTGATACGAGGGGCTATAGGGGGTGATATGTGATTGATGACGAACGTGCACAGCGGGAAAGGCCCGTGCTGGACAGATCCAACGACGTGCGACTCGAGATAGTGCAGACATGAGACACCCATAGAATACAAATGCTGTAGGGTGTAGGGTCTATGTACACACCAGTACACATCCTAGTCTTCACCTGTACCGTCTGCGAGCTGATACAACTTAGAGACACATTTCAATCAGGTTTGTCACTGTCAGTTATTGACAGTGACGGGAGTCGAGCACGCATCCTCTCGAATATGAAACTCGTAATCATCTGAGCAGTGGCATATTTAGGAATTCATAATGGGGGGGGGGGGGGGGGGGGGTTCAACCAATTGATTCATATATGTACCGAAGGCTAAGTGGGGGGTCCGGGGAATGTCATTTTGGTGAAAATCTGTGCGTTTTAAAGCATCACAATGACAATCTTTTTATTAAAATCTTGTTTTTAATCGAAAAGTTTTCTCTTTCAAGACCACGCATTTTGGTGATAATCTGAGCGTTTTAAAGCATCACAATAACCAACTTTGTATCTACTAAAATTCTCTTGGTCAGATGGTAATTATTTGTCTTTAGTATTGCGATATAACAGTTATTCTACTTTCACATTTTTTTTTGCAAAAGGGAGGGTTGTCCCCCCTCTCACCCCTTTAGATATGCCACTGCATCTGAGGTGGCTCATACGGTTGGTTGGGAGGCAAGTTCGAAAAGTGTTCGGGGTAGAATTTGACCCAGAACTAAGAAGGATTGAGATGCTCTCCCGTGGCTGGTTCTGCCCAGCACGGGCCTGTCAGTTCAGCCGATCTGATGGTGGACGTGCCCTTAAATAAAAAATAAGAAATTGAAAATGAATTTCGTATGCTAGCACTGTAGCACAGCACTTGTCACCCACCCCGAGCCCTTGCTAATTAATCTTCTCCGAAGCATTCAATTGAACAAAATAGTCCCTAGTGCGCGGTCTCAAGATGTTGTCTCGTCTTGTGACTCGCTTCAAGTCAAGCTCGACCTCTCGCCGTATACCACCCTCAGCGAACAATGCTTCTTTCTTAGAACACAGAGACAGTGCAAGCTCTGTGTAATTGATAAGATCATGTGGATGGAGTAGAAGGTTTCGACACGCCGCGGCCTATGTCTTTCTCAGTTAATCATTTCGATAAAGTACGAGGAGTAACTAACTTGAACCAGCTATTTAAAGTGATGTTAAGTGGTTGTTAAAGTACAGTTTGTGCGAGAGAGGCAAGTCGAATGCTTCTGTGTATGTCAGTGTGTTGCAAGAACGAAGATCGGCGCGGGCGATCATACTCTTTTACACCAGCGGTACGTTTTCTGTGTCTTGGCTGTGCCCTAATCGGATCCGTTTTAGAATTATAATATAATTTGTATCAAGTGTTTTGTCATAGTGTTATTGAAATTTATTTATGTGCAGCTAAATGATTGTTACACCGCAGTTTAAGAAATTCAACTGCTGTATGCAGTGCAATTAGTTGTGTGGGGTGTCTGGGGCAAAGCCCCATCCGCCGGCGACAAAAGTTTTGTTTACAATTCCTAGATTACCCTAAGAGTGATGAGGAGTTTTAGCATTTGTTTTATTTACATTTCTGTCAATGCTATAGTGCTACTTCCCTCTACCTTAAATTTTCGTTTCAAAATGTTACGAGGATAGGTCTACCGAGAGTTGGTAAGAGTGTTTTAGGTAATGCCTCTGTTTTCATGGCCAGCTGATATCACTGATGGCTTAGAATTTGCACAGCTGTCACGGAAATAGAATTAAGGTTAAAATCATCGATTATATCAAGCAGATGCAGGAATTGGAAAATGTTATTGAAATACACTTTCTTGAAAGAATAATTGCAAACGTTACAGGTTGAGTTTATACTTAAAAATAAATATTCAAACAACTTCTTTTTCTTTCATATTTTTAAACTGTTATTGGTGAGTTAGTTAGTGTTGTTTAGGGTATTCAACAGTAAAGTTATCAGTGCACATGTCAAGTGTATAGGAATCTTCAAAAAAAAATTTGTAAGTGTGGATTACCACAATATATACTTCTTTCCAAGGGGAGGGACGTAAGAGGAGACGCGGGGGACGCGGAATGGACAGGCCTGTGCTGGTCAGAACCAGCCACAAGCATATGGGGAGGGCAGGGGTTCCCCACGTCGTGGTCGTCTTCGTCTGTGTCATCGTCCGTCCGTGTTGTCATTGTCGTCGCCGTCGGGGAGGTAGTCAAAGAGAAGAAGAAAGTTTCCCGACGACGACCCAGAGCTCGCCATTAGTTTCAGGGGGTGAAACTCCCCTACTCACCCGTCAAACCACGAGAAGGTTGCGAGTTAGTTGGTTTGGAAGACAGTTAAACTTTATTGTGAACAAGTTTTACCACCCTTGTGTGCCCTAAAATAAAATATTTTTTTCATTAACAAAATTAAAAAGTAAACTGCTAAGCGTTGTTGCTTATTGAAAATGTTATTTTCGATTCAAGTCGACATGTGAGGAGGAGAGCGCGCCCTTTGGTCTGGCACCCTACAAAAGAAGTGAATCTACAAGCTAGACCTGCCTCCCCCCAAGAAAAACTAAAATCACTGTCATTATCATCAATTTTTCAATTTATTTCATTGGACGCTACGTGACAGTGATGAAATACAAAATGAACCCGTATGATTGTTTGCTACATTGAGGAGATAATTTACATAACAATGTCGTCGTATATATTGGCAACCTGACTCGCGATGTAGGGGCAGGTTTATCCTCCGAGAGATCAGGAATTAGTAAAACACTATTGTTTCTTCACGGGAAGCGTAGCCAAGGTCAAGGGTTGAGGTGGGGGCAGTATTACTATGACGTGTGGTACTGTAGAATTATACACGTGGTGACTGGTCACAGTGCCGTGCGAGTGGTGGCAGTGGCACTACATGGGGACGAGTGAATTATAAGATAAGATATTTTATTCACTTAGACTAGTACAGTGTAGGGTACAAGTATAACTCTTTGCAGAGAAAGTGAATAGTCTATAATTAATAATAATAATAAAAGTGATAATAATGACATACATACACAGTGTTATAGAAGAAAGAACAAATTCAACCAAATATAATAAATAATTTCAACCCCGACCACGCCATAATCTTCAACATTCCATTTCATGTTTTTTGTTACTTCCACATTAATTCACACCAAATCACCCGCGAAGAAAAAACGCGCGGAGACGAGTTTAGGCGGTCAGTTTTCTGTTTTTTTTTTTTTCCGGGTAAACGGTTTGTAACACCGTTACTAAATTTCACACTAACGTTAATAAAGAATAAATCTATGCTATCCAGTACGCGTATTCCTAAATTAATTCATTGATTTTGAATTAAAAATTGTGAAATCACCGAAATTTACTCCATTTTGGTCAACTTTGGGAATTTATTCCAATTGTACACTTTTTTTAACTCAAATTTGCGAACTGGATATAAACGGTTAAATCAATGCGTAGATTAATTTGGTTTTATCGTAAGATAAACGGTTTGGTGGGAATTTCCAGAATTGGAATCCATGTTTTGGATTTCCCATTTTTTCACGTTTTAGACTTATATCTCGCAATGAATCTTAAAGGCTTAATTTTGCAACCAATTACGGATATCAATAAAAAGTACTTTATTAACATCCATGCAAAATTTGGTAATGATAGTACCAATCGTTCAGCAGAGATCATCAATGCCTGAGGGCGTGCATTTGAGTTGGGCCAAGCTCAGCGTCCCCTCTTAAAATGCATGCAACACCCCCACCAAGATGACTCTGCCTACCCACGACCAATATTTTATAATTTCTCCTTACCATTTAAAAAGCAAACGTCTATAAATTATCGTGGACGTAGTTTTTGTTGTTTACGTCTATTATCAATTGCAATTGCAATGAATGCTATTCGAGACAATGAGTGGTGATAGATGCAATGCAGATGACGGACATTTTAAAGAGCACGCCTTATGCAAGATTCGAAAGCCGAGGTCAATTGGCCGCATTACAAATTCGTTCAATATCATCAATATTAAATATTTTAAAAAAATTATAAGTTATTTTAAGGTAAAAAGTAACTAGATATAATTTACACAGTTGCTTTGAAAAAGTTATGGGCGTGCTGGTGTAAAAAGGATATGAGAAAATAAACGGTGTCAAAGTTTATCATTGAGCGAAATATACCTTCACATAATTCATATCACTTACAAAATAACACCGAATTCAAGATGGCCGATACCCGACAGTGGCGGTTCAGGCGAAATGTGATCTAAATTGGGAGATCGCGCGTTCGAATCCCGCCACCGACAATCCTGACTGAAAGTATTTCCCGAGGTTTTCCTCATTTGCTAATGCGAATGCAATGGATTGAGTCTCTTGAACAGCCCTCGGGCATCAAAGCTCCAAAACACCTACATAGTTAGACACCTGCATTGCACCCACCCTGAGCAAGTTTCTCAGAAAGAAAAAGAAAGAAAAAAAGGAAAAAAAAGAAAGAGAGAAAATAAATAAAAAATAAATAATGATCAACACTTTACTGATTTATTTGTTGCCATGCACTTTGCAACCATCAAACAACTCCGAAGAACATCATGCAAAAGCAAAACATTGCCGCTTATGGTCATTGTTATTCCGTCCTTGTACCGAAATACTTGCATATTAATTAATAACTCCCTCCATTGTCGTTGTAGGGGGACCGTTGTGTTATGTGATGATATCACACTAATAACTGAAGCCGCCGCTCAGCGCTAGCACGCGTGACGGTGTTCGAATCTGCTCGCAGAAAGTTCTGATGGAAAGTTTTGTTCTGAAGTTTTCCAATGTCACCGGCGATTACTGAGATTTAGTCCTTCTATCAGCTACAGCTACATGTTTTACCCAATAGATCTGATTTGTGAAAAAGTTGTTGTTCATGAAAAAAATAACTCTTAAAAACATAAATCAAACTTTCTCCAGACGAGATATAAAATTGTCTTTTTAAAATCAAATTTTCGGTGGTTAGGCCTAATCAACATATTTTTAGCAATACAATGTTTTGAGTGCAAACGTTCTTCCGGTCCACGCTTCAATTGTTTTAATTGTTGTGTTATTCGCGTGTTTTCAAGTGTTACGAAACAGCTTGGTTTAGGGAATGTCGTTTATCCCAAGACCCCCTAACGTGTTTATGCGTGGCGCAATGTGTGGGCTTATTTGACCCTAGAAGATAACTCCTAAAACTCAAGCTGTCCAGTTCTGTCAATTACCCAGAGATTTTTTTCAAACAGCTGCAGTTTCATGGCATGAATCATACAAGTGGCACAACTTATAAGCTCGTGTGGCCATAGCTTGAACTGACGAAGCTGGTTACAGTGTCCCTCCCCCCTCCCTCCCTTCTTACATCTACCTCCTCGACACGAAAATATGATTCTGGCACTCTCTACACTCTGCAAAATGCCCAAGTATTAGGCTGACCAATGCTTTCGGAACAAAACAGGTGACATTTTGTTAATCACGAAAACACGAAAGCGTATACAATTAAAAAAACGAAGGTAAATAAATAAGTTACTATAATTATACTTGTGTTGTGCATATATACTTAAAGTGCGTGAGTCGTGACACCACTCCCTCCCACCCTCCACATGTGAATGGGTGCCGCGCCGCCCAGATGGACATAATATGTCACATTGAGAAGAAGATGCGCTCAATTGCTTCTTTCATAGCTGGATGCTGTGCCTGAGATGAATTGGACCATTAGTGTTGTCTTGTCATTGAGTCAGCCTGTTGATTGTTGAATGTGTATTCTTCGACGTAACGAGTAATCACTTCACTCGATCCACTTTTTAGCCGTTACCGTTTGATGAAAAGAAAAGTTTTTCGTAGGAATGCCAGCTGTAAGAAACACGTATCAGGTTATCAGATTTATCCGATGTGATTCTCTTTCTGGTGCACGAACCAATTGAACCCAAAAAACAAAAACTGAACTAACAGTAGAACTACCTACCTAACAAACAAAAGAAATTAAGAACAATTAGCGATGAAAACAAAGGTATTAAATTTAAATTATAGATAGATTATAGATATAGGGTATTAAGAGGAATAATGCAAGTTAAAAGTATAAGAGGAACAATTTTTTAGATTTTTTTATTAGCCAGCGGTTTAGCCGAGGTCGTTTAACCGGTTCCCACTCGAACACCGAAGTTAAGCAGAATCGGGCGTGGTCAGGGGTAGAGTGGGTGACCGCTCTGCCCTGAAACACACGTATACCTCTGGTTAGAGCAGATGGAGGGTTCGAGAGCTAGTGTAACGGCTTCGTTCTCCTCGACGTCTGCTCGGCAGTCCGGGTTAGTGGAGAAACCTATATGACTGTCAAGGTTACACCGTCCTTTCGGATGGGACGTTAAGCCGTTGGTCCCCTTGGTATTTTTCGAAAGGAGTAGGCTACGTGCCGGTACCGGGCTTCCCTCCTCCCTTCTGTTCATACTTCATCCTCATCTATCACCACTCATCGTCTAGAATAGCCAAAGTGAATTAATATGAAACGTTAAGCAATATCCAATCAACAAGTTTTCCAGCACCGGTTACCAACGAAACATTGACAGTGACAGTAAAAATTAATGTTTTTTTAGATCAGTGAGATACCTATCGCCCACAGGACTACTGTCATGTGCTGGAATAATGAATTACGAGCTCTACCGGGATGTGAACCCTAGACTTTTTGATTTGAAATAGACATTATTCAACAAGACAAACCTTACATCATTGTCAGGTGAAATTGGACCCAAACCTCAAAATTGAATTAATTTCGGTAATGGAACGCTAATCATAATGCAAACGCCTAGACTAAGGAAGTATAAAAAGATAGTTGAATGCGAGTGTGACTCATAGTGCGTCAGCTAAGTCGGTTAATGAGAAGACAGGAAATGTATCCTGTTTATCTAACTCAATACTAACAGCACACGACTATTTTATATTGGCGTTTTAGTCGCGTATTTCGTGTGGCATAATAAACATGTTGGACGGGAGTGCGCAACGGGTGTTCCTCAGGGTGGGGCTCTAGACCACACATGGTGTTCTTCAGGGATGAGCTGTAGACTACACCGGGTAGCTACGGGATATCGTTAGCGTAAGTAGAGGTTTTAATATGTTGATAAAGAGGGAGTATTTAAGTCGCAGTTTTCTTGCTTGGTCTCAAGAGTAAGGGAGTGAGAAGTATAAGAATATGTTTGACTTGACATAATCATGATCATCTTAGATATACTGTCAAAAATGAAATATTACTAGGAAAACGCTAAAGTCCCGTTGCGTTGATGGATGAGCTTTTTTGTAAGTTTTTAGTTTGCGTGGGATCTCTTTACTTATCAAGTGCTTTTTGAACGCATTGTAGGTGATTGTCAAGTTTCTATTGTTACTTGTTAATTGTTATTAAATCTCAAAAAACTTAATTTAAAACATTTATTTATATGGTTTCTGGATTATGTTTTCAACTTTTCCTTTCAAAAATCAATACATCATCATAACCTTAATGTCCATGTGAAATATGAACGTTCTAGCCCCACCCGTTTGGTCAGAATCGGCCCAAATGTCACGAAAATATCGCACTAAAAATCGAAAAAAATCGTAAAAGTATGATATTCAGGAGAAATATTTCTTCGATTGTACCCTAAAACGTGGCAGGTCTAAGTTCAGAGATTTCGAAGGTCCCCTCCAATTTTCATCAAGTTCGCATATGCCGTTTGCCCGGTAGCGTGCGAACAAACAATCAGAAAAAGTAACAAAAAAAAACAAAAACATTGGAGCTAAATTTTTTGAGGGGTCAGTGAAATTGAAGTCTTCGCTACGCTCGCTACGCTCATCCAACAATTTTACTAGTGAAACTTAAACAATGTATCCAACCATAGTGACTCGTACTGAACATTGAAAATTTTTAAAATGACATTACCTGAACTTAAATCCAAAACGAAACCCCATCTTTTCCATTTCGGATTTAATGAATGTTTACTTCGGTTCAGAGCCTCTAATTTTGACTCCTTGTTCCCCCTACCTGATTATCTTGTGGGTGTTGGGGTCTGAGGTCGTATTATATTCTAAACGTCTCCAGTTCGTCGCATCTTTCGGCGGATGACTACATAAACACTTAACAATAAATTATATTATATTATCTATATAAAGTAACAGCTACATATATTGATTTGATTTTTACTTTGCAATTACTTTGTTGCTTTGCTTTGGCATCAATAATGAAAAATATTATTGTGGCTATAAGCAAACAGATTATCAAACAAATCAGTTATTTTTATTATGGTCGAACGAACCGTAATGGATCGGAAATAATTATCTCAAAAGCCAACTTAGTTTGAACCACAACATCCACTTTCATGATAGGAGATGTTTTCAAAATATGATAATGCACACATGATTTCAAGAACGATTCTAAACGCATTTATTAAATTTTTAAAAATATCGTGGGACATCTGCCAAGGGAAATTGAATGGGGTGTCTTACTAGGTACTTTCTTTTTTAGTTGTAGTAGTTGTGAAGGGGTCGAGGGCTGTTCAAGAAGAATCAATCTATTGTATTCGCATTAACGACTGAAAGAATGCTTGGAAAACACTTTCAGTCCGGATTGTCGGTGGCGGGATTCGGACTCGTGACCTCCCGAATCAGAGTTTTACGCGCGTACGTTTGAGCTACATCTGTCGATAATTGCTTGCAGTTGCATTGAGAAAACAATATAACAGAAACGGATTATCTAGGGATGGGACGTTTAAACGTTTCAACGTTTAGTGGACGGTTAGAGGTTAAATTCGCAAAACGTTTAGTAATTTTAAAAAAAAAATAATTGTTGATTACTTTTGGAGCCTACACAAACAAGGGCTAACAGATTAGGCCGATAGTTTTCTAAAAGTGCTTAATTTTGGTGGAGGTGCCGGGTCCCAGGCTGTATTAAGACATCTTGTCTGTTACACATGGTGGAAGTGCCGGGTCATTAAATGCAAGAGTGAGAATAAAACCGTTGTTAATTATTCGTCGGCCGGTCATAAGTACAAAATTACGATTTTTGTTGTAAAACCTAGGCCTCTGCCTATACCTACATTTATATAAAAAAAAATCTTAGAAAATAGGGCTTATCACGTTTAAACGTTTAAACGCGATTAGTTCAAGGGGTTAAACGTTTACGAAATTAAACGCTTTTTCCCATCCCTAGGATTATCTACTTTATATATTATCATAGATGTGTTGCGTAGGGTAAACAAATTGTCATTTAACTTCTAAACTGGTATTATATAGAACATATATTATTTCAATGTATATTAAGGGACAATATGCAACAACGGTAGGCTAGTAATTTATAAAAATATGGCACTCATACTTTTAGATGACAAGGCTTATGTAGATAAGATTACCAATTTTCACAGTAATGATTATGACAACTATAACAACGAAAACGACAAGAATAAAAGTAAAAGTAATAACAGAATAACAGAACAAATAACGCTTTTAATTGCTACCACACAACTATATGGTCTTAAATCGAGCATACGCTTAAAAACCATACACTCATAATAAGCATCATAATAGTAATTAACTGTTATTATCATGCTGTAATCGTAATTTGTAGCAAATAAATGGAAAAAGTATACATGAAACGTATGTGTTGTTAATTGTTAAATAAGGTGTTAATCGTAGGTTAAGTGTTAATGTTGACGGTACAATTATGTCCAAAACATTATACAACAAACAAACTGTTCATTTTCACGAAAAAGTCCAAATAAGATATTACGTTGAAAATAACTATGCAAACCGCAGAAGAGTAAAGATTGTGCAACAAATGTTACTGCTATTGCATGCCCTTACGCTACAGCAGATGAACGAGAGGAAAATATTACGAATGTAGTAGGAGTTGAATAATAAATATTATTATCTTGTATTTTTGGGTCTCATTAATGATTCCGCGTCTGCAATATAATATGGGGTAAAAACACACAAAATATAAGCAAGTTGATAAAAAAAAAAAAATAGAACGTTACAGTAAAGAGAAGTAGAAAATATTATGGAAAACGGGTTGAATGAGAATTACTGTCTAGTTCAAATTTTAAGGATTCTAATTTTATAGTACTAAACAATTATTTGTAACCAGTTAAGGTTAATTTTCTGTCTCCGAGCTAACAGCTTTGAAAGAACAAGGAAGGATGTTGTGGGAACGTCGTTTTAATATCAAAGGATGTGGGTTTCTTTTCGGTGGTTTGTCAGGAATCTTATCTTTCGTCTGTATATTTGTTTGTTATAGCTATGGCAGGAAAGCAATGTTCCGTCGCCCCAGCATCGCCAGTGCATAACCAGTGTTACCAATTTGACGTAACGAAAGCATTAGACAATACGGATCAAGCTTTTGGTAACAGTAGGTTCTACTTGCCAGTGACTCTTCCCTCGTTGCCATCGTTACCATCTGACGTTGCCCTCTGGCTGATTGAACTACGACATAAGAGTGATTCATCTGACCTTGCGCCTCCTAGACAGAGCGTGGGAGAAGAGGCTGTGTGGTACAGCGACGAGGACGAGGACGAGGAACAAGACTGTCTCTCTCTGCCAGAATCAGGAACTCAGGAACAGGAGGAGGACTCACTCTGCGAAGAGGTTTGCAAGAATGTGCACGACTGGGAAGACACAGTCTTGAATCTAGATCTCCACCGGAAGAAAAGTTCGCATTTCCATCAAGACTATGACAATGATGATTTATACCAAATATGGGAAGGACTTAAAATCCCAAGACAAAGTTTATGCGCTTCTTCTCTTCGTGTTCCAAATTTGAATCCAGATTGTGACGTTTTAAGTCGGAATTCGGAAACAGATTCTCGGTCATACGTTGAAAATCCCCGGAGTCATTCGTTCTGGGAGGTAAATCCAATGTATTCCAAGGGAGGTCTCAAGGATACCAGAGATCTGGATGACATTCCAAAGACAGGCGGAAAGAAGGTGATGAAGCAAGACAGGAGACATGAGGATGTCGGTTGGTACCCTAGAGGCTTCATTGAAGAAGAGGTCGACAGTAAGAGTAGCCTGGAAGACACAGACAGTTATGGTAGAAGTGCTTTCAGAGGTATTGATAGTGCAACAAGTCCTGAGGAAATATTAAGCAGGCCTGCTAGGAGTGAGCACAATCTTAACTGGAGGCTTACTGATATCACGGAGGAGAGCGTGGAGGAAGCTGGCTCCATCTTGAACCACGAAAATAACTATGGCCTCAACGACACGTCCATATATTATAGACATAGCGTGAGTTCAGTGGACTTGAACACTAAGACAAACGAAGATGAGTCTAATGTAGTCCCACAGGACACAAACCAAACAAATAAACGAAATTCCGCATTGGAGTTGAAATGTGTCAACATTTTGAATAACTTAGATGACATGATACAAACTTTTGAACAAATTCAAGAAAAAGTATTTTCTAACGATGATAATAATAAACAATCGGACATTTGCATAAAAGACAAAGAGTTTGACCACATGTGTGAAAGAGCTGAGCACATAATCGAAGAAACGCTGAAATGTGAACTAGATTCCAGCAAGAGTCCTGCTAAGATGCTGAAGAAACCTCAGCTGGATAATATAAAGAAACATGGCAAGCAGGAAAGAACTAGTTCTGATATGTCTGATGAAGTGTTTCTAAATCCTGTAACAGAAAAAGATAATAGTTTTTGTCCAGTATTTTCGACTGATGGTTTGCAACGCACTGAAAGGATTAACAATATGGATGTAAACGAGATATTTGATGATGGAAGTAAGACTACTCCACCAGTTCCTCCGATTCGCAAGAAAAAAGTACCGGTACAAGACAAGAATCTTCCATCTATGATAAACACAAGTTCCACTCCTGACAAGACTGCTCCTACCGTTGAGAAAAAACAAACCAGTTGCAAAGACAGTGTAATACTGAAAGTTAAATGTTTGAACGGCAATGCAGTACCGGTACTTCATCCAAAAAAAGAGGACGAAAATACAAATTTAAAATGCAAAGACAAAATGTTAGATAATGGTGTACCCCCATACCATAGTAAGAAAAATGAAGGAAATGAAACAAGTCTTGGCACGAACTTTGATGGAAAAAGTAAAGATCCGGGATATGTCAACGTTAAAATTGATCCAATGGGTGTCAAGAAAGAAAGTGGTATCGGTAAGCACCGTACGGAGCTTACTGTATGTATTGACGACGGTAAACCCTCGCCTGTGACAAGCATTGCAACAGATAAAACAAAATCAGTGTCTCCAAAATATACCAATAAACCTGATACACAAACTTCTACAAGCAGTGTTAAACCCCAAATTAACAAATAGGAAATCAAGTGATTCAGACGACAAAACTTTGCCAGACGAATGTTACTCATCCCTTGACTCAAACGATAATTCGCCATTTGATCCTAAAATTCAACTAACCCAAACCAGACCAATTTCCTTTTCTACGTTTCCACCAAGCAACCCTATTCAAGACAGACCTCCAGCCACTCTACCTAAAAAGAACGTGTCACTTTTCAAAGATCAAATCGTGAACCAACAAAAGCCAACTACTGCAGTCAGCTCATCAGATATTTTCACTAGATCGAACACGAGCAGTTCCTTTGGAGGAAGACCGATATCTTTCCAACCTTTTCCAAAACACTGCCCAACACAAATACTGGCATCATTCCCGATTCCAATCCTAACACCACTCTACTAAAATACTCGAGCACATGTGAAGATTACACCAATTCTTCTCAAAACACATCAAGAACGTCTTCACCCGGTGACACCCCCAAGTCTTCCAGACCCAAGTCTGCTCGGGCGTCTTTCGACACCACCACCTCACTGGATGAGTCCTTGGAGAGGACGCGCAAGGGAAGCAACGCGAGTGACATTGCAGCGTGGAAGCTGCGACTACAGTTGACGTCTAATTACTACCACGACGAAGAGATGGATCCCAACCACATGATGTCGAATGAGGTTCGTGATTATTACTTATTCGGTCACCTACACCCGCCGACATAATATAAACGAGTGATTTTCCCCCAGAAATTACAAATTTGTTATCCGATGTCGTGCGATAACGATTGATTTTTAGAGTCCTTTTAATATATTTAGCAAGCAAAACCGAAAAATACATTTGTTTCGATCATTTTCTTCGATAGAAAATGTAAGTGAAATAAACTACAAAATAAATAAATAAAAGTAGCATGTAATAATATAATTTAAGAACAGCTGGTGACACCGTGACTGTCAATGTAAGTGATAGTATAGTATTGTTTTTTTTTTAAAAATTATTCCTGGTTTTAGTTAGTATCCTTGTAAAATTAACCTAGAAGTGACGCGATAGTGAGGAGGTGCTTAATTGATTATTTCCAGTGGTTTTCGTCTACTGCCACCGACACGAGTGTTTTGACAGAAGAAACCAGCCGCGATGCCTCGTGGGCCCTGCCAGACATCAACATTACACCCTGTACAGCGAGTAAAGGTACAGTCGCTACCAGTACTCCTAAGCCGGCTAAGGTGTCACCCCCTGAAGAAGATCCTCGCACAGAGAAACTCTCCGTCGCCAACATCGCCAGTCTGATAGAAGCCGAACTGAGGGGTACACATCATGGGCCTTACCGCGTCAAGAAAGCAAAGTCGTTGCTGCTGGTGTATCCAAAGTAAGTCAACATTATCATTGAAATAAATAACATTGTTTACTATCAACAAGCACGGGCACGGGAGTACCCAAAAGAGCGAGCGAAGCTGTATAATCAACATATTGTCGAAGAAGAATACAAAAATGCTAGGAAGCTTCGCAAACGCTTTTTTAGGCGCGTTGTTGGATGAGCGTAATTTTTTAAACGCGAAAAAAGCGTAAAATTGCAATTTTCATGAGGAATAATTTTTCGATTACGCTCAAATTTCACACGAATATAATATTAATTCATAGAATAAAGATTCTGTGAAAAAATCATTGCAATCGGATGAAGCATGTAGGTGTTATAAGTCGAAGGATTTTTTAAATCGAAAAAAAATCGTAAAATTGCGATTTTTATGAGAAATATTTTTTAGATTGCGCTCAAAAACGTGGCAGTTATAAGTTCAGAGATTTCGAAGGTCTCCAGAAAATTTCATCGCAATTGGAGTATCGGTTTAGCCGGAATCGTGTTAACAGACACACAATAATACAGAAAAAAAACATTCCGTTTTTTTTTTCTCCAGTGTGGTGAAATGGAATCTTCGCTTCGCTCATCCAAAAATCGCGCGTTGATCATTTTGGTGGTGGCGCCGGGTAGGCTAAGTACTTAAAAAAGGGTTCCTTGTCTGTTTGTGCGCACAGTATTGGTGTAGGTGCCGAGTCATAGATTTTCAAAGTATTTGGGTGGCTAGCTAGCTTTAGGGTCACCAAGAACATTCTGTATCTTCCTTGTTGAAGGGCAATGCTAACATAAAACCACGTGTCAATCGGACGTCGCGTTTCTATTTTATGCGTGAGAAGTGACACATGCACAGACGGACGGACGGACGGACATACTACTCTTGATTATACTCTGCAAGTGTGGCTATACTACTTTATTACTGGCTATTAATTGCAATGAAATGGAATAAATTTAATTAGTGCCAAGCCCAATTAGCATAGCATAAGCATAGCGCAACATAGGCGTAAGCGTAGCATAGGAAATATAAACAAATGCAACTGGATGCTCGTATACACAATTAGAGTAAAGTGCAGCACAAGAATTGGTAATATTTTAATTCTTGTGCTGTGTTTGCGTTGCCCGACTAGGCCCGGGCCGCCCCTAAAATCTCTGTTAATTTTTTTTCTGTTTTGAGATGGATTGTGGTTTTGATATGTACAAAATGTACTTCTGCCTCCTTCATTAAATAATTTTTTCAGATCATCATTGTGTTTCACGAGTTCCCGATAACATAACAGCTAAGCTAAAAAAATATACAATGTTTTTCAACTTGCACGTTGAAAGAACTTCTTTACTTTGAGCACCATTTTTGTTATTATTGTGATCGCAATTAATGCAAATTTAAAAAAATCATTGAATACGAGCAATGTGTAGGCCTACGCCATTAAAATATACAGAATTTTCGTAGTGTCGAAAATACACCTTCTAGAAAGCACAAATTTAAAAAATGCCTTGCAAAGCAATTCTGGGGTGATCCTCCCCCCCCCCCCCCCCCGGTCGTTCCAGATTTTTAGTTGGGGCCGCCTCCATTTTTGGGGGCTAGAACCGCGCCTGATTTTGTTTTGTTTCTTTATGTCTGTGTCCGTTTGTTCGCTCTCCAGCCGCATTTTTGTGTGCAATCGAAGTTAGGGTTCTCATGATAATCGCACATATAATTCATTGTTCCTTCACCATGAAAATTTCAGCGACCATTCACAATCAACAAACTTATTGGATGAGCGAAGCGAAGACTTCAATTGCACTGACCCCCCAAAATATTTAGCTCGGTTGTTTTTTTTTGTTTTTTTTTTTGTTTTTTTTTTTTGTCTGTTTGTTCGCACGATTCCGGGCAAACGGCATATGCGATCTTAATGAAAATTGAAGGGGACCTTCGAAATCTCTGAACTTAGACGTGCCACGTTTTTGGGTACAATCGAAGAAATATTTCTCATGAATATCGCACTTTTACGATTTTTTTTCGATTTTTAGTGCGATATTTTCGAGACATTTGGGCCCGATTCTGACCAAACGGGTACGGCTACAACGTTCATATTTTACATGTACATTAAGGTAATGGTATGTATTGCTTTCTGAAAGAAAAAGTTGCAAAAGTTAGTCAGAATCTATAGAAATAAAGCTTTTAATATAAGTTTTTTGACTTTTAGGGCGATATTTTCGTGCCATTTGGGCCAATTCTGACCAAACGGGTGGGCCTTCAACGTTCATATTATATATGGACATTATGGTTATGGTGATGTAGTACCTTTTAAAAGAAAAAGTTGAAAAAGTTAGCCAGAATCCATAGAAATAAAGCTTTTAATATAAGTTTTACGGTAAAGAATACCAATTGACAGGTAAACAAAAGAAATTTGACAACAATCACTTACAATGCGTAGGTAGCAAAACAAAGCACTTGCAAAAGTAAAGATATCCCACGCAAACTAAAAACTTTAAAAAGCTCATCCATCAACGCGGCGGGACTTTAGCGTTTTCCTAGTAGGTTGAATACTATTTATCCAATGGTAACAATGTATGTGTCCCAAATCAATGGTAATGTGCATCAACGCTCTCTCGATCTCTGCCGCTGCGGATAAAAGATGAAAGTGCGGGGAGGCGAGGTCATACCGACCCTGCGGCCGTCAGCTGCAAGGATATTTTCAAAGTTGGCCGTACAGATTGATAGTAATTCGGAAATTCCTATAACTGTTAAAATTTTATTTTGTGTCAAGAATGGGAAAAAACTAAACACTCATCCATCAACGAGAATAAAAAAAAAACGTTTGCAAAGAAATAGGCCTTGTATCAAATAAATCGGACATACACATCCAAAATTTAAATCGCAACTGTTAAAAGCTGTGTTTACAAACTACGAAAGGAAAATCTAATTAAACACATTATTATATTATATAATTCAAGTTTAAAATATATCAATTAAATAATTATAGGGTTCTTATTGGTCATTGGCCTTAATAAAACTTCCTGTATAAGGAAAACAAAAATGTATCCTTTGGTTTGGTTTGATTGACAATTTACCTGGGCGAGATTCAACAGTTATAAAATGTAATAACCGTCGTATGACGTACCTACCATTATTTTATTTAAATGTGCACAAACAATAATATCAAGGCAATCACCTAGCCTACTTGTCTTAACAATAGAGGCCTCCACCTATACCTAATGATGTAAATTTCTCGAGATTTTTTTTTTTTAATTTCTCCATACAGGAGAAAATTGAGAAATCATTAGAATTTTTGGGGAAGATGCATGTTATATTTTTTAAGAAGATTGCACAGGTAGGACCTAATGATCCATAGAGTCAGAATCATGCAAATGTTCTGATTCATCAAGGACTTCAAGGTATATACAGAGATTTCATCGTCAGTAACAATAAACAAACTATATTCATTCATCTGTGGGGTAGCTACGCTATGTGGCAAATCAGTCTCCACCACAGTGCCTGATTATATTGTTAGTTTCAAGTGGCTCATCTTCGACTGCATCTTTCTCCCTTAGGAGTTTGAGGTTATACACAACAATTTAATCTTCCCAGCATTGGCGGCAGATAGTCGGTTACGAGTAGTACTGACTATGAAGGAGTACGTGCTAAAACTTCTCTTTTTTGCCACCGCACAATTGGATCCAGATTTAAAATTCAATTCAATAGGAGCGAAATAAAATTGGATGTAGACTATCCTTATTGTTTTCCATGCATATGATATCGTTTTATATTATTATTTTTGAATTAAAATAATTGGATGAGCGTAGCGAGCGAAGCAAAGATTCCATTTCACCACACTAGAGAAAAAAATCCTGAATGTTTTTTTTGTTGTATTTTTGTGTCTGTTAACACGATTCCGGGCTAAACCGATACTCCAATTGCGATGAAACTTTCTGCAGGTCTTCGAAATCTCTGAACTTAGAACTGCCACGTTTTTGAGCGCAATCAAAAAATTATTTTTTATAACACCTACATGCTTTATCCGACTGTCATGATTTTTTCACAGAACCTTAATTTTATGAATTAATATATTCCTGTGAAATTTGAGCGTAAACGAAAAATTATTTCTCATGAAAGTCGCAATTTTACGGGTTTTTTCGAATTTTAAAAGGGGGACCCGTTCTTCTACGTTTATCAAAGTTAGCAAAAGATCAAACATAAAACGGCACTGCTTTTGTTGTCATTCTCAAGTGAATTTGATAAAAAATGAGCATTAGAATTGGGGGAAAGTCAAAGCATTGCAAATACTTTTTTTTATTTTTTTTATGACTAGGCCGCTTCGCGAACGCGTCTCATATAGCCGCGTTGATGGATGCACAGGAACTAACACAGCCAATCTACCTGCATTTTGATTGTACATAAAAACATGGATCATGGATTTTGAAGGTCCCCTGAAACTTTAATCGATATCAGAGTAGCCGTTATGCGATAAAGAGCAAATCAAAACAACAAAATAATTGCGCAAAAAATCGTACAAAATTATATAAGTATGAATTTGATATCATAAGAAATATTTCTTCTGTTGCACCCAAATTCATAGCATAGTATCTAAGTTCAAAGGTTTTGAAGGTTCCCTGAATATTTTAACAAGCTGGGAGCAGCCATTTTGTCCGGTAGAGTGAACAATCAGCCAAAAAATATGTAGGCCCAACTAAAAATCGATAAAAATCGGACGATTTTTTGAGCGTGTCAGGTTTAAGTTAAGAGATTTCGAAGACCCCGAGAAAATTTTGTCAATATCAGATTAGCAGACAAAAAACAAAACAATAAAATCTTCTGAGCTACTTTTGGTAAAGGAGTCTATTAGAGTCTTTGCATAACTCATTCATTACCGTGATTTGTTTGTTTCTTAAGGCTATTCCACCGCGTTTTTCTATTTTCCAAAATATGCTACTAAATTAAAATATAGTGAATGGCTTTGAAACATGGCTATTTTAGAAAATCAAAAATATTTTTTCCAAATTTTTCTGATCCGGTACACAGCCAATATAGCCACCTCAAAATAATTTCAAACTTCAATTCGCCAGGGCACACCATTCAACGTACGGTGTTGTGCTTTTGTGACATTAATTTTTAACTGTTTTTCTATGGACTGACTGAGAGAAAACAGATTTATTTTAACAATTGTCTTTCCAGCGAATTTTTTCGTTTAGCGGTATTTTTTATCGATTTGTACCGCCAAACGAAAAAATTCGCAGGAAAGACAATTGTAAAAATAAATCTGTTTTCTCTCAGTCAGTCCAAAGAAAAACAGTTGAAAATTAATGTCACAAAAGCACAACACCCTACGTTGAATGGTGTGCCCTGGCGAATTGAAGTTTGAAATTATTTTGAGGTGGCTATATTGGCCGTGTACCGGATCAGAAAAATTTGGAAAAAATATTTTTGATTTTATAAAATAGCCATGTTTCAAAGCCATTCACTATATTTTGACTTAGTAGCATATTTTGGAAAATAGAAAAACGCGGTGGAATAGCCTTAACTAGGAGTATTTACCCCCCGTCTATTTGTGTTTTTATGTTGATTTCTTGCCTTTTGCTATTCTTGCACCTCGCAGTGCCAGTGTAGCATAATGACTTTCGTTTTTGACTTTTGAACGTTTTTTCTCTCGTTAAGTGGCATGATTCTTCTGTCCTCTCCTCAGTGCTTTTTGTGTTTAACATTTGTGTTTCTTTGTATGTTTCTTTGTACGTGTATAGGCTGCAGAGGGCAGAATTGTTCCCTATATCGGCCTTCCCGCCCCTTGGGCGGGAAAATATCAATAAATACAAATACAATACATTGTCGTGTAAAAGCAAAAAATTGTCTTATAAGTGTGCCTCGACTGGGTATCGAATCCAGAACCTCCGATTCTATGTATCAATTCTCTTGAGTTTTGACAATTGATACCCAGACCACAAAGCAAACAAGAGCATCAGTTCAAACTTTATCACTGGTACACGACTAATGCTTAAAAACCCCACGATCCCATTCTTCTTCTAGTACACCACAACATGCTACACTATAGGGCATAATGTAATAAGTACTCTCCATGCTGTTCACTTCTTTAGTTATTAGTTCACTAATGTAGCTAAGTTGGAGAATGTTCAACGCAAATTTTTAAGCTTAGAGTATCACAGGGTGTGAAAATAACAGTGTATGTACCTACATCAATTGGGCTAATTTCACTCGAGGATCAGCGTCAAAATTCTGACCTGCTTTTCTAATTATAAGATTTTAAATAACATGTTCGACGTCCCATTTCTAAATTATATTCAGTTCCGTGTTCCATCTAGAACTACGTACGAAAACAGAACATGTAATACAAAGCAGTTTTACTGTATATGTACCACCATCAAGCGATCCATTTTCTTGTTCGTTGATCACTTTACAAAATCTTGTTGTGTCTTATTTGTTACCTGGGGTGTGACTGACACTTTTTAAGTGTCTTTGTTTTTGTTATTTATTTGTCATTTTATTGTGTTATGTATGTTATCTTTTGTATGTGTGCGATTCTTTGTATATATACATTTTATTATTGTTATTATTATTATTATTATTATTATTATTATTATTATTATTATTATTATTATTATTATTATTATTATTATTATTATTATTATTATTATTATTATTATTATTATTATTTTTTTTTTTTTTTTTGTAAGGCTTTGCCCTGTATGCTGATAAATAAATAAATGAAATGAATATAGCTACAGTGATATAGGCCTCCTCAAATTATTTCTTGTGAGATAAACAAACAGAAGTAATTGAAACATTTCCCCCTTAATATATAATACATGGTAAATTGCAATGCAAACAATTAATCAACGTCACATTGACATTATTCTATTCAACAAGTATCTTAACTAGTATAATATAAAATATGATACATAGTAAACTGTAAAGCAAACACTTATGTAATTTAGGTACTAGAATAATTTTGGAAAACTTCACAATCAAGGTGACTCGTGCTCTTCCTACTAAAAACATTATCATAGCACACCAATATGAAATACTTGATACAAATGAACAAGTTGTTTTTAAATACTGGTCCTTATTATCTCCTTCTTTCCTTTAGAGGTGGAGCTGAGGAGAAGGGAGAGAGAACGACTAACTGGGCCGAGCAATGGGACGCAAGCATGGTGAGCCGGATTTGATATTAAATAATACCAATTACATCTAATTTCACAATTAGGAAATGAGAATATAATTTCAATGTATTCAATCCTACTGTAAAACGTGTTATCAAATTATAGATACAGTACCTAATGAATAATGAGTAACAATTGGTTTTGTATACATTTTGAATCTGGAGAATAAAATTTTAATAACTTTGGTACTTTTTTTACCCCTTCAACATTCAAAATGGTCTAAAAGCATATTGTCCAATATTCTATTCTTACACTTAATTCAGCCTCTCCTAATTTCAATAAAGTTTTACTTAAATACTAATTAACCAGCCACTTTAATTTAGCACAACAGTGGGCTTGCTAAACTCGCTAAAGCTACAACAGGTGACACTGAAAATGGTTAAAATCCCTTGTTATATTATAGTACTTGGTTACTTTAATTTTCAGCGGGTTTTAAAAGAAGGTATTCTCTGTCGGACAAAAATTACCGAACATGGGAAAAAGGTTCGGAAGAACTGGGTGACTTCGTATGCCGTGCTCACCGAGACTTGTGTGTTATTCTTCAAAGATGCCAAGACCTTCAATTCAATGGTTTGTACAATTGATTATCTTCATATTGTAATGAAGTACTCTGATAAATGCCACAACTGATAATCTACCTACATAGCCACTAATCCTCTTTTCATGAATTGTTGCTGATTTCCAAGAAAATTAAGTGATATATTTTCTTAGCTCCTTTAAAATATTGGTCATACTCATATTCAATTAAATATCATTAATGGTATTGCTCAAAACTGAGTAGTATTACTTTAGATGCCATAAAACATGTTCAAAATATGTATAAAATGGTAGCTGTGGAGTAAAATGATGAGTGTTAAGATTATATTTTGTTGGTTGATACATACATTATTGTAACCTTTGTCAAAAATTGGAACACACTTATTTCTTCAAAAAATATATATGATTTCGATTGCTGATTCTTTTTATTATATCTACATTTCTCTTTGACTCTGCAATGCCGCTACAGCCTTTGTTAATGATTGAGTAATGCATACCACAACCTGCTCCTGCTCACTTGTATTTCTGCACACAATGGCTAAAGCCATATTAATAGTGTACTTTTGTGTAAATGGATGAATGAATGTTTCTTAAACTATTGTAGATTTACATAAATAGATTTAAATCAATAATTTGCATAACATTACCATATACCTAGAAAATTTTAACTTTGCAATAATGTTACTCCTAATGTATTATTACATAATTCAGTTTGTTTTAGTTATTTTAATGATGTTCATATTATTTTTATGTAATCCTGTAATGTCGTGATGTGTTGTAATGAGGAAGTGGTTGGATGGAAGAGAAGGCTTAACAGGCCTTAATCCCGCCATAAAAAAAGACGACAATCAAATCAAATCAAATCAATGAGTTATTTTTTAAAGGTGTATTTTTATTTATTCCATATGCTGGAATAAATACTATCTTCGTACTTGCAATTGGGAAGACCAGTAAAATGCAAAATATTTAAGATACCAGACCTGGGTAAATAATTTTTTTAAAGTAGTGAAATTACATTCCTAGATACTCCAGGAAAAATGTATTAATAAAATGATGTTTCTTTGTATGAAAATAAGTAGTGAAATTACTTTTTAGAATTACTTTGAAATGTAAATTACCATACACTTGCTAAGTACGTTTTCTGCGTTGCATTGTAAGTCGTCGGTAATAAAGTTCAACTGATGCAATTCCAAAGATCACCCTTTCAGTTTGAAGATGGTGCTGTTAATTACTACTAACATTACTGTTGAAAATAAAACAAATTTTGATATAATACTTGTGTTTTTCAACATTTTATTTCAGAAAATAAGTGCTGATAAGTTCAATCCAGAATTAAGTGTTGATTTATGTGGTGCTGTGATTGAACAAGATGAAAAACTGTCCAGCCGTAAGAATGTGATGGTGCTTAGTGACTCCCAAGGCTTGCAAGTTCTGCTACAATTATCCAGTTCTTCCGTAGCAGAACAATGGTTTCACATCATCAACACAGCTATTGCTTTGATGGTAAGAGATTATTACAATATTAAAACAATACTGTAGTTCGGAAGTTCCATGCATTAATATTTTTATGAACCAGGCCAGTCACATTTTTGTAGGTCTTCTGTAAACAGTTGGGGACTGTGATTGGTAAATGAAAATAAACATTGTTTTATTATAAGAGTTAGTAAATAGCATACTTTCTACTTTTTAGTTTTTAGGATCACCGGTAAATTTATATTTTGTCACAACTTTCGATTTGGAATAGTTTGGAATCACTAGTGTATGGTAATAAAAGATTCCATATTTTCAATTAATGGAATAATTTGAACAAAGACAAAAAAAAATGAAATGAAAAGCATAGCGGTTTAAAGTTTTCTATGTCGTCTGTTAAGGCTTCTTCAGATGGGTGTCTCCAGCTGCCGTCAAGTGAATACAGCCCTACACATCTTGAAACAACATCCGTGGATGAAAATTTAATGAAATCGCCAAAAATGAGCCGATCAAGATCTATAAAATGTGAGTTATCATTGCTGGTACTTTTATTTTGGTTTACAAGTGCATATTGTCGTATTATGTTAAACAATTTGTTTTTCTTAGTTTTGGGTAATTAAAGTTCAAACGGCTACCTTTTTGCGGTGTTAAATCTATGGGAAAAGTCCACTCCCAGAAGCTATAGGAAAGCTCCGGTAACCTGACTGAGCCAAGGGTGAACTAGATCTACATAGAACATTTGTGTGGAATGAGGCTAGCAGACGGAAATAAACACACAACAATAATGCACATAATAATTTTAAATTTTGTGTGCAATTAATTTACCACCGATTTTGAATCTATCTGTGACAACTACTACCAAACGTTATAATCACTGTAATAATAATAAATAATTTAAGAATAATTTAAATAATAAATTCTAGTAACCTTAAAAACATAGAATTGGATATTTCCATGACGAAAGCTCAATTTAGTTGCCATGGATATTATGTAAATTTTAGAAGAAAAAACGTTATTATCATGGAAACCCATGGATATTATTCTGTTGCTGGTTTTACACTAAACTACAGATATATTATAAAGCAAATATTTGCACAAATTGATAATAGAACATTGAATTACTTCCTATCTTTACTGCTCCTTATCATCGGATACCGGTACACAGGTCACACCCATATTTCTATAGATTGTGACAAAAATCCATTTCTCATTTATATTCTTCATAATCTTTCTCTTGTGTGCCACACACACATTTTAAGCTGTTACTATGAAGGAAGTGTGCTAGGTGATTGAGCTATTTTGTGGAGTTTTACAATGACATTGATAAGTACAGGAATATTCAGCAAACAACACACATACTGGGTGAGCAGGGAGACATGTGAGTATTGTTTACATTGTGTATTAGGTAGCCGAGTGTGTGGCAAATTAAATATATCAATGCAATCTCAATTCAAGAGAATTTGGTATTGAAAACTGAAATCAATGTAGTAGCATTTAAACAAGTTACTTTTACATGTTTATACTGAACACGAACACGCATGATTTTTTTTCTCCTTACATTTTGTATCCTGTGTATAAAATCAAAGTCAATTAAAAACACTCAAAATTAATTTAGATGAGTTTTTGTTATTTTTGTTTTATTATTATCATCCATAATACACCGTATAAAGTGCAATGAATATACTGTAGTGGGGTCTTGGTGTTAATTGATGTTTTTCACCTTAGGTTATTTATCAACTTGGCGTGCGTATGTGTGTGTCGTATTGTTACCATATAAACCTTTGTTATTTATTTACATGTTTCCGAATACAATACTACATAATATAGTAGTACTAAATGGTAAAAAAATTATTGTTAGTTGGGAAAATAAATAAATACAGATTTGAGCATGGTTTGCAAATGCAGAGTGATGTGTGGTTCAGCCGTGTGACTCGGTGTACTATATGAGATACCAATTTCAATTATCATGCGAGCTAAAACTTTCTGAATGGGCATGGGGGATTCTTTAGCCATAATTATTTTTTATAAAAAAACTACATGAAAAATGTGTCATGGAGATTCTTGTGATTGATCAGTAGAGATAAGTGTATACTGTATATTGCACATTTTGAAGTGTCATTTTATAGTGTTTTGGAGCATCTTTTTTGGCCACTTTCAAAATCTTGTGTATGAAGTTTTTTCATATTTTTATTTTTAAATTATGTGACCAAGGTTGAATTAATATCATCTGAATAAAAATGTGTATAAACAAATTGTAGGTACTATGTAAAATAAAATAAAATAGGACTGGAAAACCATAGTTTAAAAATAGTGCTTTGTAGCATCTATTCACAAAATGCTATTTCATGTATCTCTATTGATCAGTTATTTTATGCCATTTGAAAGCAACTTTTGTTGATTACATTATAAGACTCAATCAAAATTGTTGCATTGCTGACATATCATGTCTACAATAAATATTTCAGTGGCCAACAAAGACTTGGAGAGCACTGAAGATCTTTCTGCCAGCGCTGAAGAGCGGCAAACAAAAAACAAAGCTCGCCTCAAAAAGTTCTTCGGGAGGCGGCCCACTAAAGAGTCACTTGTCAAGAAGGGCATTTACAAAGGTAACATGAAAATCATTCTATATAATATGCTTTTTAAAATAATGTTTGTCAATATTAAGAAATTGTACAAAATTACAATTTGTATTAGATAGAAGGAACTGTAAGAGGAATTTCTATAACAATAAATAAATAAAAAAAATAAAAAAATGGGGAATGGCTTACTTTGGATTTATTAAGTTTCGCTTTAGATTATCGAAGAGCAATATTAAATAAATACTCATTACAACTATTCACAAATAAAAAGCGAGGTATATGTAAATATCAGGATATCAAACATTTTAGACTGAAACCATTATTTGACATTTCTTGAAGCGAAACGAAAAAAAATATTTTCTTTTTAGGTTGAGCTTGTGACTTAACTTCTATCAATAGATAAACTTATAAGAAATTTTATCATTTCACACTCAGGGCACCTCCTTATAATGCATTTTGTCAGTTGAACACCAGAAATAATACATTTTGGTTACAGCAAAATAACTAAAATACACTCATATTAGTAAAATAAAAAAAAAAAAAACTGAGAATTGCCGACTCCTCTCTTTGCTCCCAACTCTCAACCTCTCTCGTTCCTTTCGTCAGCAATTCTTCAAGCATTCATTCTTTTAACTTCACACCATCTCTTATATATTGTTATGCCCATTAGACAATGTAATACCTCTTATTCAAATAAATAGCTTTTATGATAAAACAGTCCGTAAATCACAAACTCGGTCTTTATTTTTAATAGATTATCCTGTGCTTGAATAATGAATTAAACAAGTGATTAATCTAGCTGTATTTTTTGTCTAGATGAGCCCATGTTCGGGCGCAACTTATGTGACGTTGTGTCTGATTGCGTTCCATGTGTGCCAAGTTTCGTAACTAAGTGCATTCATGTAATCGAGAGCAAGGATGAGAATATGAAGACGGATGGTCTTTACAGAGCATCTGGCAACCTCTCGCAAGTGCAGAAGATTAGATTGCAGGTAAAGAAAAAATCAAAGACTAAAACAAATTCTTATTTCTGACCCTCTGAGGATCATGTGACATTTGTGGTACATGTTAGTACTTAAGACAGATTTTTTAAAAGTTCTGTCTAAAGTAGGCTTACTAACATAACAGCGTCTTAGTCGCCTACTGTAAAACCAAGGTCAAACATCATATATAACATTTCTGAAGTATTCGTGGTTATTTGTGTGTGCTGTCATCTTGTAATAATTAATTAATTAATTAATTAATTACAAGATGACTATGTATACGGTATATGTATTTGTGGAGGCTTTCATGGTAGAATGATTTATTAAGACTTTTTAGGTTTAGACCACGTACTATTATAGCCCTAATAATTAAAATAAAGAACACATTTTGACGTTTTATGGAAATTGCACCCCACTTTTTCAATGTAGCCCTACGTGGTCTAAACCTTTAAATGTATTTTAACCCTCGGTCACTCGCGCGGTAATTCCTAACACCATTCCTAGCATGGGGTTTCTGAAACCCCAAATTACTTTGGGCTGTAATTAGTGCAGAAGGATGTTTGGATTTTTCTTTCTTTGCTCATATTATGATTTGTGGAAATACTTTGTAGTTGGTTGTTAATGGGAGGACAGTGAAATAAAATGACAATACACAATTCTTTACGAAATAATTTCTTATTGGTTATATCAGATTTAAAAATAAAAAAAATCATAAAACGTGTCAAAATAATGCAAATTTAAGTTTTGTTTTATAATTTAGTAATAAACATGTACCAGTTAGTAACTGGCAAGAAGAATTTTTCAAAAATTACAAAATTGAAGCCAAAAATGCATTGAGTTGCTGTAGGCCCTATGCAGTTCACGCGGGGTTTCACTAACCCCAGCCTCGTTCAGACCGGCAATATAACAACACTAAAAGCCCGAATGATTAGGGGGTTGCAAATTTTGTTAACAGATAGAGTGACTTGAAGGTACTGAGCATCTAGAGTCGGTAAAACAGTCTGCTGCATAGATAGGTACACGTAATACAAATTACAATGACGGTAGGGTTTGCAGAACCCTACGCAAGTGACCGAGGGTTAATATATATATATATATATGTTAATGCTAGCTACACAGAAAATCTCATGCACGTTTATAAAACTCAATATATTTACTCCCAACCTTGCGGAGAAAATATATTGCGTTTTATAAACGTGCGCGACCTGACTGCCTGCTTTCACACCTTTTACAATCAGCTGAGACATGAGCTGGGCCAAATTACAGCCCGGGCTCAAGCGGGGAGTAATACGTTACAGAATTGCCGCTGATTTTTAATCAATAATCAACAACAGTACAATCGAGTGGTTTTTCTCCTCCTTCCTTCTAAAAGATCCACAAATCTTAATTCTATGTTTAAAGACTAAAAGTGTTTCATATGATTGATACTTTCATAGAGTGGGCAAGACTTTGCTTTGTATTATATAATGTGTCATGTCTAGGAAATCAGCACTAAGTAATTTACGCATATTTTTTAATTTAAATTATTTGATAGTAATTATTTGCAATTCATGATTTACTAATTAAATGAGAATTTGATTACCTATAGGTTTTCAAAAGAAGCAACAATTGGTAACAATAAAGCTTCACTTGAAAATTATTCTGATGCTTTGCAAGATCCCTTACACGTTTGGGCATAAAACAACACAACAATTTTATAATAACTAATGTATAATATCCCTTTTATTTGTAATTATGGTAATGACGTTTTTTTAGGTGGACCAAAACCAACTGTATGCTTTGGAGCAAGAAGAAGATGTCCATGTATTAACTGGTGCCTTGAAACTTTTCTTCAGAGAACTGAAGAAACCCCTCATTCCCTTTGAACTTTTCAACAAAGCTATCACTGCCAGTGGTAAGTCATGATAGTCTTAATACAAGAAATTACCTATGAAACAAGCACGAGTACGGGAGTACTTAAAATAGGGAGCAAAGCTACTTAATAAACAGATCAATGAAGAAGAATACAGAAATAAAATAATTTTTCTTGCGTTGATATTTTGGTGGTGGCACCTGGTAGTGGTAGGCTTAGCACAAAAAAAGGATCATTGCCAGTTTGTGCCAATTGTGCTGGTGCTGGGTCAAGAATTTCAAATTCTGGAAGGCGACTACCCCCTTTCTCCCAGGGTCACAGAAAAATTCCATATTATCCTTGTTGAAGGGCAATGCTAAACGCATGTCAATCGGACGTCGTGATTGGTTTTTATCGTGAGACTTGACACATGCACAGATGGACGGACAGAAAAGTGATGCTTACATGGAAGCTTAGCCCCCTAATAACATCTCTGCAGACTTATTTATTTAGCATACATGCATTCAATGTACAATACATACGACAATTAGATATAATAATATGGTTTACGCCTACTGTAACATTATGAACTATTATTACTTAATAGTCAATAAATAATGGTGACATTCCATATCTATGTTCTTTGTCCTCAAAATTTTCTGAGGTAAAATGTGGGAACATAAAGTAATGTGGAGAGGTGAATAAATTATTCAATGGCGTAAATTATTAAAATTAAATTCTTTGGCGAATAACTTATTACAACTGCATTACTGGGTCTAGAACCCAAAGTACCCAGCTTCAGTGACATATTTTTTGCAAGGTTCTAGCTAAAATCTACTGTGTTCTTTCTAGCTGTACGCGATCACAAACAGCGGGTTCATCAGTTCCGCCAGATAGTTCAAGCTTTCCCAACTCCAAAGCACAACACGTTAGACTTTCTACTTCAACATTTACTTAAGTAAGTAAGCACTCACAGTCACATGGTAGCAATGTTGATTAACTGTTATGAACTTACTAGTGTGTATACATCAATGAAATATCCCTTCATTAACATTCCTACCAAATATGATAATGATAATAATAATAATAATAATAATAATAAAACTGTTTAGCTGCAGTCAACAGAAACCTATGCACGTGTACTTTTCTTGAGCTAGCCTCAGCACATGATACTTTTAGCCCATGGGAAACAAGTTTGGAAATTGTTCATAATAACTAAATACATGGTATCAGGAGTGTCGGCACATGGGGGCAAGGGGTGGCACTTGCCCCCTCCCCCTACAATTTCAATTCAGGAATTAAATTTACGTAATTTACCCCACTTTTATATTTAGCGGCAAGTACACCTGCGATGTCTTAGCTAATAGCTAAAAGTTGGATCGATTATGCCTACTTAGTTGTTTTAATTCATATCTTAGTGTAATTTAAAAGCAGTGTTTGGGTTAGTTCATTTCAAGACTTGCCAACGTTGTTAGGTAATAGAGTATTGTTTCGTTTTTAGATTTGACATCTACAAGTGCAACACCGTTTCAGTCTCAGTCCTTCGTCCCCTGTAGTCAATTATGTAGTCAATTATTTAAATGATCACAATTTTAATAAATTTACAAATTTAAATAAAAAAGATTCCTTGAGAAACCATGGACACCACCATCTACTTACAACTTTTTATGAAATGCTGTAGGCAAGAGGAATTTTCGGCTAGCTTGGTTATCACAATATCCGTGGTTACAGCCTACTCGGGGTTGCGGACCACTTTGTAAAAACTGTGTACTGTTCAGACTTCAGACCAAAGTTTCAAGAGGAGTTCAAGGTGCTTTTATAACGCGCCATTGTATGAACCTTGTATGACTTCAACAATACCGCTAAACTTCATCTTTAAACTGACTGGCATAAAGAATCTGTTAAAAAGTTATTGAATTTCCTACTAACACTTCAACTTTACCACATCTATTGCACATACGGTACATTATTTGTTTATGTATTAACCTCCATTCCCTCCCCTGCAAAAAATCCTGTCGACACCCCTGCATGGTATATAAAATTCCATGATAATATGCCCTCACAATAGGCATTAGAATTTCACTAAGAATATTTGTATCAAACCAACAAATGGTTAAAACGTGAATTGTTTGTTGCAGAGTGAATGAGAACAAGGAGTTCAACCGCATGCACATTCCAAACATTGCGATTGTGTTTGGACCAACACTCATGTGGCCAGAGGAAGAGTCTCTCAACATGGCTCTTGATTTAATGAAGCAAAACCTCGTCATCGAATGTTTACTTGTTGAATATTATGAGATTTTCCGATAGTTAAATGTAACCCAGCACAGAATATCTACTGCTTCTTAGGTTTGCACATACACGTTAGAACAAGTAATTTGTTCATGAACATTCAACATATTAAATTTTTCATTCACTGTACATCCATCATTAACTATTATTAGCCATGCCAAAAAAATCCCTATATTTTTTCACCTATAAATATTATGCATGTAAAAATTATTGGATTTATTTTGTTGAGAAGAATATTTATATTTTGTGAATGGTAAAGATGCACATAAACCATTGTGATCTGACATACTTGCATTGAACCAGTATTCTGTACTCACTGCTTAGTTGAAAGTAGGTTATTAATGATGAATATCAAAATGATATGATTGATAGATCTACTGTACTATAATAATATTATGTTAAGCATAAATATTTAATATTTAATTTCTACAGATTCCGAGCTAAAGATTTAAGTCACTGTATTTGCCTGACAGTGGGAAGAAAGATGTATTGACTACAGATATTGGTGCAAGTCAGCACGAATGTCAAAGATATCAAACCATACTTGGGTCATAAAAGTCTAATCAATATGTTAGTGCTAAATTATTGTAAAATATGAATACTAGTTTTAAATTTATAAAAGAAATATTGTATTGTAAATAAAATGTTATTGACTGTATGATGACTTTGGTATGTTTGTTCTTGTAGGTTTCTACTTCTAGTTTCAAAACATTGAGACTAAATCCAGCAGTGAGTTATTCTGAGTTTTAATTAACTACACAAAGGCTGAAAAGACAGAGGATCTTACACGTTTACTAAAATATAAAATAAGTTTAAAAAATATATTTATAACAAGCCACCTGATACTTATTTTCAATGCATTCATTAATTTAAATTGCACCTTAAACAAGTCTCATAGCCTCATAGGACACAAACTAAGAGAATGCAGCAGCATATTCTGATGGCCGACTGATATCAAAGTTATCTGAAACTTCATACAAGTGATAGAAACAGAAATTAAAGAATCTACTAGTTCAGTTGTGAAAAAGTGGTTAAAGACAAACAGCATAAAAATAATATAAATTGTATTGACGATAACTGATCTCGTAAAAAGTAAAAAAACATAAATACTAGTATATTTTATTTATTTTTGTTTGCTAATCAAGACTAAATCTAAAAATTTCTTGTCAACATTTCATATCATTCAATGCTTAGGCCTACAGACTGTTGGAAACGGTAACCAACAAAATCTAAACGTTGAATAAATAACATCACATTCAGAACCTACTATGGTATATCTAGTGTAGTGTTTGCCAAATTGTCAAACCTCTTAGTTTCAACTGCATTGTCACAATAACTTCTAGCGTGAAGTATAACATGTATGCATAATATATCATAGCATAGAGTGACAAATTACATTCTAGTTTCTTGACCCACCAACCTAATGGCGACAGAGCTGTCAGGTAAGCTCCCTTTACTCTCCAACTACAATACATTATTCAAGGCTCACCTCTTCGAAGCAAATACTTCACAATTAAGTAAATTTGAACAAAAAGCTCAGTCGTTAAAATGGAAATCATAATTGGGTGGTTCTTGTGGTACAGGGGGCGGCTCAGTGGAAATGTCCGAGCTGTCGATGTCCAACAACTGTAATCTTACTTCCATGTCCAGGAGTGCTTCAAGGTCTTCCTCCATTGTTTTACTCTTCATTTCTTTCCCTGTTAAAATATTGATGGCATCTAGCCAGTAGTCCAATGTCATCTGATCTGGAGCCAGAAGGTCGTACGAAGTTCCCTGATCCAAACCCAACATCAGAGAGAACGCCAGGTCATACTCGGGTTTATAAATTCTGCAACATCAAGTAGAACCATTAACATAATATGTCTTGTGTCAATATACCACTAAGAGATGGGGAAAAGTAGTAATAATACCAATCTAGCTTTGCAAAGTTTACAATTCTACCAAGAAGAGATATGTTTAATATCACAAAATTGTCAAATCAATATAACATGAATTGAACATTTAATTACAGTGAAATATTATTTTATATGCCATGCATACTATGAGGACCAGTGTTAAAGAAGTGAAGCCAATTGCAGAAAAGTAATGTTTAGTTAATTTTTTATTTATTTTATAGGAGACTGTTACACAGGAGAAGCAAAGAACTATGTTGGAGCTGGCTGAGAAATTGGAAGTTGATTTTGCTGGAAACAAGAAAATGATGTATGGAATTATTAAAAATAAATGCACAGATAAAGACCACCCAATATTTTTTTTAGAAAAACAAGGTGAACTGACAAAGGACTCACGTGAAATTAAATATGTGTGGAAAGAACATTTCAGTAATCTACTTAATGTCTCTGAGAAATCACAAAGCTGTAATGAAACAACTACAAGCTCTTTGAATGAAGGTAAATCGGAGGATGAAATGGACCATGAAGAAGATGAAGAAGAAGTAACTCCAGAAGAAGTGAGAAAGGCAATCAGAAGCATGAAAAATGGAAAAGCGGCAGGCGTTGACGAAGTATGCATGGAAATGATAAAGGCAGCAGGACCAGTAGGATATGAATGGATGTATCGAGTGGTGAAAGCAGCCTGGAGTCAAAAGACAATTCCTGAAGATTGGCGGAAGGGTGTAATTGTACCACTCTTTAAGAAAGGGAACAGAAAAGAGGTTAAAAACTACAGAGGCATCACCTTAATAAGTCATGGTGTAAAGATATATGAAAGAATAATTGAGACAAGATTAAGGAACAAGTTAGAGGAAAAAATGCGAGAAGAGCAATATGGTTTTCGAAGTGGTAGATCAACCATTGATTTGATCTTTGCAGTAAGACAAATTATGGAGAAAGTGGGATGCTGGTCAAACAGTGTGTATGGCTTTTCTCGACCTAGAAAAAGCGTATGATCGTATGCCACAAAGAAAAGTCTGGGAATGCCTAAAAATTAATGGAGTAAATAATCATATGACTGAAAGAATCAAAAGCATGTACAATCAGTGCACCAGCAGTGTACAGACTAACTTTGGGAACACAGATTGGTTCAGTATTAACTCTGGCCTGAGGCAAGGTAGCGTGTTATCCCCGTTGTTATTTGCAATTGTCATGGATGCGATAATTAGAAGAGTAGAGCCAATCGTGGAGGGACCAGATACAAGAACAATGATATATGCTGATGACATTATAATATGGGCAGAGACAATTGAAGAACTGCAATGGAAAATTGATAAATGGAAAGAAGCTATCGAGGAGTTTGGATTGAACATTAGTATTGACAAGAGTAAAACTTAATAATGGAAAGGGTCAAGAAAGGAGTCAGCAGGATACGTAGAAAGAAGATAAAGGTTGGTGAAAATGAACTACAAGAAGTTGACGAGTTTGCATACCTAGGAAGCATGATAACAAACAAGGCAAAACTGGAAAGTGAAATTTGCAAAAGAGTAGCCAAGGCCGAAAACTTCTATCAGCAAGTAAGAAAGTTGTTGTGGAATAAAGATTTCCTAGTCAAGTGTAAGCTGTTGCTGTACAAGGTGTACTATTTGTCAATTCTAACGTATGGTGCTGTGACTTGGACGTTGGGAGTGAGGGACTCGAATAGGATACAAGCTGCAGAGATGAAATTCGTAAGGAGTATAGCGGGGGTATCCAAGCTTGAAAAAATCAGGAGTGAAGAAATTAGGAAGAGTGTTGGTGTTGACAAGCTTATGTTTAAAATAGGAAGAGAAAGATTGAGATGGTATGGACATATGAGAAGAATGGATATAAAGAGAATACCAAAAGCAAAATTTGAAAGGGGAAATATGAACAGAAGAAGACCTGGTAGACCAAGAGACAAGTGGGACGACCAAATAATAAATGATGTTGAAGAGAGAGATAAATGTTGGGATGAAGTAGAAGCAGGAAGACTATGGGAGGACAGAAGGAAATGGCGTGAGCTGGTGGTAAGAAGCAAGAAAGAAGAAGACGATATGGACGGAAAAGATGAAATTGAAGACGAAGAAATTGAAGGAGAAGAGGACATGACAGGCCCGGCAAGCCGGTGTTAATAAACTCTGTGTGCCCTAGAAAATCTGGTGGTTAGCCACCCCCTGACCCGACTTATGTTGGAAACAGGTGTAAGAAATATATATATATATACACCTTGCAAATATGTAATGTACATGGTGGCAAGTACCTCACTAATCATAACAATCAATAATATTATGAATCATTTTAGTGGCTCAAATGTACACTTTTCAGAATTAATCTATTTTCAACTATGATTGATGCATGAAATGTCAGCACAAATGCTCTCTTCAGGAGATTGCTGGTTTTGTGCAATCATGCATTGACTTCACAAATTATTTTGACACATTTGATAGACATACATGTTTAAGCAAAACTTACTTGACATCCTTAAAGTGTGGACATTTCTTGCCAACTACCACAACAGATATATCTTCAACGCTAATCTTCCCAGAACTATCAATTACATTCCTGCCATCTTCATCTCTATCGTAATAATGTAAAGTTCTTTGGTTAGAAGACAACATCACAAATGATGTTCGGTTCTTTGATTTCTATGAAAAAATACAACATAAATAATGGGTAACCATGGCTTTGATAACAACTTCATCAGCTCTAAACTGATGTGACGTACAACCAAACGGATGCGACGTTTTGGTAAAGTAGTACGGCGATCAGGTGATTGGCGTGGCTGCTTGATTTTCCAAGTCTCAAGTGTAAGAAGCAAGTATCTTATCTAGCCATCAACATGCACTACCTTGACACCTCGGGTCTATCCAACGGGTGTGACCCCATGACGTCACATCAGCTCTAGCCTGAGGAAGTAGGCCTATATCAAACACCTCAAAGTAAGATTACATAAAATATAAACTAGAGCAGAGCATGAAATTGTGATCAACAATTGATTAAGTTAAACACATATTACTTTTACTACCACAGCTAGCATAAGTAAGTTTAAATTGGAGAATATGGTGAGAGTTGGGATGTTCAGAAGACATTTTTAAATTTAGAATTGGCATGATTAATATGAGAGACAATATTAAATAAAATAAATATTGTAAATATTGAACTAAATATTATTACCGTATTCGTATTAAATATTGCAGTAGAAGTGGTTTAATACATGTAACTACGAATATTTGTTGATAGTACAGAATGACAACCAACAATTTAGATTTTATCGTTGGAATATCAGTCTACACAAATGCAACAAATATGGCATGTAAAATGACACGCAATTAATGGAAGATACACAATTACACAAAGATATATCAGCATCCAAGTAAAAATTTGAGTTGATAATAATGAAACATGTAAAAAACATATTATATAAGTATTTATTTTTAGGTAAAATTGTACTCACATTATTACGGAGATTGAGTTTGGGAAACGAGGTTCCTTTGAGAAGTACGTTAATTCTTTGTTGGCGTACGAGGGAGATCATGCTCTCCTTACGACTCTCCCTGAATTCCAAGATAGTTGGCAGACTTTTCAAATTCCCATCTTCTTTGGTTTTCATTTCCTCATGCCAAATTTCAGTTATCTTTTCATAATTGAAATTTCTTAGTTTAAGAGTTAAGTCTTTCAGAGAAGATGGTTGATTAGCTAAAGTCTCTTTTAATTGTCGTTGCAGAACCCATATAACCTGAAATAAGATGACAATAGTCAGCTGTGGATACATGGGTAGGTAACAAACGTTGATACTCATATGACTCATACCCAGATGTGTATTTAAGATGGAAACAAAAAAGGATGCCAAATTTAGAATAATTTTCTGCACCGATTCCACCAATTAGGAAAAAACAACAAAAAATCAGAACATATTTCAAACATTATTCTCTGCAAGCGGCTAAGGGTGACAACACACAAGGATTGTTTACTATCGGGGCAAACTTTGTCGATCTTTGTCACCTTGTCAATTAATAACAACATAAAACATATAAGATAGGCAAAACACCACTTATTTTCACCACAACTACCTACCTACCTCTGAATGCTAATAGCTACAATTAATTGCAGCCCGTAAGATAACTCCTTGCAAGATCCTAGACTCCCAAATGCACTAACATATCAAGGGAATAGTACATACACACCTATAAAATGAAATTTTGAATTATTTTTAGCACACTTCATCACTTTTAAGCTTAAGGCTATTCGACCGCGTTTTTTCTATTTTCCCAAAATATGCTACCAAGTCAAAATATAGTGAATGGCTTTGAAACCTGGCTATTTTAGAAAATCAAAAAAAAAATTTCAATTTTTTCTGATCCGGTACACGGCCAATATAGCCACTTCATAATAATTTCCAACTTCAATTCGCCAAGGCACACCATTCAACGTAGGATGTTGTGTTTTTGTGACATTAATTTACAACTGGTTTTCTATGGACTGACTGAGAGAAAACAGATTTATTTTAACAATAGTTTTTCCTGCGAATTTTTCCGTTTGGCGGTATAAATTACCGATTTGTACCGCCAAACAAAAAAATTCGCAGGAACGACAATTGTTAAAAAAAATCTTTTTTCTCTCAGTCAGTTCATAGAAAAACAGTTGAAAATTAATGTCACAAAAACACAACACCCTACGTTGAATGATGTGCCTTGGCGAATTGAAGTTTGAAATTATTTTGAGATGGCTATATTGGCCGTGTACCGGATCAGAAAAATTTGAAAAAAATATTTTTGATTTTCTAAAATAGCCAGGTTTCAAAGCCATTGACAATGTTTTGACTTGGTAGCATATTTTGGAAAATAGAAAAACGCGGTCGAATAGCCTTAACAAAAACAAAGATGCCTTTTATTCTCAGCAAAAATGTATGCCTTTGCTCATACCGCATCAATAATATCATAAGTCGCAAGTTGCAAGGACAGAAAATGTACTGCAGATATTGTACATTACTCCCTGTAAAATATATAAAAAGGGACTCACCTTTTCCTGGTCTGCCTTGGTCCTTGCTTTCATGTCTCTGCGAGTTTTCCCAAGCTGAAGCAGCATGCGACAAAACACTTCCTCGAGGAACGCTGCCTCTTTGAACATGAGCGGTTGATACTTCTTAGTGCTACTCTTGGTCTTCTTCACCCCTAACACGTCGCACACGAGCTTGGCAATTCGCTGACATGTCGTGGGGAAAGATTGCCACGAAGCCTCCTCGGCAAGGAACATGCGCACGTACTCCTTCGGGTAGCGACGAGCAAAGTACAGCATGCAATCAAGAGCCAAGCGACTCACGGGAGTCACTACCGAGGTCCCACTGAAATCTAGGGTCACAGAGCGTGGTTCTAAAGCCTCAGGAGTTACACGGTGGTCGGCGATAGTAGACTTGGACCGGGCGTAGTTCCTGCCATGCCTGAGCTTGGCCGGTACTGGTACAGAGCAGTCTTGCAGAGATGAGGACTTGTTTTGAAGCTCGTAGCTGGTCTTGTCTTCGTCGAGAAGTGATCCTACGCTGTGTCGGTTTGCGGTTTCCTTCACCACGACATTGCTCAGCTCGAGAACACTGGCAGAGTCTGGTCCGCCAGGGTCCATGTTAGTGTTCAACTTGGTTTCGCGGAGAGAGAGGACCAAACATTGATACTCGTACAGCTCCTTGGCTACAAACACACATCGTGGCTCACTACCGCCAAAGAATTCCCTTTCCAAGATTTCTTTTGTGTGTTTCGTAGCCATTGAATGTAGGATCTTCTTGTTTTTTGCGCGAGCCATTGCTATCATCAGTGCCAGTACATTTTTCTGAATTTCTATACTTGGTTGATTACAAAGTAATAGAATTAACTCTGACATTCCTAAAGTTCTGTTTATAAAATCGGTGTATCCCATGCCAACTAATCGTTCGGCAACAGCCAACGAAGGTATGATGGTATCAGGGCCGTTCGGATTAACGGGTAACAAAAAGCAAACTATTCTTTCTACAACGTCATCTTCTAAACTTTTAACAAGCCTGTGTTCCATAATGCAGTTGAGAATACTTAAGCAGTTATTGAGCTGAGGGACAGGAAGTTTTGTATCCATTATCAAATCTAATATTATTTTGATACCATTCATTTGACAAAATTGTAGAGCAAACATGGGATCCACGGCAAGACCCTGTAACTTGTCGAGAGCCCACTTTCCTTCCTCATCTGGATAACTCTCGTCTTGAGGAGTATGAGTTACCTTGTTTATTAACTGGGTTGCCATATGAGACGGAGAAAACACGAGCTTAAGCAAAGAGCCATCTTTAACTTTGCCTCGATTTGTTTCGTCTATATATCGATACGTGAGAGACTCATTGTCGATGTTAAGTGTAAAAGCATACTGACCTTCTTGGTAAGGTAGTTTAAAATCTAGACACAATGCCTGGATTATTTCGACAAGTGAAAAACTTTGATTAAGTTTGCATAGGTGAGTTGTTTTACCGATTTCAATCGCTACAGACAATATTTCCTTTGTACCCGACTGGGATAGAATTTGAGACATGATGTTCACAAAACTTGTGATATACTCTTGAGAATAAGAACACCCTGATGGGCAAGTCCTGTCTACTGTTTGACAACTTCAACACTGTTGAGTTGAGGCCATACTCTTTATCTTGTCCACCAGTTTATCTCATACCTTCTTATCTGTTGCATAGACAGATAAGAACAGATGTGTGAAATGAAGTATATAGCATACACACCTACTGATTAGAGATAAGTACTATGTGTCACTTTATTTAGCTTTAATTTATAGCAGACTTGTGTCACTCAAGAAACATGCTTATTTTAACACATCACCTAAGCTTATAATTGAAAATGATTATGTCAACATATTTCTATTTGCAAAGAATTGAGAATGATGTTGTAAATTATACCGGAAGGTTACACAATACATAAAATATGTATACAATTTTGTATGCGGTCATCAGATATTCTTATAATTTCAACCATGAAGGTTTATCCATAACCGCACACCACGCCCTCTTAGATAAAGTTCTCATTTCAGAGTGCAAAAAATGTGTTAACTCATAATGATTGTGTAAGCCTGTGGAAGTAGACACCAATATAGACTATAGGTATGGTTTGATGTGTGGTATAGTTGGAATAGGAAAGTGGTGTTGGTACTTGATAATGGAATTAAATTATGCTATTTCCAAGGTGGCAGTACTCATTTGGAATTAGCAAATCCGTCTACCTCTGCAGTTGGGGAACAATTGATTGGCATGAACTGTGCATATATATGCCTATTGATGAAAAGTCTTAAATAATCAAAGTAGACATTATTGAATTTGCAATCTTCTTTTCATGTGTCCCCAACAACTGGCCATATTCATGCAATAATTTATTTTCTGTCCAGTATCAGCATACAACTGATGCATACAATTGCTGCTCCATAACAATTTTGAATTACTGTGAAGTCTGTTGGCCTGCATATAGGAACGTCTAAACGCTAGTCACGTTGTTCCACAGACTTGATAATATATGTAAGTATGGGCAAGAACATTACTTTAGCATAACAATATCGCAAGAGAAAAATCGATGTCAATATGTTGAAAAAATAAAAAATAATTTTATAAGCGTAGATTTTTTAAAATTTAATATAAAAATAATTATATATATATCAAACACCCTTTTCCAACATTCGTTTGGGTCGGGGGGTGACGAGTCACCAGTTTCTCGGCTATCTTCTAGTGCTTGCTAGCCAGGCTCAGCACCCTCATCTTCTTCCTCGTTTTCTTCATAACGGCTTTCAATAATTTCTCCACTTCTTGCTGTCCTCCAGAGTCTTTTCTTCTATTTATCTCGTAGACTTTCCACTCCTAATGTTGTTCTTGTTGTATGCTTCGTACCTTGTCTAGTTAAAATAACATTTTAAGGTGGAGTGGGGGAGGGCGCCTGTGACCCCTCCATGGAATTAGGATTGGAATTCCAAGGAAGTTTGAATAATTTCGGGAAAAAACTATCACTTTTTTCACTTATTTTCGAAAACGTGATATTCAAACAGAATATCGATATCGATATCACTCAATGTACTGATAATTTTGACCATCCCAAACTAGGTAGATTTCCAGTGGGATGCTAAATCAGCACAGACGAGGCTTCACTCAACTCTATACATAGAATGGCTGTCTGAGGATGTTTGACTTCACACTAATATTGCTGGCGTATCAAACCCGCCAGTTTATGTACGCTTTTTGAATGGAATCAACTGGAATTTCCCCTGTAACTCAAAGTGTGATTAGCCACGCCCACAGTCGGCACAAACTACACAAGTATCACTACAATGTACCCGTTTCCAACGGTTAGAGAATAAACAACCAGTAAGGACGGCATTACGAGAGTCGTTGAGGCTAGCGTGGAGTCGAGTTAAAGCGCTGAGCTTTCTGTTGACGGTTAATAACATATTTACACATTTTAAGGAAACTTTAATGAAGAATCAATCAACGAGATTGGTAAACATTCCTGAATTAATTCATCGATTAGGAACGAAAAAATCTCTAGATTTCCCCTATTTTCTTTCTTTTTTGAGAGCCAGGAATTTATTCCAAATGCCTACATTTTTAGAAGCAAATTTTTGCTCTGATCCTAATGTTTAAATCAACTTGAAGGCATAGGTTCATTATGTAAAGTCGTAAGTTAAGAAATGTACGTATTGTGAATTTCACGAATTGGAATTCATGTTTTGGATTTTCCATTTATTCGACTTCCTGAGCTTACATATCTCGCAATGATTGTTTATCGCTCTTAATATGCCACCGAGCGAGGATATCAATAAAAGAATGCCTCTGCATTATTTTTTTGCTTAAAAAATGACATTGGCATTAGAACCGGATGAGCTACAATAATCTGAAACCCAAGCTCGTCAAGTTTTCCCACGCTCACCTCACTGACTCCTCTTTAAGTCAAATAATCTTGTTCAGATATAAAATCAGTAGGCCTATAGGAGTCACAATAAATAGTAGGGATGCACATCAATACTTTTTTCATTATCGATTATCAAAAAGGTAACGTCATTATCGAATCGATATTATCGATATCACCAACAAAGCCTGTTACGACCTATAAGTGGAACCTCAAGTGTGGCAAGTGTAAGTCAAAACAATACAATCGCATTCCGTTTGCTGTCTCGCTGTCTTTGATGTAATGTGTTGGGCTTCCATTATCGGCTGAGAGCTCATTTCCAAACATAAATCTCGAGTGTGACACCATCAGCCCAGCCAGTGCATGGCACAACAAGAGATAATCTCCGTCTTTAGAGTTTGATTCGTGCCCCTATTTACCAATTATTTGATATTTCGATAATCGATAATGAATTTTGGTTATCGATTATCAAAATAATATCCATTATTGATTATCGATCGATAATATCGATTATCGTGTGCATCCCTAATAAATAGTATACTAAACTATATTTTAGTTTAAACAGACAAATATCAGACAGTTCATAATACAATTATTTTATTAACATGTAGCACATTTACAGTGAATGATAAAAATCATAACATAAGTTTAGATGCCTAGCCAAAACAAGTTGCAAAGGCTATGTTTAAATACTTCAGGCATAAATTAATATGATAGCATGTGTAGGCCTAGCTACAAAATTAAAACTAAGTGCTCAATTTAATGGTAACATTTCACTTTGAAGGGCATTTACAATAATGGTTCGTGACATTATAGTTTATTGCAGGGTCTTGTTTTTTTGTTTGATCTAGCTTTCAAAATCAAAATTCTGAGATCATAGAGGATAAGTGTTTACAAACATCCAACATATTTGACTTTGTACTTGCAATTTTGTTTCCTAAAAAAATGTGAGTAAATGGCTTAAATACAAAATATTGGATTTAAACATTTTATATTATTTTCCGTGTCAATAATGTAGAATCTAATCAAACCTGTTTGCAGGCTAATTAAGAAAATTCAAACAATCCCAGGCAAATCAACAAACAATTTAGGTAGCTATAGTTACTCTTCATATAATTTACGGTGCATAGCTGGAAAAAAGTAAACCATACTACTTATTGTAATTCTGAAAGCTACGATGCTTTAATTGACTATTGAAGAAAATGCTTTTAAATATATTACCATCCCTTGCGCTAACCAAATTGTAATATTCAAGCTATCATCTATTTGCAGTTTTATGTTAAACATATTATATTTGTAGTATTTCTGACACATTATAAAAATCTAAAGTGAAAATGTGTTAGGTGATTTTATAAGCTGTTCATATTACTATTTTATAATGTATGTTAGTTCAAGTCATTAGTAGGCTATTATAAACCTACATCATAAAAATGGTTTTTGCATATAGACTTCTTGATTAGTCAAATAAATATTAGATTTTTTAAAGATAACTATTTACTACATGAGGAACTGGGGGAATTGCTACTTGTACATTTCTAATTGTATACATACGTTGTTTCAATGGAACTAAGTAAATGTTGTCATGCAAATCCTATTACACATTGATAATTCACTGGTATAACTCAGTATGTAACCTTGCAAAATCACAGACTAATAATTGCAGTAAGAACTTGTTGACACATATCACTCTTTCCATACTAATAGGTACATTATAGTCACCGGTATATTTCACAGCACACTCATCCTTGGTTGGTAAATCAGTACAAGCATGTGTGTGTTGGCATTTGCTAGATGAGCAATGATAAGATGAGATTGGTGGAAAGTTATTATTAATATATTTTACATGTGCAGGAATTGATTTAAACCAATTTGTCCCTTTGTTTCATACACTGGGACCTGGACACTAATCACTATCATAAGCCACCGCAGACAGTCGGTGACCACAAACGATCTCTAGGAACCCAAATATAATAGCTCATGCAGTTTTATATACATGAGAGGGCCGTTAGACAATAAACATAAAATATTTTATAATACTACATCACATCTAAATTTGTAATCAAAAGAATATACCGACACATGTAAACACAAACACACACATATTCACTTGACCGATGGACATTTGTTTTGGATGGGTTACAATTGTTTTCATCGTGTGTGCAGTCATGTAGGTACACCATGTTTTATGTTAACCTCCCGTAGAATGAATGCCTGTATAGTACATAGTAACATTGGGTCATACTGGATGTTTTTCAGGATAAACCCCTACTACTATTACTATATAGGGCCTACTTAACTATAATTTGGATTCTATCACTAAATATAAAATTAGGTCTATGCTACCTTTTGAAGTCAGTAAAAATATTAGATTTTTGCTTTTATAAGATGGGATATATTAATTTTACAAAAATACCCAAGTTTCTACTATAGGCATGATCGGTTTTTAATTAACTTCATAGTAGCATAGCTAATACTATTATCCCTCGGGTTAAGGTGCAAAAAGAAAGAAGCAGTGTATGGCCCCGCATCTACATTCCATTCAAATCCTACTATGAGTTTTCAAAGAAAAATGCACATTCAAAATCATTACAAGGCATGAAATGAAAATAAATTTATTCAAGATCACAAAAGATTACGCGACATTTTCTACTTTGATCGATAATCTAAGAATAATTAACGTTCTTTCCCACGTACGAGGTAGACCTTTACGGAATGTATCCTTCAGCTCCTTCTTTGCGTTCACTTACTAAATATTGTGATAAATTAACGTGGAAAGAATTAATTAGACGTAAATTATGGGATATGCAATGGCAGCGTGATATCAATTTTCAGAAGAACTTGCCCGTAAAAATATAAATATCCGTATGTGCCTTATTTCACGGAAGTCAGCTGCCGGAGGCAATAATATCAAAGATGAACTAGAAGGCTGGAAGTGGGTAGCGAAGGGACAAGGGAGACTTTCGAGGTGGTTGCCGCATGCAGGGAGATGCGCAGTTAATCAGTGTCATCCAACACAACTGGCTACAGTATAACATTTCAGTGCCAAACAACTATTCAGCCCAGGCAGGCCTGTGTAATAGTAATGCACTCACAAGTGCTTACTGCAAACAACAAATTAGGTACTCTACTACCTGCTTCACAAGAGAGGGGGGGTCGAGAGAGATGAAAAATGTTCGAAGCTACAATGCTGTGGGGGATAGCGTAACGAGTAATAAACTATAAATTTTGTGTAGGCAAGCAATTTGAATATTGATATTGGAACTGGGAAGAGTGAATTGATTATCGATCATTTTGGAAAGTAAACGTATCCTATCGAAAGTATCATAATCGTAGCTATATCTTGGCTATCAAACGACAACCTTTCAAAAAAGTATCAAGAATTATAGGACTAATGACTTGATGTGATCAATAACAATGTGCTCTGAATATATATTGAAATTGAAATAAGCTCTGGCTGATGACAAAGAATAATATTTTTCTGGCCTGTAAAACATAAATTTTGTAAACAATCACCATTATGATAAAAAAAGTTGAGTTCACAGATAATAAAACACCAGGCGCATAAATCTGAATATTTAAATGTTTCAATAATAAATAGATTTGTAGCTTTGAAGGTAGGCCTACTTTATTGCAGGGGATGCATGTTTCTTTCTTGCAACTAGTGAAAGCTCTTATCCCAACTAAGCCAATGCAAGGAAACATACTTGTGTTTTGAGTTTGTGACAAGGGGGTAGGCAAGGTGTTAGGAAAACCAATCAGCCAATCATGACATCCATGCCTTCAGAGAACATCAGTATACTTGCTGTTCTAGTAATTTCACATGATGGATACTTTAACATCAGTATTACACTAGGGGTGACACATTTAAACGTCACACACCATTGCACATTTATAATAACATAAATGGCCACTTTGTCAGGCCCCCACAAATTAACCTGAGAATTCCACTTTGAGATAAAAATTATCTGAAATACTAAGAGAGAGAACTCGGGGGCTTTATCTCAATGCCAACCATTAAAAGGGGGAAAGTATTTATGAATGTTTGAATGACAATATAGGTTGGTATTAGGAGATGTGGTTGATGTATTTCTCAAAATTGGGCAGCCCTATATTCAACTCAAGTCCATGATTGTTGATGACTTGAAATAGAATCATGGAATTCATACTTAGAATCGTCTGGGAGTTTTTAAAGTTGTATGGGTCTAACAATCACCACTGAGGAACATTGATTTACAACCGAAACAAAATTCAACACTCACCATTCAACAACTACAGAATGCTCACTCAGTAGACCAGAGTGGTTGGACCCATTGATTGCTACATCACTGTGGCCATTGCATGCACAATAGGTGGAGAATAGAGGTGGTGACAGATGGTGATGCAATGGAAAAGAACATTAAAAATACATACATTAGATGCAGAATGTTGCTTACTTCATAAGTTTATGTATGAACAAACTTTTTGACTTGAACTTTTACCTACAAAAGATTTTGAGAATATTGCAATTTTGAATAACAGTTTGTGAGTATGCCTATAATTAACCACACCTCACAATTAAAAAATACAAGTGTTAGAAATTCGGCCACCTACCACACCATTTTTCAGCACCTCTAACAATAACTTACAATTTGCCAGTGATTGAGGAATACTATATACTATACACTATACAGTAAATAGTATTACTTTATGTAAATAAGATAGGTTTAGGCCTAGTTCCATGGGGAAATCAGCCCATGAAACAAGTGATTTTTAGAGTCTACACATGGGTTGAATGTCTACTTATATATGTACCGGTACACTGGTTTTTAGTTTTAACTACTATCACAATACATAGACAAAACATCAATATATATGAACTATGGTACCACACATATGTAATGAAGAGCTCCCTATGAATGAGTCAATGCAGACAATAAAAACTACAATAGTTGTATCTTCAATTTATAGTTTAACAGGTAAAACACAGTGTCTAGCTTTTATTCAGGTACAATACTGACACTGGTTAAAAATAATTATTTTATCATAATTTAGATTCAGCACATTAACTTTACAGTGAAATTTTAAAGTTCACAATATCTAGGAATTACAGCAAACGTCAATACCGAAATCCAAATTAGGGCTAAGCAAACCTTTTTTTAAAGTCAAGCGAGGATTTTGAAGTTTGAACTATGGTCGACTTACGAACAAGGTTCGGGAATATTTTTGAAGATATGCCTAGGCCTACTTGGCCTATTTGGTAACCATGAAATTTACAAGCTACGTACCGGTAACCAGACATTTCTTTTGAAAGCGAGCATTTGAGGTTTGAACTATAGTTGACTTGCGAGCAAGATTCAAGATTATTTATGAAGATAGGCCTAAGCCTGGCACTTGGCCCATATTAAAATATTTTTATGAGAATGTTCAAATGCCACAATAATCAATAATCAAATGTATATCCCGTACAAAGATAGGTAAAATTGAAGACTGAGAAAAATCAAGAGCTTCAGCGGGTCTTCAAGCATGAGATAGTCTCACTATCTCGAGTCACCTGTGGCTGGAACTGCTCAACAGGGAAGAAACATAACTTTTCAGTTTGATTCAAGAGGCATCAGATACACACATGGCAAACATGCCTCACAATCCTTCTCCATGTCTCGCTCCATCTGCCAAAGCAGTCACAACAGATCACAGGCGGTGGTCCTAGAATACTGGTAACTTGTATTATTAATTTTTAACTTGCTAAACATCAAGGTCATCAGTGTCTATGTAGGCTCACTGCAAATGAAATTTTCTGAAGGCTTGTAATCAAGTATATTAAAAATTTACAGGCCTAGGGCTCAGCTAAATAAATTTGTTAAAATATTGAATCCAAATTTCAACCATTAGGCCTACAGCAGTTACTAAGGGGTGTTTACAAGTTAAAACCATGTTCAACCTCGACTAAAAATTTTAAGACTTGTCTAGACTTACCCAAAAATAGATAAACAGAATTGAAGTTTGCTCTACCGATTTAGCCACATGGCTATTGAATACACTTTACACACTAATAATGTACCATGCCTTTAATGGATTAAATACAATAATTTTGTTCCCATTTGATACAATAAAAATCTCTAGCTCCAAAATAGGTAAAAAGTAAAAACTAAAAAGCTTAAAAATCTCTAGCTCCAAAAAAGGTAAAAAGCTTAAAGCTATGTTAAATTAATAAAATATTTTCTTTTAGAATGGAAAAGGGTAAGATCGTAAAGCTCTACATTCAGCATGATACACTAAAACTAAAATTAAGGTAAACATAACATGATAGGTATAACACTTAACTTCCCCAAACAAAGAAATGTGGACGGCTACGAAGTTTTAGAGAGATAAGAACAATGAGTAGGCCTATGTATTTACACTATTATTTAGTCCCAATTTCCCACAGTGATAGCTGCCAAGACGATATTCTGAACATTAATTACAAGAGATGGGAGATGAGTGACTAATCCTGCTGTTATGTAGGCCTACATCAGAAACGTGTAAAATCTAAGAGTTATTAACACAATAAAATAGAGGACTAACACTACATCCTACAATTAAAATATTTCTCACTATACATGTAATACTATCAAACTATTGCCTACTTGTTCGTTCACAGTTTCGTATGTTTGACATTATCAGTCCAGTAATTTTGAATTGTCATTGCCTCCAAGCTGTTTAAAAATGAATCGTTGTCGAGACTGTACATTTCTTCCGAGTTCTCCTGAAAGATAAAATACAAACATGTGTTAAATTCGGTTATTATGTTTTAACTTTCAATACAGAAAAGTCTGACTTGGCGTTATTTGACGACTTGTGGAAGGATTACACATTGATACAAGTTTACAATTCGATATCATACCTGCCAAGTTTTCAATTCTAAAGTTCGTAAAATCCCAAGATTGTCTCATTAGGGGTATCTGAGGTTGCCGGGGGGTCTGGGGGGCTTGTCCCCAGATTTAAAAAAATCTTGGTGCAATTTGGAGCATTTTAGAGGGTTATGGGGACACATTTATATCATTTGTTATAGTATCTAAAATAACCTGTTAGTTGACAAGCTTAAAAAAGCAGTTTAGTTTTTGTGATTTTAAACGATCTACAAAGTACTCGTGATCAAAACATGCTGCAAGTCATGCGCACGCACTCGATCGTTTTCTTCTGACACCGTGGAGATATCTCAATTTTCAACTGTTTACATCACCTAGTAATTCACTTTAGGCCTTTAACAGAAGTTTATGTATAATATTGTCGTTCTTAATAATATACCGTACCGGTATGTATTTAAATTAATATATTTTAACGAACTATTGTGGAAGTAATATAATAGGCCCATATTATTAAAGCTCCACAAATTATGGTGACAAACGCAAGGTAGCCTAGGCCTACAACTAGGCTTAAAACAAAACGATTCCACTTTTAACGTATAACACGAAGCACAAACACAATAACGTTCACTATACTAGCCACTTAGTATCATACGAAGAGTGAGTACATGAAGGCTTATACATTGCACACAATGGTAGGCCCTAGGCGCCAGGGAGGCGCGAGGCTTAGCGACTAGGCATACGCCAGCACGAGTTGCAACTAGGCTTAGGCCTTGGCTTAAAACGATTCCACTTTGAAAGTATAACATAAGGTATAACGCACAATAACGTTCACTAGAGTAGTCACTTCATTCCACACGAAGACCTACACGCAAGACGCATCAGAGCTGAACTGACCTTATGGTATGTGGTCAGAGTTCCGACGCACATCTTCGGAAGGTTGCTGGCGGGCGGGTTGGTAAGGCATGTTCCCTAGGTTCCGAGGGGGGAGGGGGGTTCCACATACCAACCAATGATAGGTATGGCGCCATCAATGTGTTGCGCTCACGTAATTGGTAGTTGTGTGGAGTCATTTTTTTTAAATTTTGATTTTGACATGCATAATAAAATCGTAAGGTACTACAGTTTTTACGTAAATTTTACGATAAATTCGTAAAAGTTGGCAGGTATGCATATGAACTGTACCTCAAACCTACATGTAGGCCTACAGTAAATCCTCGTTAATTCACATTCATCAATTTAACAAATCTTGCATTTTCAATACAACAGTTTATGCAATGTTAATGCAATACAGACATAACATAACACAGCTTGAAATACATTGCATACATGACGTCACTCGCTACTATTATTGCCATATTCCTATTTGAGACGATGAGTGATGACTGGTGAAAGATGAGGGTGAAGGACAACTACAAAAAAAAATAGAAAATGCCTGATGCAGGATGCAGGCTTAATTAACGTAATATTTCTTTCAGGTACAGAATAAATTCAAAATGGGATATTTGGATTTTATACTAAAGGGGGCGTAATGTAATACATAAACCGTACATTCAATAAACATTAAACAAGTATGATATAGTAACACTAACAGTAGACCTATGCCTTACGTATGACACATATTGATTTTGACAATCCAATTGATTTGCATTCATTTCATTTGGTGTTAGTGGGGCCAAGGTCAAACAGCTTGCATGTGAATGAGGTGGGCTTAACAATGAAGGCAGAAGAAGATATGGGAAACTCCTTTCTAGAACAAATACAACATGAACAGGTAGACAATCCTTAGATTAGTCTTAGTAAATGAAACCTAATGGCTAACAGCATTTGCTTAAGTGGCATGCAAAAATCTTAAACTACCGCACTGCGTCTGGGGGTAATTTAACCAAGATTTTACTGTTGATCAACAAGTTAATAGATAAAATAGAGCCCCAGGTCAAAGTTTGCAACGTCACATTTCCCAATGAGGAAGATGTGCCAACAGGGTGTCTACAAATTTTCCATTGAAGTTCCCTGATTTTTCCAGGTTTTCTAGATGGAAAATGATGCTGCAAATTTGGCTTTCCCGCACATTATAATGGAGGAAAAACCCACTGTCAGGTATAGGCGGGAATTTTAAACACCAGACAAGGCAAAATAATTTAAGAATTGTTTTTTTAAATTGATAATTTTAATTTCTATTTTTAGCAACAAAAAAGGTATTGAAGTTACTAAAATATTGTTTTGTTTTTTACATTTCTACTACACCATTTATAGCCACACTACCTGTAAAACATATAACTTTACATTCCTGCAAAATGAAATGACAAATGCCATAAGGGCACTCAAACAACCAGTTTAAATCTGTAGGCTATAGCAAGCTTCCACAAAAAATTGAACAAATACATGAACTTTCAAAACACATAAGAATTAAAACCTTATTTGCCGAGTAGGACATTTTATACATCTTTAATGTTGATGTTGATTGCTAAAGTAATAAGCAATTACCATTCATGTAGGCCTAGTTTGTCCCACTGTAAATTACATTGTTTGCCTAGTGCCTGTAATTTTTTAACTTTGTTACTTTTAGTGTTATATTTCAATGTAAGACTAGAAATACTTTGTGTTGGACAATCCTATATTTTTGTATCTGAAGTCAGGAAAATAAAAACAAGAAAACAAACAGATATCTATAAGTAACCTAGATAATGGATGATATTGATACGGCCTCAGTAAAATGGTAGAGCTCAATAAGAATAGATTCTACCATGTGAAGTTGTGACTCACGTCTTGGATGGTGGTATAACCTACTCGAAATTTCACGTAAGTATTCAGAATGACATTACCAAAAGATACTTAGATATTTTGCCAAGCAATCTGTAGGGCCTACATAGGTTTACCTAGCCTATATTAGGTCTTATTGAATAAATTTGTGATTTGAAGCAAACCTTCTTATGGCTTTAATAGCTTTTCCGTTAGTATTTAGTATCAGTAGAAAGCACAAAATCTTAACTGTTTGTAAAACGCATCTATGTACACGCAATAAAATAGTAAACGTAGAAAATAAAATGAAGAAAGTGTCCGTCTTACCCGCAGAGTGCTGTCATCGATGTATCCACTAGAGTCAGGATTGCTACACTTGTCATTCAAAGTCTGTGGATTGTTAAGATATCGTCGACGATATACCACACAACTTGCAGCCCCTACAAAAATAACAATAATTTTTAGTCTTTATACAACATAATCCCGTGAAGAGGCTATGTATAACAGGCTGCTAGAAAAAACTTTTAGCATAGGATACCGGTACCACACTTGGGCATTTAATAATAAACAATAAACATCTAACATGACGAATTACAAATAGGCCTACCAACCTAATATAAAACTGAACAACAATTTTAAAATGAAGAATTACAATCTTGATTTAGGCTACCGGTAACTTTAAATCGATAACCTCTATCAATAATTTTAAAAAATAATATTGTTTACAGAGAAGCTTGCTAAACTCATTTTAACAACACTGAATAAGTAGATGGCATAACACTCTTTTCTTACCTATTAATCCCACACCAGCAATGACGCCCAAGACAATTCCAGTAATGACCAGGCCACTCAATGTTTTACCCCCGGAAATGGTGGATCCATCAATAACCGACTGTACAACGCCTGATGATACCTTAGTCGACTCCTCAATGTTACTATGATCAAAACTGATCACACTTATCGAGTTTCCTTGTAGACTTTTGTTTTTGAGTGGAATCTCTGGTGAAATTATATCGGTCTTACCGACAAATGTAGTATTGCCACCTATGGCGAATGTTGAATTGTAATCATCTTCAAAATTACTTTCTGTAGAATTTACTGATATGTTATTACTACCGTATAAATTTTCTGTTGGATGATCCATGTTATTGTTTTCTGAATTGTCAGTTATCGCATTGGGAGTAACGTACAAAGTAGGCTCAGTAGTTGTAATGTTATTTAATGACTTTTCATTCCTTTCCTCTTCAGTCTTTTCATCTGTTGAAACATGTTCTCTAGCAGTTGCCATCTCTGGGGTTTTTGAAGTACTTAACACTGCCTTCACACGGATATTCGTGCTGTTAATAAAGCTTCCAGTAGGGTTGTACGGGCCATCGCTCATCGGCACTTCTTCATGGAGGGTGTCCTTCCCCACATTCTCATCCGGAAGTTCCGAGTTAGTACGTTTGTCGTGAATACCCAACACTTTTGCCGACGAATTATCGATCCATATTATTTTGCTGTCTTCACTAGCCCTACCTTTAGAACGAGACCGTTCAATCAACGGGCCATTGTGGGGCAAAATAAAAGAAGAGTCATCATTATCATTCGTGTCAGAAAGAGGAAAACTTCCCACGGTAGGCCTAGATGTTTTAGGTGTTTCTAGGGATGGAATGGCTGCATTTTTAGGTGATACATCTTTGTTACGACTCCCAACGTTGACATTAATTGTTACTTCTTTTTGTTCTTCAGTTGAGGACTCAAGGTCTGAAGTAGTCTCAGTTTGCTCGTGGTCAGATGTAATGATTTGAGAATCAATAAGCGTTGGTTGTGGAGGCGTCAAGTCCTCGGTAACGTCAAGTTCGGAAGTAGTCACTTCTTTTATGCTGTAGTGAGCACTTTGTTCCGAGTTGGTACTTGGTTGACTTGGACTTGAAGGAGTTGACACTAAGTGCTCTATAGATAGCTCATTGAAGGGTCCATTCTGGTGTCCATTCTGCACAACAGGAGCCAATGGCAGGGATGCACCATGCGCCAATGGACTCCACAGGAATATTGACACCAAAACTGTAACAAGCGTGTAAACATTTGAAGGGGCAACGCCGCAGCGGTATCGATTCTATGGATAGACATCTAATAACTTGGATTTTTTTATTATATCGGACAGTGGAAAATATTTTGATTATCGATATCCATTTCAGTTTACTAGACCTACCTATTGATAATTTGAGTTCTATTCTATCAATACTACACATTTTTAAAACAATTTTAAAATAGCTCCATCATCATGCGTTCGCGAGTGATTCGCCACTTCACAATAGGCTACAGCCATGCAGTGAACTTGGTAAATTGGTGAACTACTAAATACTACGCCTAGGCCTACCTAACATTGTGACATCACATTTCACCTAGGCCTAGAATCTCTAAATAATTACAATTAGTTTAAATCCCTTTTTTAGCCAAAGATAGGGAATATGTAAACACATGAATTTCAATATTAAAAATGAATTTATTTATTTCTCTTTTTAAGCTCTAAGAAGAGTGAAATCCGTGACAATCCAGAATGATTGATTTAGCATCCTGTAGCATAATACCTAGCAATCCTCGAACGAACCTACTCAGGCATTATATTATAAACACAATGTAGACCTAGGCCTATGCCTACCTACATGAAAATGTAAAAAAACGAAACCCCTACTGGTTACGTACCTTGTAGCTTTAATGTAGTGATCCAAAACCAATGCATCCACCAATACAGCGTCATGTCTTCCTCATAGTATGAACCTGTCAGACAAAACACACAATTAAATATTTATTAATTATTCATGTGCCATAGGTCTACAAACAAGGCACATAAAATGTATCACATTAGTAATTAATATAAAATAGATGTACAAAGTGAACAGCTGAGGTCCATACCTATGTGTCCTAAATCCAATAGGCCTACCCTAAATATAAATAAATTGATACATCCCAAATATTTATATTTGAGGTGACATTACAATGGACAAATATCCCACAAGTGTAATTTACTATTTCCATAACAATACAATACTGGTAGGCCTACATAGTAATGCATAGCCTACAAATATAAACAACAACAACAACAAATAACAACCTTTATTCGTTCATATTATATTACTTTAACAACACAACAAAATACCGATAGGCCTACAATTGCATAATAAAACTAGAGCAATTGCATATTGTTTTCACCAACACGTTAGGCATGAGAACATGACGCAACGCAACACAGGTACGGATTGGAAGTTTAGGTACGGTAGGTAGTTCCATAGATATGCATAGAGTAATCATTCAGGGTGGCTCAATGTTTGCCAATAAGAACTTAGGCCTACATGGTAGTTAAACTAGTGTGTAAAGGCACAACAGATCAAAGTCAATATCGTTGGGGAGTAGTGGCTACCCACTCACTCACACAACTGATTTTCAGTGGGGGACAGTCAACCAAAGTGACCAAGCCAACCCTGCAGGCAGGTTGGGTAACGACGCGTCGCAAATAATATTCGACGCGTCGCGTCGAAAATATGTGTAGAATATGTCAAATATGTAGAAAATTCGTGTCGAAAATTAAAAAAGGAATATTAGCGCATATAGGCCTAGGCTAATTCAAATTCCATAGGCCTACTTATTTTCATCAATCCTAAAAACAAATGACTTAACATTATATTTTGAACTTTTAAGCAAGTGTTTGTCCTTATTACAAGGCAAGCTGTGTACGTGAAAGTCCCCGAGGACTCCGCCCCACCTGCCTGCCGCTGAAAAATGACCATAAAGGCTTAAACTGTCCCCCCAAAACACTTGCGGATATTGCGCACATGCATTATCTCACAAATTTCCTACAATGAATCAATAATTCATAGTAATAAAGAATTTGAATCAAAGAAATCCGGCATCTTTGCAAGATACCAACGTCACCGCCTCCCCAGATCTTCTTCCTCGCGTTTTATTAATCAAACTCAAAGTCATCCCTATTGTAAACTTATTTAATAGTAACATTTCTACTAGTTATAATTCACATATTGCCACTCTATGTAGGCTAAGAAAACTAGATAAGCACAATGAAAAAGAAAAAAATCACACTGATTTTGCTCAAAGTAACAATACACCATAGACCTACCTAAGCTCTACCTCCCAGTAATTTTCACTTGTTATTAATGTCATAAAGTGTAATTTACGACGTGTATACTGAACGCGTATAATACTAGGTTTAATACCTGTTTTCGATGTCGAGTATTATACCTACCCAACCCTGCCTGCAGGCCCCGACGCAATCGATGAGTGAACGATAACCAACCAAAGACCGATATTTTTTTAAATAGGAAATATAGCAATCAGTGGTATGGACAGTGAGAACACCCGCGGATCAACGCCAGAATCAACAAGGCCGATTCAGAACAACTTTAAATTCATTAAGTGCCTTGTTGCTAAGACGGCTCCAAAGTCACCGTTTACAAATTCCTAAGACAAGAACAGATGGACTTAAGTCCAAATCAGAAGTTAAAATACTTCTGACTTTAGCGGGAATCGAACCCTGGACCTTCTGCATTGGAAGCAGGTAGGCTAACCACAAGACCAACGAGTTTGTAAATTGTTCCTGTTAGAAATTAGGATACCCCTAGTTACTTGCCAGTTGTCAGTAGGCATATTCAGCATAGGCCTACTCTGTTGTTTTGCTAGTTTGCTTTCCTTTCTGTAGCCAGGTAATGAGTAAAACCAGCTAGAGTAGGGTACCGTAGCCTAGGGAATATGGCTTCATCAGAAAAAAGAGCTTAGGCTACACCATACTACGTTGTTGTATGTGTGTATGTATGTACGTATTGATCTTCCTGCACGAATTTAATACACCGTACATTTAAAGCCGAGTGTAAGCTAATGGATACGGATCTACTTGCTGGGGTTGCTTGGGTATTGCTACAAATTAAATTATGTCTTGCTATTTTCTAGGGCTTCATGGCTACTATTTAGTCACATTGATGGATGAACAGCTACGCCTATGCATTTCTGGTTTAGATAGCAATTTTTAGCTGTTACAATGTAACCTACACGGATGGTAATAATACTGAACTGAATTGAACTTTTGTATGCTCTAGCTAGGCCTACCTTCAGTTGAATTTAGGCTTATCGTTGATTTTTTATTAACATCTAGGCCTACAGGATTGTAGTCGAAAATTAATACGTGCCTGAGCATCATTGGCGCGCTCGCTGCTGTCGTTGGTAGCAGGCCTACAGAATAAAGATAGCATTGACCTACAATAGTGTGCAACTTGGCAAACACCTTCAGATCTGGCACTAATAAACTCTATACAATTTTGTTAAGCTTCCCTGACTAGCCCAATTTAATTGGTCTTAAAATTAATAAAAAAAAGTTTGGATTTCCAAACTAATCTTAAACTAATTGTCGAGTGGTGCAGGTGCCACAGAACGGATACGGCGAGGCCAACAGTAGGCCTAGGCCTAATGAAATCTGTCACAAAGAAATATGAAAACTACAATAACCCTAGCCTAGGATTATAGGCCCACCCCCAGTAAATTATTTTTTTAATTGGCCAGACCCAGACGGGATTTTAACCAGTGACTTCTCACGCAAAAGTTGAATGTGCTACCGGTACCACTCTTCCACAGCACTGATGGAGCGTACCTTAACATAACAATACTACACTCAACAGCAATAACCGAACGATTAGTGCATAATTATTTATCGGTATGGCTGACCGTTTGAATAGGCCTACACACACACTTCGAAATTTCTACGATCAGCACCAAGCATAGGTAGAGAAAACATCAATTCAATCACATATTATGGGATAGACCCAAGGTCTACTACATCTCCGCCACCTGGCGGAGGCTCGTCTAACTCGCTCGTGTGGCCACTAGGTTAGGTCGTCGCAACCCGTTCCACAATGTATAGCAGCCATATTGGTGATATGCAGCAAATAAGGGAATTTTAAAAATCAAAGTGAACATCTACTGAGCGCGCCCTAAAACTTGACCACAAAATGACGATGTAGAGGCCAGAAAAGAATCGCGTGCATTTCGAGACAATAAAATTGACAACCCAATAATAATGAAGCTAGTAATTTGTTATAATTAATAAAATTAAATAATTTTAAATACAGTACCCTATGTTATAGTGTGATGTGTAGGATATCCATGAGCAATTTTTCTTACGATTTTAAAAATTTATTTCTAAAAGCCTGTTTCTGATAATTGGATGAGCGTAGCGAAGATTCCATTTCACTACAGTACACTGGAGAAAAAAATCCGGAATGTTTTTTTCATTTTTTTGTATTTTTGTCTGTCTGTTAACACGATTCCAGCTAAACCGATACTCCGATTGCGATGAAATTTTATGGAGGCCTTCGAAATCTCTGACCTTAGAACTGCCACGTTTTTAGCGCAATCGGAATTTTTTTTCTCATAAAAATTCAAATTTTCGATTTTATTCCGATATTTAATAATTCTGCCGACTTAAACACCTACATCTTCGTTCCCTGGTAATGATTTTCAATAACCTAATTTATGAATTGACATATTCGTGTGAAATTAGGCCAAAAAACTGTTCTTATAAATCGCATTATGTTGTTGTATTTTTAACATTCTTCGAATATAACATAGCTGGGCCTCATGTATTCCGATTGTAACTTAAGATCTTTTCACAGAACCTTAATTTATATATTTATTATTACGTTTGAAATTTATCAATTCAAACAAATATCTCATACTAATTGCAATTTACGATTTGAAACATGTTTTTGATAAAAAGCAGCTTTTACAATTTTCATTTATTTTAAAGTGAATGTTAATTAAAAATACAAAATGAAAAACATTACAACACGTTATCACTGTTTGCTTGTGAGTGATATTTCCTTGATTTTCGACCAAGTATCTTTTAACACAATGCTTTATCCGATTATATTTTTTACAGAACTTAATTTATGAATTAATATTCTGTGAATTTGAGCATCAAAAATATTCCTTATAAATCGCAAATTTAGTTGTTTTTTAAACATTCTCGACATATAACACCTAGGCCTAAGAACCTTAATTTTATGAATTTATATATTCGTGTGAAATTTGAGCGCAATCAAACAATTATTCCTCATACTAATTGCAATTTTACGATTTAAACAGTGTTTTGATAAAAAAGCTTAGGCTTTTACAATTTTCATTTATTTTTTAAAGTGAAAGGTGTTTTAGATTTAAAAACAACAGGTACATCTAAACATTCACTAGACAGATTTTATAATTTTCGTTTTGTTTGATATGATTTTTTTCCTATGCATTGTTGGAAAATGTATGTTTTTTGTAACAAATCTGTATTTCCCATATTTTTATTAAAAAACTATAAATCTCATCAAAAAGTGTCTAATGAATTTTTCAGAATAAGACTTGTGAGCATATCAAAAAAGAAATTATCCTTTTATCTTAAAAACTGTAGAAGAAGTTGGAAAAAACGTAAGCAAATATGCTAGAATAAAAGTTTTGAGATAATAGCATTTAAAGTTTAGGCTTTTTTTTTTTTTTTGTAAATTTCAGTGTAACATAGCCTAAAGGTTCAGTTAGTTTATTTTTACATGAATTCACTGGGGGCATTTATAACCTGTTAATCTAGGCTTCTTTAAAATTGACTAAAATTGATATGAATAACACTCTATACAGCCCTAGAATAGGCCTAATATCAGTACTGGTAAGCCATTTTCCCATGTAAAATAGCATACAGCGCTCAAGAAAAAATTCATTAAATGCTTTTAGCATTACATCAGCATAAAATAAATTTATGTAGGCCTATTCAATAAATAAAAAAGTAAACTTAAAAAGCAATTAAAACAATAATAATGCAAAATTTATGGTTTTTCATACATTTTCAGTGAAATATTAGGCCTAAACAATTACGCTCATCCAACAACGCGCCTGAAAAAGCGTTTGCGAAGCTTCCTAGTTTATTATCAACATGCCTTGTGCCCAAAGCAACACATGACATGTGTCGCATCACATTGTGATAATAATAGTGTCTACACATAATCATAAAAACACTAGTAAATGACGGTATTTTTCAAGGTGGCGTGTGAAAAATTACTATGTCGCCGAGAAACACTCGTTTTAAAGGAAAACGGCGATATGTACAAACATAACCACTATATAACGTTATAGTGGCATTCACCCTTATTACAATCATGGTATTCAACCTCGTTGACAACCTCCAGTTTTTTTGTTTTTTTTACATAACTCATTACCCTAATATGCAAAGTGCGTGAAAAAGTACAACATTCCCGGGAAAAGCTCGTTTTAAAGGAAAACGACGACATGTCCAAACATAACCACTAGGCCTATATGACGTTATAGTGGTGTTCATCCTGATTACTAACGTGGTATTGAAAGTCGTTGACAGCCTCAGTTTTTTAGGTAGGCCTACCTAATTAACTCACTAGTATGCAAAGTGCGTGAAAAAGTACTAGTTACTACATACCCGCTCTAGAATTAAGCACCAAGATGGCTTCTAATTCGCTGCTGCGACGACCTAACCTAGAGAGTTAGACGATCCTCCGCTAGGCGGAGATCTAGCAGACCTTGGGATAGACATACTATGGTGTCCACGGTTGCGTTGAGCGATTTACACGTGAAATATAGGAATTGTTTGTTAGCATGCATTGCTTGTGTTTGAACGTATGAAATAAATATGTAGGTAGGCCTAGGCTATTGCTTATTTCATGAGTTAAGACTCAAAAACGCATTTAATTAATATAGGGCTAGGCTATTTAATAAAATAAAAATAAAAAATTAGGTAGGCCTAAATGCAAAACTTAACTGGAGCCATCACATAAATAGCGTATTAGAAATGGAAACAAAAGCCTTAACTTTACCGGTAGGTATAATGAGAAATCTTAAGAGGAAGTAGGCCTAGTTCAGCAGTAAAAGAAAAAGCATAGTATTTACTATTAAGAGATAGTGAGACCAGCATTGGAATATGCCTGTTTGGTATGGGACCCACATAGACTACAAAATTGCATACCTATTCAAAACCAAGAAATGATCCAAAGAAGGGCTGCAAGGAAGGTGCTAGGAAAATTTGGTCCAAGACACAGACCCTCTGAAATGATTTTAGAATTAGGATGGGTCTCACTGTGCAGGAAAGAAAGGAAATTTCAAAATTATGTGGTATATTTAAATCATTAGCAGGAGAACCGGCCTGGGCAGACATTAAAGGGGTATTCAACCGCTAAACTCAAAAAATATATTTCATTCAGGCTAGCTAGTTATGAACTTATGAATTTTAGAAATTAACACAAAAAATATTGGGTCCACCATTGACCCCCAAAAAATTGTCAAACACGGTATTTTTCGAGCTAGGCTAGGTCCCATCGGCAAAAATCTCCCATCAGAAATAACATGGTGACGATCTTTATGCCCCGTGACCTTGGACGATTTTGATCCCAAAAAATATTGGCCATTATTGACGTACTCTGCAGCCTTTTCTGTAAATCCTCTACATTTTGTTTTGTAATTTGGGCAAGTGGTTCAGTCAAAATATGCAGATTACCAAGAAGGGGTTTGATTTTGGAATGCATATTTTTGTGTGTTTGAGAGTATTTTTATGCCCAGTTTCAAGACACATTGTTACAAAGGGCCATTTTAGATTGGTATGATGCTCTAGTACGGCCATTCCATAGTTGCGGGTGTGACACATTACACACTTACAATACCTGTCAAGTGTTAATAAATTACAAATTGAAACCCAAGACATTGTATACATTGATTGTTGCCATAAGATGTACAAATACACCAAATTTCAACTTTCTGTGACTTTAAGAAACTAGTAAATAAAAATTAAAACAGGTGTTGCGGGTGTGACACTTTTTGCCACTGTATTTACACCCTTACATGAACAAATGCAAAAGTCTGTGAATATAGGACCCCTTGGATAGGCAACTATTTTTTTCCTAAAGCATTATAGAACACCCTTAAAATAAAATATAAGGAATAGTGGCTCAAATAATTTAAAAGACGATTTATGATGGTTTGAAGATGTTGCGGGTGTGACAAGGAAATGTTGCGGGTGTGACGTAGTGCACAAAATATAACATTAAATACGAGTTTTTGTATGTAGATTATAATTTGGTTGGCAGTTTTCTTACATACTTCATGAATACTCAATACTAAAATGTAAGTTAACAAATATGCATGCTAAATATGATATTTAAAAAAGGTAGCCTATTATAAAATAAAGTGGTGCATTGTAATTTTTTTAATGAAATATGGGTCCTCGTCACTGATTATTTTTTGTTTAAACTTTGAAGTAGGGGCTAATAGCATAAAAAGAGGATTAACTAATAATGTCATCATTTATAATTAATGCAGCTTTATCATTATTTATGCATGCCTAATCACTGACGAACTTAATTGCCCACGAATGTTGTGAAGTATTGGAGGAGCTACCATCTTCGTGATAACGTCTTTGTTCTCGCATGACGTATTCACAATATCGGGCCATACCCAATAGTTGCCACTAGGATGCATGCATATACTTTAGCCTAAGGGTTACTTCACTGGTTTCATCATCAAATGCTACGATTTCAGCATAATACTGCTTGTCGGTATTTTTTCCCTATTTACCGCAAGTGAAACGAGGACAAAATCACTGACGTTAATATCTAGGGCAGGATTGTTGACGGAAGCGCAGACATCCGAAAAAATAATCACTTCTGTTAACTTAGGAAACTCGACTTTTAGTTCAGCAAAAATCTTTTTGAGGAATGCCCACACTGCATGTTTGTTATGTGTCGAGTCATCACTTTCAACCGCGAAGGACCTCTTAACGTCATCTTTTAATCAAGCGCAGGCTGTAAAAACAGTCATTTGATCATGACTCCAATGAGCGCTCTGAATCTTGTCTTGAATGATTGCCGAAAAATTTTCAGCAAAGTCGACTTGAAGTACAAATTCGTTTTCCGGTACCTACCTAATCTCTCTTTGCATTTTCAAAATACGTTGACTGCGTGCATTATATGTGCATTACTTAGGCTACCTAAACTAGGTAGGCCTAATGGGCAATTTTTTTTTACCTATTTGACTGTAGCCCTGGCATTATCATGCAATTCAATAATCATGTCACACCCGCAACATAACTGTGTGTCACACCCGCAACACAATTTCAACCACTTCTAGTCAGTGCATCTCAATTTTCTCTATTGGATATGATAAGTCATATAACCTAACCTTAAAATAAAGTACTCTCCAACTTTTGTTAGCCATAATCTAAACACTATCATAGTTTATTGTAGTTTTGTGTTGCGGGTGTGACATGTATTCATAACATCTTTAATGATACAAAATTTAAGTAAAACTTTCTTTGTGTTCAGTTTTTCCAACTAAAATACTTCACAACATCATTAAGTGTTGATATACAAAAGAAAGAACTTCACACAGCTGACCTAAAAGAAATTGGAGGGCTTACAATTTAGGGGATGTGGCACTAAAATAAAAACAATAACTTTACACCGACTTTGAAGCACTGTAAAACACATAATTTACTACCCACAAAGAAAGCAAAGATATTTTGAAATTCAGTGGAGTTTTGACTTTAATTTTTGACCCATCAATAAACTATTAGGTAAAAATTATTTTTCACTTGTCAGGCTCACTTTGCTATGGAATGGCCGAGTGTATATATGTGGAACAAAAAAGATGAAGGTTAAAGCCGATTTAAGAAATTTCCCAAAACGCCAATTTTTGCTATTTTCTGGATCAAAAAAATTGAAAAATTGATATAAGGCCTAAAATCACAGTTACAAGATAGGCCTATAATATTTTAAACGGTTATTTCAGTGTAGGTAGTAATATGCTATAGATTATGTGATAAAAAATAATGTTTTGGCTTATTAGCCCCTTTAATGGTACTTAAAGATGCAGCACATAAAGGGAGAAACGATCACAGTCAAAAATTATTTTTACATAGGTACCTATCACACGGATGTTAGAAACACTCATTTGTGGGGTCGACAATTAAAAGTTGGAACGAGCTAGATAAAAGTGTATTCAACCCTCCACCAACAAATGTTGCAGAGTTCAAACAGAGTTAATTATTTGTAAAAATAGGTTATAAAAATCTAGGCCTAGGCTATATATTGAATTTCGGTAATTATGCCGTATAGCGCCTCACGCAAAATAGGCCTACACTATTTTCAACACTGTGATATTCCACGAAACGCTTAGGTACGCGGGAAAGGGGGAAGGGGCGCGAAGCGCGTAAGTCTTGCATTATTATTATATAACATACGCGCTTCGCCCCCCCCCCCCCCCTCTCGCGTACCTAAGCTTATCGGAACTCTTTCGGTTGGTATGGACAGTTTTTGATCAGTAGGCCTAGGTACTTTAGATTTAAAATAGCGACGTTAAAGGTTTTGTAGGTAGGCCCTACTTTAGATTTAAAATAGCGACGTTAAAGGTTTTGTAGGTAGGCCTACACCTAAAAAAAACTGTCCATACCAACCGAAAAAGTACCACCCTTTCCACGTGTATTTTGCGTGAGGCGCTATACGGCAATTTTACCTGAATTTCTAATAACTAGGGTAGGCCTAATCAAAGTAACTTTGTAGTAATTTGTTAAAATAAGTTTGTGTAGGCCCTAGTCTACTGTTGGGAGTATAATAATAATAACAGGCCTAATAATTAATAATTGGAAATACTGAACTCAATTTCTGTTACCGAGCAAAAGAGCTCTAAACTTGAATAAAACATTACAATACAATACAATTCAAAAATCAAAACACAAGTGGGCCTACCGGTAGGCCTAGTCTAGGCCTGTAATACATTTGGTACCTAGCGTACCTAGGCCTAGGCCCCCACGGATAATAATTACTGTATTACCTAGGTAATATACCCTAGGCTAAATCTGGAGTAATAAATCTCGCCTCCCCCGCTTTGCGCCTAACCGAAGTACAACAAAGCATGGCCTAGGCATATTCTACATAATTAGGCCTAGCCACTGAAATTCTAGATATATATAATCACTTTAAGGCCTAAAGCCGAGGCCCTAGATAGGCTAGCCCTCAGGGCTAGGTACAAGCACTAAACCTAGGCCCTAGGCCTAGCCCTTGCATATTCTTCAAAGCATCGAAGCATACAAAATACTTACTAGGCCTAGCCTAGGCATAGGCAAATGTACTGTAAACCTTCGTGCGCACTTAGCCTACTTTTCCTTTCAACCATGAAGAAAGAAAACAGTTCCAAACACTGATAGACCACCTAGCTTCGATTTCACAATAACATTAGGCCCGCCTAGCCTAGCTAGCCTAGGCCTAGGAGCTACCATGAAAATAAGACATTGACCTAGCCTGGGTTACCTTATTAATGGACCTTATTGAGAACTAATTATTGTACTTGCGAAAATACAGAGTTAAAAACTGATTGGACCTACCGTTATATCTACTCAATGTTCCTTCAACCAAACGAAAGAGAATTGAAAACAAAACGTCAAGTTTTTGAACAGCCCGAGACTTAGGCCTAGGCCTAGGGTCTTGGGTAATCTCACAAAAACACGAAACACGTAAACTAATCCTTTCAAAAACAAATTAACAATATTTTAGATACCTTCAAAACAGGCTGGCTATGTCAAACTCTTATTATTTATAAGGTATATAACATTTAAACAAAATAATTACAACCTGCAAGTGAATCACGACCGTATCCAGGGAACAACAGCGGAGAACGAGGTTATGATTGCGATAGTCGATAGTCGCAAAGTCGAGATGCGCCACCGCCTTTGTTAGAATTTATTACCGCGCTAAAATTGAAATGTTTAATTTTACATTACCCGTCTGCTATGCAGACTTATGGGTTTTTTGTTTGTATGCTTTGAAATAAATAAATAAAAATAAACTGGAGTACGGCAGATTTACTATTTTCACTACTAATACCATTGGTTAGCCTTCTTTAATCAATGCTAATACTCACAGCTCTAGCAAAATATATTTATTCCAAAATTCTAAATGTGCAAGAGCGTCAGTATAATAATTGACGGTAAAAGTAAGTTATACCAGACCGGGGTTTACTTTCGCCCGAAAAGGAGTTTGTAGGGGGTTAGGAGGGTGGTTACATTTGGGCCCCTATTGGCGCAGTCAACAATTTGCGTCCAAAAAGGTCTTTCGACCGAAAACCACCCTACTAACCCCCAACAAACTCATAGTAAACCTCGGTCCGGTATAACTCACTTTTACCTAATTGACAAATTAATATACTTGGCTATCACCCACCACCCACCCCACCAAAAGAGGCACTCTCATATCATCAAACTCACACCCAAGAAGATATAAGTTATTATTAAAGGCCAAACCAAGTGAGGTAAATGAGTCGCATAGATGCAAAACTCCCCTTATCCATTTTCTGAAATTGTTGAGGAACATAATAAACGGTTTCTTTCTTTGTTTCGCTATTTAGGTGGTAACATTTAGTATTTTCAGAAATCGTTTGATTTAGATGATGATTTCTGTTGCTTAATGTCTCATATAAATACACTAGGGCTATTCGAGACGATGAGTGGTGATATATGACAATGAAGGACGATTACAAAAACTCATGCCATACGTGGAATTCGAACCCATGTCTACGTAAAGCCATTTACGCTTCGGACCAGCGCCCTTATCGTATGTGCCGCCACGAACGGCATCATATTTTGATTTAGGAGCTATAAATTCAATCTTTGGCATACATATTACAATATTAATACATTAATATATGTCAGTTGGCAAATAGGTATTCAATCGGCCAGGAAGCATCGGAAGTATAATATATGAAACTTCGCGTAGTTGTCAGAAAAGCATACATGGACAGCCCTGTCGTAGCTTATCAATAATCTAGTGTCTTAATCAACAAGAAAAAATTCCCGAATATGTTTTTTTTTTTACTTTTTAAATAAACTTTTTATTCAAAACAAGTATGCTTTTCTGACAACTACGCGAAGTTTCATGTTATACTTCCGATGCTTCCTGGCCGAATTCTTTTTTCTTCTCGTTTTTCTTTTTTAATTTGTTTTTCTTTCTTTTGTTTTCATTTTATTTTTTCCTGTCTTTTCTTTTCTGTTTTCTTTTTTTTCCACCCCTTTTTTATATTTGATTCATTAATTAATTGCATTTAATATCCTTTTAATTTGTTATCAAAATTGTTGTTTTGTAAAACTGTAGTTCATTGTTGTATCTACATCTATGTAATTAGATTTATTTAGTTGTCCTCCTTTGTAAATCAGTTTTATAACTGAATAGGATACACGTTAAATAAATAAATAAATAAATAAATAAATAAATAAATAAATAAATAAATAAAAAATAAAAAATAAAATCGAACTTTGTTCAAAATGCATGTCCTATAATACACCATGTTACACCATGTTGAAAGTGGAATTTAAAGTTTTTTTATTAAATCTCTAGGGCTAGGCCGATATAGATTTCTTTTGAAGTAGGCCTAGGTTACTCGCATCAATCAATTCCATCAACAAGGTAATTTGTGTCATCGCTAAACAGCTGATGATGTTCATTTTCAGCATTGGCACGTTCTAATGAACGCAAACCTTTGTTAGAGGGGATCGGGGGTGCTAATTCCGTCCTGGTTTATGAGTATGACGTACCGGTACGAGTGTTATTGGTGTTTCACATGAGCAAAAATTAACCGTAATATTTGACACGTTTTAGTTTTCGAGGTTCAAAAGATGCAAAATATGTGTTTGGCGGCGATCTAAATCTGAAAACACAATACAGTGACAACAGGGGCGACCCTCCCCATGCATAACCAAACCTTTTTGTGACCAAATTCAAAATTTCAAGATACAAAATAAATAAAATTTATCATTAACCCGTTACCCTAACATTAATAAACCCTTGTTTTGCGATGAAATACTATTTAAAATAAAAATTATGGGAGGAAAAAGAAAAAGAAGTGTATAGAAACTTTCAAAACAAGGAAAAAACACCACTTAATAAGATTCTCATGTTGTCACTTATGTATCAGTCAATATTAATGGAGCACAAAGCTAGTTATCAGCATGTCTAACCCTTTGAACTCGATGAATAATGCGGAAGGCTTATTACTGCTCCAGAATGCTGAACTGCAAACAAACATTTATCGAAATGTAGTATAGTGAACAAGAGCCTGGTAGTGTCTAGGACATCAACACTGTTCATTTCCTGCATCTCATGCTTGGTGCCTGACTCAACCAAATAGTAAGTATTGCTAGACTAGAGTGACCGGAAAAAAATGCTGACTAACATTGATTTTAATGGTTGAGTGACTAACAACCCTTACGAATGATTTCATTAAGATTTGAATAAAACTGCTTTCGATTTTTTATTTATTTCAACTTACAACTCATTCTTCGACTTCGTTATGTATGAGACAAGACAATTAAAAAATATCAATAAGGAAAATCATTAAACTATAGAAGAACAGTACCATTGACAGTACGAACAAAACAAAATTATTGTATTTACTTGTGTAAGACAAAACTCCATTTCATAAATAAGCTTGAAGAGCTCAAAAGTTCATAATTCACAATGATTTATAAACGTTTACGAAAGTACAAACTTACCTAGTCTTCACACGTTACTCTTTGCCAAATTGAAAAAAATCTGTCTAGAAATTTAAATAAGATTTGAGTTTTCCTATTTATTTGTAGCCATGAATTACATATACATAAACCGTAATAATGTTAATAGCAGCCTCATTTAACGGTACTTACTCACTATCTAATATGCATTATTTATTTACTATACGATGTGTTTAATAAGGGCTGGCCACCCTAAACAACAACAATGCACTGTCTCAAGAGACTTAGGAATTTCTTACCAACAAAGATAAAAATCATGCTTGTGCAATCTCTCATTTTCTCCACGATTGATTACTGTGATGTAACTTACAGTAACAATCTCACACAACAAAAATCCAACAAACTGCAGAAAGTTCAGAATGCTTGCTTGAAATTTATATTTAATCTTAAATATTATGATCATGTGACCCCATCCAGAATCGAACTGTCTTGGCTTACCTTTGAGCAACGACGTGTGTATCACTCTCTTTCTCTTCTACACAATATCATCAACAATTCTGCTCCAGTTTATCTTTCACAATATGTAAATCTTCTTAATTGCAATCATGACAACAACACACGGTCACAATCAACATTAACTTTAAAAATTCCCACATAAAAAAACTTCATTTCCTGTTTCTGCTGCCCAAGCATGAAACCTAATTCCTTCAAAACATTCGCATTACCAAATCTAAATCAGCCTTCAAAAACAAATGTCATTCGTATTTACTTGATCCTTCTTTGTAATCTAACAAATTATTTAAAAAAACAAAACAATGTTCATTCTTTGAAAGATTAAATCATTGTAGGTTTTAATTAGTATTTCATTAATGATTATTGATTGTATTTTGTATTCTTTTATTGATGTATTGATGGTTTCTTTAAAGTGCTAATGAAATAATTACATATTAAATTTATTACTTGAACTGTTTATTCTACTTCAAACACGTTAAGTGATATTAACCTGCTACTTTACTTGTACTAGTTTTATGTTTTTTATAATAATTTTTATATCTTTGTATTGTTCACTAGTGTGGTTATTTTTTACTTGTGTAATAATTGAAATTTGTATTGTGCTTGGTTCAGCAGAACAAAAGGCCTCATGGCCTTAAGCTTCGCCAAGATATGAAATAAAGACTCTTTTATTATTATTATTATTATTATTATTATTATTATTATTATTATTATTATTATTATTATTATTATTATTATTATTATTATTATTATTATTATTATTTATTATTATTATTATTATTATTATTATTATTAAGACCGTATGCAAGTGTGTAACTGTAGATAGTAATACTATAATCTATTAATTTTTTACACACAGACTACCCCTAACACTATTAACGTGGGTAAAAATATTGATTGTTAAGTAAAAAACAAAAAACAAAAAAAGAATTTTCCAAAAATAAACATTTTTCCCAATTTTATATTGAACTTTAAAATATGAATGAATAGATAAGAATGAAATTCTCACATGTACTGTAGAGTTTGTTATTTATATCTAAAGTCAAAAAATTTAAGTCATTGTTCTAAAATCAAATCAAATTTATTTCCATACTTGGATTAGACTTTCGAACATGAAAATTATTATCAAAGTCCTCATCTTTACCTAGACGGGAAAAACAAAACAATGCCGCCATAATGAGGTATCGTTAACCAACCATTACGTGAAGCATAATTAATTGGCACGTTTTGTCTATGATCTTAGTTACAAAAGCTTATTTGAAATCACACTTGTTTTGAATGTGTAATACTTTTGTTTAGATATTACTTAATATCTCACCATAACATAATATAAATGTTGAGTGTGGTTTTGGTCGATCTATTTAGATTGAAATCAATATCTAATTTCTATGCTTTAGCACTGAACGTGAACTAAAATCTAATTTAAGTAATTTGTTTCCATGTAGAGATTAAGGCCCTTTCATGCTGAACCCACTTTGAAAGAACAACTCTTTTTCGGACTCTCACAGCATGGCCATCACTCTGGTTTTGCTCTCGTTCTGTGTCGCGATAACTCTCGCTACTCCAGAATGCAAAGTTCTGCAGATATCCACAATGAAGGTATCGTTGACTACCAGAGAAAACGGAACCGGTTACTGGAATACACAGGTAACCCATATTTTCAAAATACATATTGTGATTTTTATCCGGATCGTCATCGTTCGACATATATCGATATAAACCGACTAATATCGATATAATTATTTTTGACGATATATCGTTTGTAAATTGATATCGGCAGACTATCTCTGTTTTAAATCGATATCATTCGACCAATATCAATATTCCATTGATTTATTTATGTAAGATTTATTCAATTCATAAAAACTTAGCTATATCGTGAAACTTACACAGATATTTTTAAAAAAGTCGATGTATTGTTTTATTTTCCCAGCGTTAATTATAATTATATCGATATCGTTTGACAAATCACTCTTTCGACTTACATTGATATCTTTCGACTTATATTGATATCGTTCCATTTATATCGCCACCTTTCGACTCATCGCTATCATTCGACTTATATAGCTATCTTTCGACTTATATCGAAACATTCGACTTATATAGCTATCTTTCGACTTATATCGAAATATTCGACTTATATCGCTACCTTTCGACTTATAGCTATCTTTCGACTTATTCGAAATCATTCGACTTATATCGCTATCGTCCATCTCATGTGGTAACACGCTCATCTGCCTTCGGTATTGTTGTTGTGCAGGTTGTTTTCAAGCAAGGGGCGGTCGAGGGTGGAAATGGCGGCCTCGTGTGGGTGGGAGGGGTGGAGCAGAACATTGTGCGCTGTGATAAGAACGAACCAGAGATTGAGACGATTCTCCTTCTACAAGGTAGGCTTTGCTTTGTATTGCATGGCCTCATATTCTACAACTTCGGTGCGGCGAGATATGCAATTTTAATATGTTGAAAAAATTCTAGGAAAATGATCCTTTTTGTACTTAGTTCCTAAGTGCTGTTATATTAAACTAATTGATTCGATTTCATTGTTTTATTTTCCCATAGTTAATTAAAATTTGATCAATTGATTTGATAATAATCGTGTAATTTCTTTTTTTTTAAACTCAAAGTTACATTTACGGGTGTATTTTTTTATTTTCATAAATGACTAGGCCTAAATATTGTTGGAAGTAAATTAAATAACAAACTTTTGGGAATGTATTGGTTTATAAATTAATGATTCTTAGTTGAAAATGAAAAACTCAATTTTAATATGAAAGAAATCTTTGTTTTTCGTAATTTGCATAGGCCTAATAACATGTGCACCTTGCAATAAGTTGATCATTTTACCAATTTCACTTTGTATTTGTCGATAAATTCCATCTGTACCTGATCTATATGATTTTGAAAACAAAACAGTATGATCCTTAAAATTAAAAATTAAATGTGTATTTTTTTAGTTCGTTTTCAAGGGGAGCGCAAAACTCACCATAAGGATTCAATAGGTTTTTATGAAATGTGATCTTGGTTCCAGCGAGTCCCTCCACAACTGCACCTACCCCGGAACGTAAGCAACCGCCCAAAAACTACGAGCTCTTCCCCGGCGTGGGCTACTACAAGTTCCACCCCGAGAAGCTACTCTGGCCCGAAGCGCGCACTGTCTGCGACACGGAAGGCGGCCATCTTGTAATAATCAACTCGGAAGAGGAAAATGGCGTCGCTAAGCAGATCTTCGCGCGTCATCCCAGCGCTGGGACTTGGTTCTACTCAGGGTTCTTGGAGATGGGCACACACGGCCAGTACTACACGATATTTGGTAACATCTTTTAGATTATGTTTTAACTTTTGATTGTGTGGGACAAAATATAACGATGTATCTGCAAGCGATTCGATATTTTTTCCAATATTTATTTCAATGATACATGATACAGGTGTTGTGAGATGTACATAAACATGATGTCAGAAGTGGTTACTCCAGGAAATAAGTGAAAATCAAAAGTTATTGTACTTGGAGTGAGCATATAGAAGAACAAACTAAAGGAAAAACAAGGTCCTGAACAGAATATACTCAGGTGGGTACTAATTCTCTCAACATCACAACATTTCTATTAAAATTGACAATGGCTACTAATGCATTGCCAGTGCCGGCAGCCATGAATGTGTCAGATAGAGACACTATTGCCATAAACTGGAAAATGTTTCGAAGAGAATGGGAGGATTATGAGGCGGCAACGGAACTAAAACAAAAAGACGAAGTTGTCCGGGTGGCAACACTAAGGATTGTGATGGGCAGAGAGTGTGCAAGAGTCCTAGATAACTTGGATCTATCTAGTGCCCAGCAAAAAAAGGTAGAAGCTTTACTCAATGCACTGGGGGAAACTTTCGAACCTCAGCGAAACATCATATATGAGAGGTCTGTGTTTTACACGGCAGCCCAGCAACCAGGGGAAAGTATATAACATTACATAAACAAATTGAGGCACTTGGCATCGTCATGTGAGTTTACTCCAAACCGGGTTCTTGAGGAGGCCATCAGAGACCGGTTAGTGCTGGGGATATTAGACAAAAACAGGTAAGAAAACAGCTAATTAAAGATGCAAAGCTGACTTTGAAGGAGGCTATTGAAGTTTGCAAGGTAGCCAGAGCAGTTAGAGTTAGAAATGGCAAGTTTATCTGAAAACAGCGGAGGAAAACATTGAGCCAGTCAACTTTGCACAAAGAGCCCATAAATCTAAAAAAAGTTCAAGACCAGTAAGAGTCCCGCAGCTCAGACGAAAGAAACAAAAATGCTGAAAAGTTGCAGATTCTGTGGTGAAAAGCCATGTGTGGAACAAGAATAAATGTCCTGCATTTGGAGCTACTTGTAAGCACTGCAAAAAAAAGAACTCACCTAGAGAAAGTATGCAAGGAAAAACGTTTTGTCAACGTAGTAGGGTAAAACGGGATCTTCGTCTGAGGATGAATCAGCGTTTTGACTAGACCAGCACGTTGGTACCCTCGGACATAACAAAAAACGATTGCTGACTGACCTTACAATGTCCGTGCAAGGCTACACACAGAAAATAAGGTGCCAACTGGACTGCGGAGCAACATGCAACGTCATGAACTGGAGAGACTATTGTAAATTGTCGAAGAATGACCAACCTCGTTTGAAAGAAAATAACGTAAGGCTAAAGTACTATAATGGAATGTATGAAAAATCGAAAGGCGAAGTAAATATGGTATGCACATACAAGCAGCAAGGACTATGTATTGACTTCCAGGTCGTTACAGGCCTAGGTATGCCACTCATTGGGTCTGAAGCATGTGTAAAAATGGGCCTCATCAGCGTTAATGCAGAATTGGTAAGTCAGGTCGAATGCAATCCAAAGCCAGACATAAACAAAAGTCAGTTACTACAGCAGTTCCAGGATGTATTTGAAGGCCTAGGAGAGCTTCCAAGAATTTATAAGATGGAAATAGATTCAAATATTAAACCTATACAGCACCTTCCACGTAGAATTCCGTTAGCAGTAAAAGATGAAGTAAAATGCAAGATAGACGAACTTGTTGAGAGGGGAATACTCGTAAAATAAACATCATCTACACCATGGGTAAGCAGTATGGTCATAGTTAAATCTCCATCAAAATTAAGGATCTGCCTAGATCCCAGGGATTTTAATACAGCTCTGCAATGATCTCACTACCAGCTACCAACCATAGAAGAAATTCTACCGGAGCTAGCAGGAGCAAAGGTGTTTACAGTACTGGATGCAAAAGATGGTTTCTGGCAGCTGCGGTTGGATGAAGAAAGCAGTAAGTTGACTACATTTTGGACTCCATCCGGCAGATATCGGTGGTTGCGAATGCCATTTGGTATAAATACAGCTCCAAAAGAATTCCAAAGACGCATGCACGAGTTGCTTCATGATCTCGATGGAGTAGACGTTATTGCAGACGACATTTGGTATTTGGAAGAGGAGAAAACAACAGAAGAAGCAGAAAAAGACCACAATAAGAACCTAGAGAATTTACTGATAAGAGCATGTGCAGTGAACTTAAAGCTGAACAAATAAAAAATTCAGTACATGATGACAGAGGTTTCTTTTATTGGACATCTGCTAACCCAAGATGGAGTGAGCCCAGACCCAAATAAAGTAAAAAGCTGTAGAAGATATGCAAAAACCAAAATCAGTAAAGGAGGTTCAAAGATATCTAGGTTTCACAAATTACCTAGCCAAGTTTTTGCCAGCCCTATCACAAACGGCCAGAACCGTTAAGGCAATTAACATCTAAAGACGCAGTGTTTGTTTTGGCAATCGGATCAAGAAACAGCATTCCAAAAGATCAAAACACTGGTAACTAGTGCCCCAGTCCTTAAATACTATGACATCAAGCAGCCTGTGGAAGTACAGTGTGATGCTAGTGAAGCAGGTCTAGGGGCGGCTCTACTGCAAAATGGTCAACCGGTTGCCTATGCCTCTAGAGCCCTTACACAGAGTGAAAGAATGTATGCTTAAATAGAAAAAGAGTGTTTGGCTATTGTGTTTGGGTGTGAACAGTTTGACCAGTACATACGAGGGCGACACAATGTACAAATAGAAACTGACCACAAGCCATTGGAATTCAATCTGTAAAAAGAGCATGTTAAATGCGCCCAAGCGGCTCCAACGAATGCTGCTGCGCCTCCAAAGAGATGACTTGAAAATATCTTACAAAAGAGGAAAGGATTTGGTGATAGCAGATACCCTGTCGAGGGCATTTCCACCTGAGCAAGTCGAGGAACAAAGACTGCAAACACGAGATCTACAGGGTGAAGGAAGAGACCAAATTCATTAAGGAGCTGGAAACACATCAAACCAACTGGCCAGTATTTAAGTAACTTCCGAGAGCTTAAGAGAATACAAGAGATGACGAAGCAAGATCGCACCTTACACACGTTGGCAGATATAATCCAGAATGGTTGGCCAGAAGCAAAAGCAGAAGTGCCACAAGAGGCTCAGGATTTCTGGCAGTATAAAGAAGAGCTAGGGATTCAGAATGGAATCCTGTTGAAAGGAAACAGAGTAATAATACCTCAAGTACTGCAACCAGAAATGATGGCTAAAGTTCATGCGGCGCATGTGGGCATTGAAGGGACTCTACGTCGAGCTCGGGATGTGTTGTTTGGGTAAATATGAATAAAGATATCCGAGACAAAGTGACTCAATGTGAGGCATGCAATGAATCGGCCATGCACAACAAAAAGAGCCATTAATAACTCACCAGACGCCAAGTAGGCCATGGGAAAGAATAGCTATGGACCTAATGCAAGTAGGTACTAAGCATTTTTTGGTAACGGTGGACTACTATTCAGACTTTTGGGAGCTAGATGAGCTAGAAGACATGACTGCAGGAACTATCATCAAATACTGCAAGCAAAACTTAGTAGGCATGGTATTCCAAGTATAGTCGATACAGATCAAGGAACACAGATAGATTGTTCAGGAGTTTAAGCAGTTTGCTCGGCAATGGGATTCGAGTGGCACCTCATCCCCGCACTACCACCAATCTAATGGAAAAGCCGAGTCGGCTGTTAAGATTGCGAAAAAAATTGTGAAGCGGACAGAACGAACAGGGGAAGACAGAGATCTTGCAATACTGTCGTGGCGAAAAAACTCCGACCCCGTTTATGGACTCAAGTCCGGTTCAACGTCTGATGGCACGCCGTACCAGAACACTTTTACCTACAGCAAGTCATCTCTTAAAAACAGAAAATTCCAGAAGATGTCAATGAAAAAATTAACTTGCGCAAATAAATATAAAGTTAACTATGACCGTCAGACGAAAGAGTTACCGGGTCTGGTGTTTGGACAAAATGTACGAGTTCAACTCAACCCACAGAGGCGTGGTGGTAAAGGTCTAAAGCCACAATTGTAAGAGAATTGGACCCAAGAACTTACCTTGGGAGGTGGAAGGCCGTCTTTTTTTGGCGTAACCGGATACACTTGCGTCCAGAGGAGGGGGTCCCAAAAGAGGTGGAAACGGTGAAAGAAAACCCGTTAGTACAAGAACAACCACAACACCGGGAACATCAATCGTCCAGAAAAGGGTAGAGACGGCATCAAACCTCCCGAAAAGCAAAACTAAAGAAGATGGAAACGCAAGACCAGTGGTCATAGAAGATGATGTTCCTGGCTTCACCAGGCGTGGGCGGATAATTAACAAGCCCAGCTACTTGAAAGACTATCTTAAATCTTAAGTCAATCAAAATAAAATATTTATGGTGTAGGTGTAGTAGGTAGTATAGTAATACAGTAATAGTGTTTTCAACTTTTCTAGGCATTCTATTGTGGAATAGTAACAAAAACAAAATTGTGGTAGAGGACTAGCTTTTCATACAACTAATATTTTTTAGTTAGGTTGTGGGTGATAGGTGGAAAAAATCTCATTGAAAAAAAAAAAAAAAAAAAAACTTGTTAGAAAAGGGATCATGTTGTGAGATGTACATAAAACATTGTCATATGTAAGGTTGGTAAGCCTGCTACGGCAGAGAATAAAGATGGATACTTAAACTACAGGTTGGTCAGCTGAAGCTTTTTCATTGTTGATTCAATATCGATAAACGATTCGATATGATTATCAATCAATTATCAAAAAATCACCAAACAGTTAATTAATAAAAGGTGGTGGAAATACTGACAATCGCTTATTTCAGTATAACAATCGCTTATTTCAGTATAGTTCATAACTTTTTTCATGTTACATATTTCATGCATGTATTATGCATTAATGCGAACATTTTAGTAGCAAAATGTATAGAATATACTATATGGAGATTCGTCAGCCAAGTGTAGGCCTACATACAATACGATTATAATGTCGTATTAGTCCCCCACCCTGATTGTATGTATTGTTTAGCGAATGGCATACAAAACAGTGCTAGAATAATTGATAATATTAATAATATTACTGTGTATTTTTCGTTTTAAGGCCAACGCCTAGAATCAACCGGATTCTCCACGCTTCTTAAAGGGGAAAACAATGATCCTGGAGTCAACGATCTAGGCGTAATCAATCGGAACGGAGGTATTGCCGACATCCCGCCCGGCATTCGCCTGTCCTTCATGTGCGAATTTGACCTATAGTGCGATGTTGTCACTAAAATTAATGGAAGTGACTATAGGCCAGTGAGAAAAAAGCGAATCTAGCAATTTAAATTCGAATAATATTGCATTTGTAAATATTTATTGACTAATATTCGATCCATTCGAAACCAGAATACCAACTATTTGCAATTTGAAAAAGAAATGTTTTAAAAAATTGAAGTGCTAGAAAGGGGTATGATAGGGTAAATGTAAAATAATTTTAGTTTGACTTTTAAGTGGGACTGAGCCCTGTTGAAATTTGTTTATAATTAAATCATAAAAATGTAATTTATTATAGAAACTAAACCAATTTGGGTTTGAAAGTCTAAAACTTATTTCCTGGAGATGTTACACGGACCTATTATAAATTGTTTCTTGAATATAAAAATCGAATATTAGAAACTATAAGCACTAAAGCACACTTCCATATTTGAACCCAGGTTGTTATTGTTTGTTATGGCTACACTTACATACAGTGTCGATAATATACGTATTCATATATATAATATGGCATGTATGATTTGGTAGAAAACAAAGGGGCCGATCATGCACAACAAACAAATACAAAAATAGCCTTTCGATGCTTTTGATGATTTGAAGATTATTAGGTTACCTCAATTCATGACGCGTTTTGTACTTTTGGGAATCTTTAAGTGAATGGTTAAAATCGGCTAAGATAATAAATAAAACAGAAAATTCTCTAAAAATAACTGAAATTTTAACCTGTGATACAGGTCCGTGATGGAAGTTTTAAACTATTTGACTGAACATGCATATAACATTCAAGTGTGACGGTCCCCAATGTATCATGCATGTAATTGTATCAACGGGGTAAAATTAAAGTAAATGCACAACAATGGGTTACAATGGCGAAGTCGTAGCACGTACGAAGAAGTTGACTGAATACTGAATAATTGAATATCCATGTGACCGGCACCTCCACCATTAAACAAGTGAGGTTCTTCAGAATGTTTGAATATCCATGTGACCGGCACCTCCATCATTAAACAAGCGAGGTTCTTCAGAATGTTTGAATAGCCATGAGTCCGGTAACTCCACCATTCATTAAAGCTAAGAACTCCCGTACCAGTGTTTTTATTTATTTTCGTACGTTGTAATCGACACTGTAAAAAAAAACACTACCAGCTACTTAAGGGGATTCCCTAGACTTAAGTGCTTAGGCGCAGTGTGATCTGATGTTAACTTGTGTGCAATTTATTTTTTAGAATTTCCCCTACCATTGGTTTGTATTAGTTATAAGAAATAAGTTTTGTGTTTATGTAAATTAGTTGATAATAGTCTTATCTGCTGAAAAGTCCCAGAAGGTCGAAACGTGTCGTTGAATCTTAAAATTATCTGCGGTCATCACCACTAGGTGACACTATCTTTTGATTTCTTGTAGAAGTTTCATGCTTCATACATTCAAAGTCCGACAATTTCTTAAAATCATGTTTTGTATAATATTTGAGTTTATGTGACAATAATGCACAGGGTGTTTCCCAAATTCTACTACCCCACAATATTTGTGATTCAACTAGACCAAAAGCTCGATAGAATACAGAATCAAGTGGCGTCGTCATGGTAACATAGAGCGAGTGCTAGATAACAACTAGTACAACGCACCCAGTGGTAAAACTCAAAACATCGTTAGGGCTGTTACAAAACATCAAAAGTAAGTACTAGTTGGGATTTCTATTTGTATATCTCCGCTTTGTTTAGATTTGCTGTGGTGTGTGGGACAATGTTGTGGTAGGGGGTAGGCTTGCGTGGTCAGGCGGGTTACGTGATCAACGGACGGTGCTATGTTGTGCCGCCCTAACCTAGCGGCTCCCTGTCGACAGACGAATCACACACTGCCTACCTGCCCAGCTTACAGGACTAATGATTAATGAGGGAATGGGAAATAGGCATCGCCACAAGGTATGTGGACCTATGACAAGCCTATGCTGACTTGACCAGCCACAGGAGATGTTCCACCACGGTTGACCACTCACGTCGCATTACAACTTGGGTAATGGTCGTTGAGATTTGGATCCATTTCTACTTTCAAGATGAACGTATGACGCTCACAACCTTCCACAATCCACATTCTGTATCAGCATGAAATGTGTAGAATTGAGCAAGCTATACTTGGTTCTTTAATAGACGCAATCATTCATCATTTTGTCAAAATGTCTAGTCTTGAAGATGACGTATCCCTTTCCTTTGTAATTTAACGACTGTTAAGTTAAAAATAGCGGGATTAAAGAGCAAATTTGAAAGAATATATCTGTCTCATCAGACGTTGGCATTATAAGCTGATATTATCATTAGCATAAGGGTAACGGCAGAGCCGACTAGCCTTTGCACAGCTGACAGATACGACGTACAGTAAAAAAATGTGACCTCCACTATCTAATATCCTCTATCACCCTCGCCGTTATGTATGTGTGTGTGTGTGTGTTGTGTATGTGTGTGTGTTATGTGTATGTGTGTATGTAGGCTGTGTTGGATCATGTATATAGCGCTGAGCTGTAAAACCGGTCTGAACACTGTAAAACCGGTCTGAACACAATATAACCGGCCAGTTTGACTGTCAAAACAGGTTTTCGGTCAGTAAAACCGGTTGATGGTCGGATCGTAATTGTTTAAAGAAAGGTCCAATAATTAATACTAGTAATTTGCTGAGTGTTTAAATAAGTCAGTATGGCAGTAAGCAACTAGAATGAGACTTAGTTATGAAATAAAAATTGTTGGGAAAGTCGACACATTATCAAGTAATAAAATAGGGTAAACATCAGTGGCATGATTGCTGGGATGCCGCAAACCCCGAGTCTCCAACCCCATGCAATTACATCTATGAAAAGTTATATTATAATATTTCGTTTCGAAACTGTTTGTTATGGGAAAAGTTCCATATATTTCTAAATCCACCCCAAACGGGGTTTGAACCCGGGTCTCCCACATTTCCCCAATCAGGTTGTATATTTTAATATTTGGATTGTATTAAATATTATCAAATCCTCCTATACGGAGGTGTTTGCGGCCCAACCTAATCGTGAAGTATAGTTTCAGTTACCCCCACACCCTTGTAAATTACATTTCTCCAATGAGGATAACACAAGCAAGGGTACGGGAGTACCAAAAATAGGGAGCGAGGCTTTACTTTGATCAACAGATTGTCGACAAAGGTAAGGATACAAAAATTCAAAATAAATCGATAACCATAACCAGAGAATAACTTAAAATTTTTCTGAATCTGAAACCTTTACGGTGGAACACAATTGTTTCAAGTTGACTACGATATTAAATAACCTGTTTAATATTTTCTTTGTATTGGCTTCTGGCAGTCATAATATTACGCAGTACAAAATCAGCTAGTATACGTTGATTGGGTATTAGCCAGGAACACAACGGAATGGAACGGGAAGCGGGCAAGGTAGGTCCGGACACTAGTGGATAATAGAAGGGTTACGTGCAATTTGCATATCGTGTGTATACGTAATGGGTGATAAAGTTGCATGTGAACTTAGTTCGGACTAATGTAAGCCATTGGAAAGTTACAGCAATGTTATTATCACAATAGTTATTTTCTTTGTTTGCAAACAAACTTTGTTACTTTTGAGTTAAGAGTTTTTTGTATACTGCAGGGGGGATAATTATTGTTGATCTATGCGACGGGAGGGAGCATGCGTTTTTCTCTTGAACATACATTCTGTATTTTATGAAGTTAATTCTTTACACGATTACAAGTTTCATGTTGAGCTTTACTTTTCGTGTAATGGTTGAATATTTATTACGATACATTTTCATGTTGGGGAATTGTTGCTCCACATTGCATATTAAAGTACAGATACCAGAGTCCCAAAAATAGGGAGCGAAGCTACTAGTCAACAGATTGTTGAAGAAGAATACAATCTTTTCATCGAAGAAATCTATTGGTCTCTGGAGGTGCCGAGTACACAAAATGCCCCCTTTTACAAATACAAGGGGTCCCACTTACCCCAAGTATCACTATAAACATGCTGTATCATACTTGTTGAAGGGAAATGTCAACAAAAAGTCGCACGTCAATCAGAGGCCGTGTTCGGTTGTGGACAGTCAGACAGAAAAGTGATGTGTATATAGGGGATGTTTCGCTCGTTAATTTTTCTAAAGTAGTCATTATAAATATGTTTAACAAGCTGAGACACGGGAGCACACAAAGATAGGGAGCGTAGCTTACCATTATCCTAGAACTTTGATATATTATAATACAAAATAGAATAGGCTCGTGCTATTTTCAAGCGATGAAATATATTTGGTGGAGGGGCCGGGTTCAACAATATTTTCCTTCTTTGGGTTAATCTAGGCCTGACATCCTTGGTTACTAAAAACATTCAACTATGTCAACAAAAAACGCACTCACAAACTCATGTGAATAAAATTCGCTTATGCCCATCTGACAATTCTTTCAAATCTAATCTTAAGTCCATCCTGCTTAAAAACTTATTATTGTGTGCATTGCATCATTTGTAAAATGTCATTGCAGTATTTTTATGTTTCATAATTGTACTCCTACATTAATTTATGTACTATCTATAACATTTGTTAACCTTATTCATTTCACCTCTTATCTCTCTCTCTCTCTCTCTAGAGAAAAGGCGGAAGTGTTATACTTTTACTCTGTATCAGTCAAATGAATAAAAATTATACTTACTTACTTACATGCGTGTAAGGTAGTATCATGTATGTGTCGTTTTCAATCACTCATCTTAACGACAATACTTCAACTTCAACTCAAGACAGTTCGTCAGTCAGTCCTGCGATTAAGATTTCATAAATGCATCAAATTAATCAATTGTAAGCCTATTGAGTGCTTGGAAGTAGTTTGCATTGAGAATATTGAGAATTGTCTCAGAATTTATATAAATTTGATTTACCTAGTCACTACTTTTTTTCTAAGTTATATTTATCTTTATATTTCATTTTTATTTAACTCACATCTTTATAAGGCTATGATCAAAATTCTCCAATTGTTAATTTCATGACCACTTGCATAGTAAGTTTTGCTGCTCCATACAGCACGACATATTTGCAATTCCCTTGATTAGAATTCCGGACCGAAAACCCTCTACTTTAAATATCGCACTGAACTCGCTGGGTAACATATTGTCTCTACCAGTGCTTGCTAATACATATCCCTACTGAAAGTCCCTCTCCAGTAGGCCTACAGTATTTTATACGCTCGCCAACTGACTGGCTATTAAATTATCGCTATTGTAGACAATAAAACGATTTACTTAAACGTAAAAAGTACGAAAAGAAAAAGCTATTTCCTTCTTTCAAGGTTACACACCTTTCGACGTGACAGGTTAAGTATAGGCTTAGAATAAATTCACCTGCTTCAGTGATAAATTATATTTTCACTTTCTTTTGACAGGTTACATTGCTTTTATGTTCCTTTTATGGTACGTTGTAATAATTTAAAGCCCCACTGAAATTCAATGTTTAATAACGAGTGGTAGACTCTAATAAAGTTATTTATTTATTATTATACGGGCTATGGAAATACCGAATGACCTTACATTTAATTTAGTTGTTTTTCAGTGAGCTTTACAGAAACTTAGACTCTGTCGTTCTCTGTCATGACAAGATGATGTATTACCTGTAAATAGCCACAGAAACATTTCCTCAAGATGACAGTATAATGAATGGCGTGCAGCTGAAACAAATTGGTTGCTTTTCGGTCAATTACCAGCATGATGTCATCAAAACGCAGATTACATACATAACAATCATTTCTAGGAGGAATATAAATCCATTTTCTTGTTTTATGATGTTTTAGCTTGATTTTATGTAAAGCGTAGTTTCAAGACGCCATTATTTTTAGTGGTTTTACCAATGCATAAATCCAAACCGTTTTGTTATTTTGAGCACTACAAAGGAGTAGATTCAATACCTAACATCAACCTTAAGTCTAATGTTGAGCATTATATTCATTCAACTGTAAAAAGTAACAATAAAATCCTAGAACTAGATTCTATTACGATATTAAAACCAACACAAAAGCGTATGAAGATTGAGAGTGATTTGATGTAGTATATTCTATGGGGTCGAATCAAAACGAAGGAGACTTGCAAAGACGGTACTAACTGGTACCATATAACGTAGCACGTATTATACGTACTGTTATTAAGGCTGTTCCACCCTGTTTTTCCATTTTCTAAAATATGAGACTATTTAAAACTGTAGTGGATGAAATAGAAACCTGGCACTATAAGAACACTTGAACAATTTTTTCAATTTTTTCTGATCGGGCACCCGGCATATATTGCATCTTAAAAATGGTTTCAAACTGTAATTGTATCTAGCACATCGTTCAACGTAGATAGCTGTGTTTCTGTGACATTTATGTTTGATTGTTTTTCTAAACTTTGAAAAAGAGTAAACATGGAATTTTACAATTTTTTATGTTCCACGAATTTTTTAGATAACCAGTATTTTTTTGTCAATTTGTACCGGAAAACGGAAAAATTCGCAGGGGTCACGGATCCGAAAAATCCCTTTTTTTCTCTTTGTTAAAGCAAAGGTGGGGTGCCCGATCAGAAAAATTTGAAAAAAAATATTTTGGTGTTCTTATAGTGCCAGGTTTTAATTTACTATTTACTATTTTTAAGATGCAATATATGCCGGGTGCCCGATCAGAAAAATTTGAAAAAATTGTTCAAGTGTTCTTATAGTGCCAGGTTTCTATTTCATCCACTACAGTTTTAAATTGCCTCATATTTTAGAAAATGGAAAAACAGGGTGGAACAGGGTGGAGTACGTATAATACGTGCTACGTTATATGGTACCAGTTAGTACCGTCTTTGCAAGTCTCCTTCGTTTTGATTCGACCCATTTACTATATTTTGACAAAGTTGCATATTTTAGAAAATGGAAAAAAGGGTTGTTGGGTGAGCTAAAAACAATTTTTTACATATTAAAATGTACATTTAAAAATAGTTTGTTCACAAAATCCCCTGAACTTCGGATACATTCTCGAGATCGACAGATGTATAACGCGCAAGACTCTGATTCGGGAGGTCCCTGGTTCGATATCAGCAACAAGCAATCCCGACTGAAAAGTTTTCAAAACTATTCTTCTGTCGTTATGCGAATGCAAGATATTATTAATTCATCTCAAACTGCTCTTTGGCATTACCATATTAGATTTAGCCGAGCTCCAAAATACCTAGTTATACTTATATACACCTGAAGAGGGGCATTCAAGTTGTTCCATGGGGGATAAAAATAACAATAAGGAAGGACAGTTTCAAGTTGACGGATAAATAAATAGATAGATGAATCTGGTTGGTGAAGTCTTCAATTAAGGAAGATATCAAAATGATAAACTGTAAAAAGATTTGAATGCATGTTATTCGGTAGGAACTCACCAACTTATCGACCTCTATGTATGCATAAACCCTGTATATCAAAGTCACAATATTTCACAATTCTGTGCCTTATATGTATATAGATATAGGTCCATTTGGAATCCTTGCATTGTTCATATGGCAATTTGCAATAACTCTCGCATCCCAAGACAAGTATCCAACTTTATTTCTCTATATACGTTCATAAAGTTTTAGAAATGGGATCCGTCCACAGCTAACAAGAAAGTATTTTAGGTAACCCCATGCACGGATATGTGCATGCAAGTGTACGGGCGATTTCAAATCGATAACATAACTTATTGTTATAGTTGAAGTAAATCATCATTGATATGCAAACAACTGTTATATGGAAAGTAAACTCTGTTATCCACCATTTTCTGCTTTAGATAAAGATATTTCATGCAAAAATCGAACAAGTACGGGTATGGAAGTACCTAGAAGAGGGAGCGAAGCTACTTAAGCAACAGTTCGTCGGCGAAGAATACATAAATTAGTAATACTTTTCTTTCCGTTGTTGAAACAACGTCGTTGGTGGAGGTGCCGGGTATTTATATGCAACGTTTGGAATCACTGGATGAAAGGGCCGTACGATCTTACACAAAAAATCACTTCTTGCTTGCAAGAAGAAGAAAACGTTTGAAGTAAAGCAATATTATCACAGAAAGTTAATCAATTTTTATTTCTAATCACACACTCGTCTGATGAGGGGGTAGCTATATTCTTGGTCATAGACCTTATTTACACCAACCTGTCCTGTGTGCACCTTTCTGCTTTTACTCCGTCCCACCATTCGCCATTTCCTTTAGATAATTGAATACGTCATTCCCTATTTCAAATAAATAAACATACAGGTTGGGGGAGGAGGGTGGGGGGGAGCATTACTTCCAGTTAGGCCTACTTTCGCTTTTTGTTTTCGTGAATTTGCGGGGTAGCCAAACTTCATACAACTTCTTCAGTCTTCTCTTCATGTTTCTTCTCCCATACTCTGTTAGTTGCTAATTATCAATTTCTTCCGATCTTCCCACCATCATCTTTCCAATTCTACCTCTTCCCATGATCCGCCTATCTCATTGTCTTCCAACTTTCCTCTTAGTCCATTCCATCCTTCCAAACTCTCTACTCGCTTCTTCCCGGTTTAATTCATTTCATGTGTCCAAATCATTGTAATATACATTCAAAATTATTACCATTATTAACTCGGATCTTCATGTCCTAACCTACACCATGCATGAAACAAAAATGCAGTTTTTATTTATTTTATTTATTTGTTTGTTTGTTTGTTTCTTCATTCATTCATTCATTCATTCATTCATTCATTCATTCATTCTTCCTTTCTTTCTTTCTTTCGTTCGTTCGTTCGTTCGTTCGTTCTTTCTTTCTGTTCTTTCTTTCTTTCTTTCTTTCTTTCTTTCTTTCTTTCTTTCTTTCGTTCGTTCTTTCATTCATTCATTCATTCATTATATTATTATTATTTTATTTATTTATTTATTTATTTATTTATTTATTTATTTAATTAATTATTTATTTATTTAATTAATTGATTAAATAGTTAATTTATTTATATATTTTTTTAAACGTCTATCCTATAAACCTGTAGCTCCAATCCAAATGTAACCATCGACCATGAGTAAATCAAGGGGTCAGTTGTACTTGCATCTAGTACACCCAGCCTTGATATACTTCTGGTCAAGGGTATAACCTGTATTGCACTCTAGTGTACGATGTATTGGTATGTCTCTGAAGGTATGTCCGGAGGGTCTCGCCGTGCGGGAGTGGGAGGGGTGGGGGGCTCAGGAGGCACGATGCTGATCAAGAGCGTCTCGTTGTTCCTGGCGTCGGGACGCCGAGCGTCGGCCAACATAGCCGCGCTCAGAGCGTCGGAGAGGGCGGACGCGGCGAACAAAGCGGGACACAGGGGCAAGAGGAAAGACCGCAACAATACCATGGACGAGAACGCTAAGGTAGCGGGGACGAACAAATGTTCGACAAAGATGATGGAACAATTAAGGAAGTCTACACACTTTACAAGGTATGTAGTCCATCAAGTTTTGTATTGTGATTTAAAATATATTTTGTGCGGATGTAACGTTTTGTGCTGCGTTCCTTGATGCGCGTTCGAACTATACGTATACGAGGCGCGCAACCAATGAGGTGGCTTAGTCTGAACTTTAAAACATGAGTTATGTATCTTTCTTAAATAGCTTGAACCAGGTTGAAGTTTTTTACCCTACGCATGTAACCAAATGGCAGTTATATATTTGGGCTTTACTTTGTGTGTATTTTCATTAACCAATAATCGAAACCATAATTTAAGTCACTTTATTAAAAAAAAAAAAAAAAAAAAAATACTGCTTTGACTGGTGATGGTGTTGTATGCTGCGTGTTGCTTTTGTCAAAGAGTCAAAATTGTTAACAAATTGAGGAAACTTAGTCAATAGTCAAACAAACAAACAAACATGCATTGATAACGATTTGTCAACCCTAAATTCCCATCAAACGTCACGAAAATATGTTGAAAGACTTTGTGTGTGCAGCACGCAGCTGTTGTTGGCTTAATGGTTTCTAGATTCATACATCAATAGAACAGCGTGGCTGATAAAACCATTTCCCCATTTTTTATTGAAAAATCATTTCCTTTTTATCGAACGTACATATTTTTGTCATTTTATATGTAAACGTGTATGTTTTTTTATCGGAAATTTAAATTGTCTCAACATTATTCTGATAATACGTTATTATTTGTTTTGGTTTTCAAAAATATCATTTTTTAAATTTCAAAATATAAATTTTTATATATTTCCAGTTCTAATAGTTAATCATAAATAGTACATATTGAGCTCGAAATAACACATCAAAATAATTATATAGTAAAATATTAACGCTAATAAGATATTTTAGGCTGTCATGACCTGTGAATTGGATCTGATTGTTACCTGGGTAGTTGCACCGTGTCGATAGTGAGTTGTCTATCAACGTTTCGCCACCCATGTCGGCGGCTTCTTCAGGACTGACACGACGCAACAACCAACTCAATAATGTTATGTTTTAAGTAAGCTCCTCCAATGAAATCAAATTCATGTATAAATACATAAAACAATGTTGTTGAATGTATTCTACTTAAGACTGTTTGCCAAGCTCGGGCCAACTTTTTTTACAATGTTAAATGCCCATTTAAAAAACGCGCACGATCGTCAAATCCAGCTAATTTCACATACATAACGTACAGCTTTTTTACCTTTAATTTTCATCAAAAAAAATTTCATTTTTGGGAGGCTGTTCAGAAAGAATGAGCGCGTGTCGCTATCAAAGCACATTTAGGCATTTCAAATAATTGTCTCCTACACAAAATTGGTAAATTACTACAAATTAACAGTTCGGTGTCATATTTACGGTCAGTTAATACGAAAAGTGAGCAAATTTTGGAAAATGTGCCTTGATACCGCATATAACACATTCTTACTTAACATTTTGGTGCAAACCACAACCCGATAGGACCAACGATAGAGCTTCCAAGTGATCCAGACATTATCTCTGCGTTCTGCGTCAAAGTCTGGTTTCCTCTATCTTAGCCAACAGAGCAATAAAACTAATAATAGAAGAGTTTATACAGGATTCGCGTTTAGAAATATTGCCAAAGGCAAGACTTTTACCCTCCAATGTAATTAACATGTTCATTAGTTTGTTCCAAAAGAAACTAGTTTGACGCCAATTAAAAGTTTCTAAAGCAGTTTCTAACTGCGTGAAGTTATAAAATCCAATCAAAGTTTGTGTGAATTACCAGACAGGAGATTGAATCCTTGTGTCGCGTGTACCGGAGGTTGCTCTCCACCACCTCGTTCAACTTCATCTCCCCTGCTGGTGGGGGTGGTGGGGGTGGGGGAGGGGGAGCCTCCAGTTCGCCACCAGTCGCCGTCCCGGGCATCGCAGCGGCCGCCGCGTTCAACTCGGAGGTAACACATCACTCAGAACAAACAAACGAAACTTCCACTTAGATTGAAGACTATTTCCGTTCTTTCCTATGGAACAAAGGCCTTAGGTGTTAACTGTTAACTTCCAAAACTTTTATGGCAGTTAAAAAAAGTTTGTTCAAAGGTAAGTGTGATCATTAAAATTGTTTACTCTCTTTGTTTTGAAAGCCGGAGTTCCTCAGACACGAACTAGTGTCAATAAATGGCGTAATGATGGGTGACACGCCTATTTGATCCGTGAAGTATCTTACAGCCAAAGCGAAGGTTTAATTTGTTATGGGACTCACGAGCACATCGGCAATTATGTTTTGAAACAATTTGCACGTTTACAAACGATTACACTAAATGTTATGTTTTATATGCACATACCATACAGTCATACACTATTTGTTTCGAAGGACACCGCATGCCTAATAGGCTTACTTGTAACACACTATAACTAGGTGTTGATTGTGAGAATTGTGACGGAAATATCCAGATATATTAAATAACTCATCCCAGTATTCTTATTATGAGTTGGGAAATGGGGAAAAATTCAGTCAGGATTTCCGATGTTAGCCTCCCGAACGTAATCAGCCCTTAACAAATTGTTTGTCAAGGAAACCAGAAGGGTATTGATAAAAATTCACAATATTATAATTTATTTTATATGTTCTGGTGAAAAACCTCATGCCTAAGCGATACTATCAGTAGCCCAGTAAATTGTTCTGTGTAGGCTACATTTTTGTGCTTTTAAACCAAGTTTTTATCAACATAATGTAACAATGAATGAGGCCAAAGGACAAAGCAGATAATTGATATAAAATATTGGAATAGCATACAAATTAGTTACATCATTTTCTTTTGAAAAATAGTTGTCTGAAAATATGTTAAATTTTTGAAATTTTTTGGGGGAATTTATTTGCAACATAACAATGTTTATGGACGTAGTAAATATGAGGGACGAAGCTTAAATATAAGTATCACCTGTCTGTCCATCCGTGCGCCTGTGCGTGTGTCACGTCTCACGATAAAAGCCAAACACGACGTCCGATTGAAATGCAGATTTTTTGTTCCAACTGCCCTTCAACAACTTTCATAAAAATGTTTTTGTTTGAAAGTTTGAAAATCTATGACCCGGCACCTCCACCAAACGGCGGCAAACTTTCGGCCGGCACTACATGCTAAACATGTTTGCTGAATATTAATATCGATGTCATAATCATGGCCACCTGTAAAGCAAACAAGCATGAGTGCGGGAGAACCCAAAATAAGAAGCAAACTTACCGCAATCATGTGTACTCCCCTACTCCCCTTGGTGAAGGTATACAGATTACATAGACGACGATGATTTTGGTTGCTTAAAGTCTCTATTAATGCACTAGGCTATTTGAGATGGATGTATGGTGATAGATGTGAGTACGATTACAAAAAAACATGCCTTATGAGAGATTCGAAACCATGGTCCTCGAAGAGCCATACGCTTCGGACCTGCGCCATAATCGTATGTGCCAACGCGGACGACCGATAACATAGAAATTCTACTCTAAGAGGGAGGGATAGTAGCGAAATTAAAATCACGCGAAATTACAGTTTTTTCGTGATATCTCGAGTAACTATGTAAATATCTAAAAACTGATATGCAGACAGCCCTGGTTTTGTTAGAGCAATATAATGCAAGAAAAATATTCAAATATAATAATCCGTGCGGTTTGATAAGATATGCATGTAATTAATTAAATATATCTTATAAAAAACTTAATTACCATCAGATAACAATATTGTTTCGTACAGGCTATAGTTCTACCAAAACAACAGGGTTGTCTTGCAATCAGTTTTTAGATATTTGCATCGTTCTCGAGATATCACGAAAAACTGTAATTCGTTCGCGTGGTTTTAATTTGGCGACTATCCCATCCTCTTAAGGGGAGCAGGTCTTCATCCAATAGTTGAAGGGTAATGTCAAAAACGCATGTGAATCGGCGGTAATGTTAAGTTTTTATAGTGAGGCGTGACATCACACACATGTAGACGTACGGACGGCCAATAACGTGATGCGTAAAGAGGAGATTAGCTCCCAAAAAACACCAGCAAAACAGAAAACCCTCTAACAATAGTTCGTCTTCTGCAGGGTCTAGACCGAGTGGTCTTCAGAGAGCTGATTCACAATACCTTCGACCTAGTGACAGAGGAAGTCCTCATGGACCGCATCTTCTGCGCCTTTGACCGCTACAACGACGGCGTCATCGGCCTCGAGGAGTGGGTGACAGGGCTGTCTGTCTTCCTCAAGGGTACTCACGACGAGAAGACGGCGTTCTGTTACCACGTCTATGACCTCAACAGTGATGGCTTCATCACTAGAGAAGAGATGCTGCATTTACTTAGGTCGGTGAAGCTCTTTTTACATTCTGACCAGCTCTTTGTCATCGCTAGTATTCGTTTGTTACCACGTATATTTGGTCAACATGTTTTGACTATCCCTATAATGAAAACAATAAACTTTGTTAGATTGAAAGTGTCAAATTATTATCGTGTTATGTCAATATGAAAAAATGTAGTTATCACATTTTGTAGAATGATCAAATCTGGAACCTGACTGGAACTTTACAAATACAAATCATTGGACTTTTGACTGTTATATACATAAAATATTTTTATTTATATTTGGAGCTTGAACTTTTACCATCTGAACAGTTCTGGATCTGTCGAAGAAACCAAGTTGCTTTATTAATTTTAATCTTTTTTTTTCACTATAGCTCTGAGTTTCCAATCGTAAGGTTATTACTTAGTAGTTAATAAAATGCTACATTTATGTTCTGTCATAATAAGGTGAACCAATTTAATAAAAAATTCATTTGAAGATGAACTTCCAAAGCTTTTGTCAAAACAAAACATTGAATTGTGACTTGGTAGTTTTTTTTTGCGCTTAAATATTTGCTGTTGCATTTCGATTTATTATTGCAATGCCTGATCATTGTTACTGTTCAAACGCCAACCACTTTTATACCACCGTGTCCAACAAAATCGATTCAAGTTTGAGAATCCTTGATATTTTTCAGGAACTGCTTAGTGAAACATCCTCAGGACGAAGATCCTGACGAAGGTGTTAAGGACCTAGTTGAATTAGCTTTGAGGAAGTTAGATTACGACAAGGATGGGAAAGTTTCGTTCCTAGACTTCCAGATGGCAGTGAGAGAAGAACCTCTACTTCTTGAAGCTTTCGGACAATGCCTTCCTTCGGAGACTGCCTGTCAAACATTCATGTCAACACTATAATACAAAGTACGCCTTTCTATAGAGTACATAATCTACATTAGTTTTCTTAATTTTAGTTACTTCCTTTGTATACAGTCATAGAGTCTATTGAGGTACCTCAAATTATTTTTAACTTCAGAGTAACAGGCAGAATATATCTTTTAATGTTATTTGCCAAACGTGATAACAAATTCATGATCTCCCTCCTACATTCCAATCTACAAGTTGGTGAAAAGTTAAAGGGTTTTATTTTTATCTAGTAAATAAAGTTATAACATCTACATTCCATATCCATCAGAAGGTTGTTTAAAAAAATATTAAAATTATCTAATTTACAATGTGGTTAGAATCGAGTATATGGAGTATATGTGTGAAAATAATGGAATAGATATTTTTAAATATTGATTACATATTATATTTCTACGTTATTTGATATCTAGATATCTTCTAGCTTTATATCTTACTATCGACACATAAATTGCAAGTAAAAAACTGCAGGAAAAACGTAATAATAATTACAAAAATTAAATCCTGAAGGGGTACATTAGAAGTTACCCCATTTTTTTAAGTTTAGAAATACCTCTTCTCAGAGACCTATACTTGATATATTATGTGGTTTGATTTCCTAATTCTAATTGTGATTAATTATACCCATAGATATCTGATATCACTATGTTAAAAATTATAAAAATTATTCACATCAACCAATTAAATCAGAAAACGGTTTATTGTACATCAAGAAGTTAGCTTCTTGATTTTCTACTAAGAAATGTTAGGTCTAATGTTAATTATTTACATCTATTTGCTAAAGCTTTTTGTAATTTATAACGACATACTATATGTACTGTTTACATGTTAAACCTAAGTAGTAACGACCATTATAATATGATCTGATGATGAGGGCTAGCACGCAAGCTCGAAGTAAAATGTGCGCCTCGGGAAAGTTTTGCGTTTTCGGACTTCTTTGTACAGTGATTTTCTAACTACCTTCTAACTTTCACCTGTTTTTGTACAGGATCCGATTTCCCCTCGAAACGTAGAGTATAGTAACAAATTTATATTAGTACAATTCTCATGTCACAATAGAAATATGTTTCAATACTCATAACTACTGGTCTTATAAGGAGAATTTCGTTTATTTTACTTGTTTAATGTGAATTGATGATAAACACTTTGTATTGTTTACTCTACTTGTGTAATATTGTGTATATGCAGGAATAAATGAATTGAAAATTGAAATTGAATTGAATTAAATTGATAGATGGGAAAATGAAGAACATATCAATTAAAACAGATTCGCCAGAATGTCCGGAGAGCGAAATATGTGTTTAAAATCTCTGTTTCCATCTAATAATCTGTATTTTGTGTTATGATTTATGACCCCATGAAAATTCAAATCAGTCATAAGATTTTCTATTTATTTATTGGCAATGTAATGTAGATTTAATCTTATTGTATTATATGCAAGGGTGGATATGTATATTCACAACATCATTTGCCAAGTCCAAAATATTAAATAGGTAATATATAACGTAAAATATGCATGCAAATAACGTTATCCGCTGTGCGATGGCACATACGATTAAGACGCTGGTCTGAAGCGTATGGCTCTATGAGGACGTGGGTTCAAATCCTACATAGGCCTAAGTCATGTTTTTTGTAATCGTCCTTCATCCTCATCTATCACCACTCATCGACTTGAATAGCCATAGGTGCAATAATATGAGACTTTAAGTCGCGTTGATGGATGAGCTTTTTTGGTTGAATTTTTCTGTCCAATGATAACTAAGTTTTTTGTATGCGTGGGTTCTCATTAGTTTTTCAAGTTCCATTGCAAAATTATTTTTTGTTGAATTAGGTTAAATTTATATAGTACTGCTATGGTTATCATTCTTCATATTTCCATTTAGTTCATAACGTTATAAAGCTCCTTCTGAAATAATGTATATGTGCCTTTTACACAATTCTCTTTACACACAATTACAAAAACACACAAACATTTCAAAACTGTTTTGGGCAACAAGAAGTATAAACGTTGCATAAACTTAATACCTGTAATACGAGCCATATACGTTGCTGATTGATGTACTGTTTTCACTGTGAGTTTTTCTATAGCAACAATTTCAAACGCTGATAAAAAATAAAATAATGTCAATTTGTAATTAGGTCGAGCAAGGCACGCATCAACAAGATAATACTGCGAATGCAGGCACAGTATTTTCTACAACACAGCTGCGTATTTTACAAAGCTGGTGAACAAAATACACTCTAGGACACTAGTAAATCAAGATTCAGAGAGACTTTACTTTATTGTATTGCACCTTGTGGGACACCCATCCCGTTGTCAATAAAGAACAAATAATAATAATAAATAATAGTAGTAGTAAAATCGATCATTGAATTTTGTGTCTGTATAAAATTATGTCAGTGTACATAACGTTATAATTTTATCCCACTTTACAAATCAGGTTATTTATTTGTCTAACACTCTACATCTTCAACATAGCTTGGAGATCATAAATGTGATAGAGGCCTGGGCAGAATAGATAACAAATTGCATTATTATCACATTCAAAAACAAATTCAATCACTATTATCAAGACTTCATAGATTTGCAGATAAGTAGTACGTACATATCTATCAAACCGTCTAGCTGGTCAATCTGATCACCTGCATAATGCTTTGTGTATTCAACATAGATTCTGAGGGTAGGCTTTTACTAAGATTAATACCTATCAATATTGCCAAGATACGACACTCGAGATTCCCTGAACAATTATTAATCTTGTGCACTTGTTATGTGTTATTTCTTTAGTTTTAATCTAATCTATAAATCAGTGAGTAACATAGGTAGTACATAGTCGTATTTGATAGCAAGATATGTGCATATAAGAGTTTTTAAGAAAATACATTTTCAGTCAGAATCTTGATTACTTACCTCCGCGACCTGAAGTAAATCAAGGACTGGATATACAACTAGACGCCTTGGTTTACTCATGGTCGATGGTGTGCATGGGGATAAAATTCAAACTGAAATAGTTATTTCACGTAATCAATGATTACATTTACTTGGTAAGCACGGCATGCGCCTGCAGAATGCGGATACTGCACGCAACGCATAGATGTAATACAGATTGCAGCCATCCAGGCGGAGGCAGATAGCTCAGTCAGTGATTGATTGAGCACCATTTCAATCACCAAACCATTGTATTATTTGCATCCGATTGATTTTACTTCCCAAAAACAAGTCTTAAATCGATCATGATTCCCTATTCCATGCGATTGGAGTCTCATAATGATCCCTCCACTATCTGATATTACTAAAGCAGGTCACTTGTAATAGCATGTCTGATGGGCGAGCGAATAGGAAATGCCACCGGTAGAGGAAATACACTCATTACATGCAAGACTCTCATTTGGGAAGTCGTCGGTCGATACCCTCCACCGGCAATCCTCACTGAAAGTTTTTCTAAGGTATTCCTCAATCAATCAATAACAATCTGGCATGTTCTCCCATATATCAAAACACACAACTTAAGTCAGGTTTCTAAAAAAATGTTAAAAATATGACCACGGTATATTGGCAATGCCAAGGTCGAGGTCACTTGAAACATCCATGAACAACAAGAATTAAAGCAGGAACAAATGGACAAAGCTTTCAACATGCATGAACATGTAGCAAAAGATTATCTTCTCCATTAAACCGGCAGTTAGCTAGCTATAAAGACAATCTGAGGTTAAATTATTAGTAAGTTGTGGTAAATCATCGTTGTTTATTGACAATCCTTTATCAAAAGCAATAAACAATGCAATACACTCAACGAAGTTTGAAAATGAAGGGTATACATTTAAGATCGACTTATCAATCAATAATTATTATATTAAACTGCACAATAGGGAATTAAACAGATTCTTGCATATATAACCATCCCACCTTTTATACATCATAATTTTTTACATGTTTGTGATAAAATTCTCTAAGGCACAATTATGAGGTTACGACTTCAGGCTCGTATACGTGCATTTCATGTTTCTCTAGCAGCGTTAGCATACAATTAATAAGTACATTTGAATGTTTTGGAATGAATTCTCAATGTTTATGTAAACCTTATGTTGAAATGTTCATGAAATAATTCATAGTTGGGTGACGAAATCAGTAGTATGTTTTATTTTCGGTCTACTAGCTGAAGGTGTTGTTTACATAATATACAGTCATATTCACACAAAGAAATCGCCTATTGAAGACCTCACGGGCGTCATATAACACATGATAATGTATACAAGGTTCGACACGACAGGAGTGGTCAGTGATAAGAGTGCAGTCAGTCAGTAGAAAGCTTTCTGAATCTGCAAGGTGATTCGTCGGGGATTCAAAGATGTGTCACTCCTCAGGGATCATTGCTAGTGCCGAGTTATAAGGTTGATAATGCATACAGGTTCAAATCGTCAGTGGTCAGTGATAAGAGTGCCTAGTCAGTAGAAAGCTTTCTGAATCTCAGCTATAGTTCCTTCAACGAGAATTCCAAGATGTGTCACTTCAGAGGGATCATTCCTAGGGCCGAGTTATTATAGAGACACCAATGTTTTAGAAGGAGCTGAATATAGAACAAAGTATTTAACGCGTTCTTCCTATCTTTAAACAACACGATATGAGAATAACATTTCTTAAACGAGTGACTGCATGGTTAGTACAAAGTGGGGCAAATTATTTGTTATGTACGAATATTTATTCAGATCGGATAAAAGCAGATAATTTCATTAAAAGGATATAGCCTTCATTTAATTTAAATTCGATACACTGTGCATCATGTTTTACCGTATTTATACACCGACTTTGATAAGATCCATCCATGAATAATTGCAAAGTATAATTTTCAATGCCATTCTAAAGATGCGAATAGAAAAACTTGATATTCTTACAATTTCTTCAATAGTGTTACATAAAACCCAGTGAACTATTACGTATTGTATTCTGACATAATTACTATCATTCTACATCCATTAAACATGTGCAGTGTGCACATTATATTTTACATTAGTTAACTTACTTATGTACACAATTATTTAATAACATTGAAGTAATTGTTATGCTGAATAGGTACTTTGTGTAAGCAAAGTAAGGCAGTTGCCTTTTTTAGTCAAACGGTGATGATTGCCTGTCATATCAGAATGAATTAAACACGAACGTATCTTGTAAGTAAGTGGAATAATTAGACACCTTGATGGAAATAAATGTGTATGTTTGCATTTAACAATGGTAAAGACCTAAGTATAGGAAATAAGCATAATAAAAATGGATCATGCCTATACAGATAAGTAATGTATATTATCTTGACGTTCGTCTTACAGATAATGTGTTTTTCTTTACGATATTGCTGGGGATGCAGCTAAACGAGGCAGAGGCCAGTACAACTCATTCGTGATGTAGGGAAGAAAAAATACCAAATGAACAATTTTACTTTTTTTTATCGAAAAAGTAGTCACGAAACAATATTAAGAAATGGGGTTATCGATTTAAAATAATATCACAATTTACCTGAAAAATCATTTGATTTTCTGCCTTGAGAACAAACATATGTTTTTTTTCATTATGAAATGTTAATATTTTACATATCAATTGGTTATTCAATTGACTGCGCATTTGCTAAAGTAGAATACTTCATGGTTCAGTCTTCATAAAGATCAGTTATCATCTGTAGTAATGATTTAGTCTCATAAGTTTTATTCAAAAATAATTTGAAGATATTGTTTAACGGTTTGATACAAACAAATAGTAATTAGTAGAAATCCTGTGTTTGTAACACAATTGACATTATTATTAGTTATAATGTTACTTTGACCCTCAAAACCTGATGTTCTTGACATTTTTATAAGATATAAGCATAAATATATAAAATGATGCAGAAGGCGGAAGTGAATGCAACAATTATACTTGCATGATACGTGCATGTTGATGAATTGAAAACTGGGAATATAATTCAAAACACAGAGTACTCAAAGTTCATACACAAATATGACATTTCGGTGAGTTCTTTCAAAGTTTATACCAACAACTGTCAAATATTAAGTTTTATCAGATAATTCCCACTGTATAAACTTTTGTAATAAGATATAGGATATTACAAGTTACAGTGGATTTTATAAGGCAGTAATTTAGATATTAATTGCATCATTATTATGACAATTTATTCCATAGGATAAGTCTTGGTCGAAGATAAATCGCATCATTTTGAATATATAAACCATAAATCATAACAGTCCAACTTGATAGTCTTGTTTCCTCTCGGCTGAGTTCTCACTGAAAAGTCAAAACTGAACAAAACATTCTTCTTCGCTTTGGCCTTGACCTTGAACTTCATGTCTTATAGTTGGCGGCCTTGGATTGTGTATCATCCGTATTTCTAGACTAATTGGTTAAATTACCGACTTACTTTCAAAATTGTGAGACCTTCATTGTTAAAGGCGTATCGTGTAACGTATACAAACAATGCAAGTATTATTTAATTCGCAAACGTAATACCCAATGAACCGTTATGGTACACTGGCCTTTATAAAAATAAAAACAACCACGAATAAAAATATAAATAAATACAATGTTTTATATCAACATAACTTTTGCATTTGAACATAATACAATCTTCCATTAACTTGTTTAAGATTAAATCTACTCGAGTCGAGTCAACATCATCTTTCCTGTTGTAGGGTACACTTGAGCTTCTCAGGGGTGTTGTGTTAGTCGCCTACAACTTCTACTTTACGTTAGGGTGATGAGGGATGACAGATGAAGGGTAAGGAAACCGACAGAAGATAATTTGTAAGACGTGAAACTTGGACTCAGGAGGACACAGGTTCGATACTCGCCACTGCTGATCCTGACTGAAAGTTTTGTCCAATATTTTCTTCTGAATGCAATTATTGAGTTAGTCCTCTTAAACATCTATTGGGAATCTCCTTCACAACTAATAGGGTGTTGGTGTTAATCCTAAGTCATCTGACGAGGGTCACTCGAGTAAATTTGGTGTGTGCCCTACAAAGGGTATAGATTTAACAAAATATGTATAAAGTCAAGGTGGCTGGATTTGAGCATGCACCCTACGGAATAAGAGCCGATGTGATAAAAAGAAAATAACATCTATTTTACATGCAATTTTAACTATTTATAATAATAAATTACTGTAATAATGATACATTGATTTGCATAATTCTATAAATTGTCCATGAAATACAACAGTTGCTGTAATAATGATTCATTAATTTGCATAATTTAAAAAATAACATTTTCTAAGATACATGTCCTGGGACACCTTGCATCTCTCTAGGTGACGAACTAGAATAGGGTTAGAGAAAAATTGAATGGAAATTTTATACAACTTTATCCTTTAGTTCGTTATGTGACCGAGATAAAACCTTGGAATCAGTCAGTATTGTGGTTGCCCGGTACTGAACCCATAACCTCCCGATCTAGAGTGTCGCGTACAGCTTGTGTGCTGCCTCAACCGAACTAAACGAGCTTGTTTTAAATACATATTTAATTCACTACAGGCTGAAGGTAACAAGGGTCGACTCGTCGTAGTCGACGCGCACAATTTCACAACACGAACGCCTAGCTCGTGACGCTCAAAACTGACACATTTCTGGAGGTTTTTTTTCAAGAGTTAATTGTTTCACATGAAAGTTACAATATGCCAATAATTGATTTAAAATTCATATGCGTGTGCGTGTGTAAGTCTTCCATTGGGAATAATACTAATTGTCTCTGGTAGAAATAGGTGAGTGGTATAAAAGATGTCTCTAAAAGAGCCGTTTTCTCTAATATCATTGATTAAACACTATTATATAGATTCATTACTTAAAAAACAAATTATATTAATTATAATAACGGTAAAATATGTGAAAATTAAAAAAAAAAAACATAATTAATAACTCGGTAACTCTTCATATTTAAACATGTGCATGTGATATTTGCTCTACAATATTCTGGTGTATTGCAACATTTCTTATTTTGCAGTGACACATGGGCATGGCTTGACTTTCCTCCCTCCCAATAAATGCTACTTTGGCATAGTTAAAGACGGTCCATCACGACACCATGTAAACAAGAGCAAGAACAGTGTGGAGGCAAAAAGCTTGGCTTCCAGGAGGATCTGCACCCATAGGAGTAGTTTCAAACACCCGTTTATTTGAATTTTGTGTTCATAATAACGAATAACCGTGAAGAAACTGCCCACTCTTGTATTGTTACGTGTTACGTAAAGGCGTCCTTGATTTTTTTGCAATGTGACACTTGTGTGACAGGTTAACATCTACACCAGCCGGCTTCTCGTGGTGACAAGGTGACATTGCACGTTGTACACGCCTTTCTTGCTAGGATTGTAATTAATACTTTTTTAGATTTACCGTATATATGTCTGAAATTAATACTTTTACTAGATACAACTTACTTTATAGTTGAATTACGTACATGACAAACATTGAGTTCCTAACTTCTTAGCATATTTCCATGCATTTTCAAGTTTGTTGGCGGGGTACCTATAAAATCATTGCCCTTGGCCCGGTTTCCTACGGGGAATAAATCGGGGAAAAACAGCTGAAACTTAGTATATTTTATTTTTTCTTCTTTTTTTGGATATTATTATATGTCTCATTAGACCATGCGCAGTCGACTAGATCAGCACTCCGTGATAAAACTAAAAAGGAAGTAGTTCCGTGATTGTGGATGTATTACAAATCGCCTTATGTATTTCATTAAACACACCAAATTTATAAAAATATAAATCAGCGGACTAACCTAAGTGCTGTGTACCCTCGAACCTAAATAGACATCTATTTTATTAATGATTCACAAATTAGGCATGATATTTTAGTTAATCACTCGATTTAATACTGAAGAAGTTATTTTTAATAGCCCTTGAATACACCTTACGACTCAGTCCATAAATCATGATCATTGCCACGAAGATGGTATAAAATGTTTTATAACTACACATTATAAACGTTAAAACGTTCACGAAGGTCGGGTCAAACACCATTGCATAAACATACTTAAGGATGGAGTGATATTTTTAAAAGTATCTAGTGGTAATAAAACTGAAAAAATCTCTTATTTATAAGAAAAATGTTTCGATTATTGTTAAGAAGTAACTTTAAAAGAGTTTTGCAATTCAAGATGATGAATGCCAATATATAGGGACGAAGGATAACTTCATCGTCCGTGCTGATGCGAGAGATCTTATGGGAGGCTATCCCCTCAGAAAGTTTGTTTAACTTTATACTCTGCACCTCCACCAAAAAGTATTAAAACAACGCTAAGCTTCGCTCCTATTTTTGGTGCAACCGTACCCGTGCTCGTCTTTCTTTATGACCGCAGAAATAAAATAATTCCAAACGTTATGTCATTAATTACAACCTTTGATTGATTCTGTAGTATCAAATCTACTCCGTTTTTAATTGACTAATTCTGCAAATAGGTGACATGTAGATCATTGCATAGCGTACATATTACCTGTGCTAGATTATAGCACAGCAACGGCGAGCCTTGTTGATATAACAAAACCGTTGTTTAAACAAAAAAGACTATAGCCATGTGCATTAACTATGGTTGTTCTACCCAAGGTGAATTCTAATGGCTAGAAAGTTAATTGAAATAAAAGTGAATAAATTAAATAGATGAGTCAGTATAACATCACTTCATTGTTCGTAGTATGCTACTAACTAAAATCAAATGTTACTAATTTTTCTCTTCTTACGCATGTGAAGAAATTTTGTTATTTTATTGAATGGTAGGGGGGCAGATAGAATATGACTCATTGGGGCATATATTACCAATACGGGACGTGGGTTCAAATTCCGAATATGTCACCCTTCTCATTCAAGCAACAATAACCACGTATCGTATTGTGAATAATAATTGTACTATTTAGGAGTGATAGCTTAAAATTACAATGCACGATCATATGTTTTTTTGTAAAAAATGATTTATTAAATTAAAACACTTTTAAAACATTGAAACTAACCAAAAGTAAACGCATGGCGACTAGTGAAAGCATTAAATATTTGGGTATCACAATGTGAAATAATGAGGGATTTGAAGCTGTAGCCTTTTTACAAAAACTATAGGGGATGACCATGTCCTTGTTCAGCTCGAAACTACAGTGAAATGTTGAGCGTTATTCATAAAGCTTGAAATACTCTGAGAAGTGTCAAGAAGAAAATCTGGTGTAACACTCACTCGTGGTAAGTATGTCTATGTATTGCGTTATGAATCACGATTCACGCCTTTATCTATATCCACTCTTTGGCATGCGAAATGATTGGAATATGTCCATCAGCCTGTTTAGTATGAGAAAACTTCATCACATTGAAGTATTGCGTTGACTAAACGATGATAGCCAATCGTTTATGATTACTTTGTTGTGATTGTTATGGAGTTTATACTTTAATTAAAAGTGTTGTTAATAACAAGCGATTGTGCACTACCTCACGGCAAAGTTACGTGGTTGTCATAAATATCATGCTTTGTAGTGTTTGTTCCTTAACGAAGTCCTAGAACAAGTATTAATACTTCACAGTTTTACAAAACGAATACGCCCAACTCAATATATGATAAATTCATAAAACATACAAAACAAGTACTAAACCACAAGCAACAACACTGTTGCTACTGCTGCTGCCACTGATATCAAGCCACTTCCAATACCGAAAAATTACTTGATGAAAACTATAAAATAAAGCTTACTAGACTTAGAACAAAGTTTCATTGATCTTTGGCCTCAAAACTAACTGCATAATAATTATGTAAGCTCTTCTTGGTACTTACTTTAAACACATATCATACTTTTCAATCATAAGAACGTGTCACTTTCTTATGGTTCCAATATTTATGAGATAAAGTGAACAACGTCTATATTGCTACAAAATCTTCAAAACTAAGTTGAAGGCTATAGCAAGATTTTATTTATCTCCCCCCTTCTGTTTTGAAAATGCTGAAATTAATTTATAGAAGACTTATTGTCAAATAATGTTGGTAACCTAGGAACGAGTTTAAGTATTTGACGAAGAATATAACACGAACATTGTGAACATATTTTGCACATCCCTACAAATGCAACACACTGCACATTCCAGCTAAAGGCACTAAATTAAAATAGCTGTTCAAAGTCTAGCGCCGATTGAGTTTGAAGTGGAATCGTAAGATGATGGAGCCTGCTTCACATACAGCCGGTTGACGTATGAGTTAATATTATTAGTATTAGTGATTATACATCTCACCCACCATGCTACAGGTGTATTTCATGCAGGGGCTCGTCAAAAGTCACACAAAATATAACTTGACATTACTCATATTATTGTTATTTAATTAGGTGTTTCAATGTTTCCTTCTAAGGTCGTTCTTATGATAGCATTTGTTATTATTTTGAAGCGAGGTGTATAACCTCGGCCTACACTATTTCAAAATAAACACCTTCCCATGTGAATGACCAGGCTTAGACTACGGCACATGTTCAACTTTGTTCGTGCGCGATGGGTGCATTAATTTGTGCAGGAACTAGTGGGAATTAAACTATCAACGTTTACAAGACAATGCAAGGTAAACCAGAACCAATTACTCGCATTACAATCTAGAAGGTGTTGATTTAATGCACGTGTTTAGCTTAGATACAGACAGGCAGACAGACAGACAGACAGACAGACAGACAGACAGACAGACAGACAGACAGACACGTGGTTACATATCAGTGAGGTAGTGAGTGATTGTGTGTGAGTGAAGTCTTGTGTACTGGGAAATAAGAACAACAGACATGGCACCTCCACCAACTTGTCACCCTAGCCACAGCTAATTATCAATCTTCTAGATATTTGAGAATACGAACTAACCACTTTGTACCTTGTTGTTTTTGTTCAGTTATGTACCCCAGTTATGTTTTGTTTACGTTATGTGAGAGAGGTGGTGGCGGTGAGAATATTTCCACACTCTTCATTCAGGAGCTCCTTCATAAAATGTTATTTTATCATTTTGTAAAGCAAATTTATCGTGATTATTGTCTCCAACGTGTACACAATGCTGATATGAGCTACTGGTATCGTTATCTAAAGTTTTTATTCAACCTTTCTAGTACCTAATCTTTTGAATTCTTTGTTTTGACTTTTGATATTTTCAACATTTTGAAAAGCTGTAGAAAACAAAAAACAACAACAAATTCAAGAACAAAGAAGCTCATATCAAAAAAGTTGCAAGGAAGAAGTGACGTCCATCATTGCACATGATGGCTTTGAACGCTGGCTGTGTAGTGTGTACGTCCCATGTCCTTGGCAGACAATCAATTTTCGATATTTTTATTATTATGATATATGAAGTTTACCTATTTTGTAATGGTTTTACAGATTTGAAAGCCATTATGTTGATATTTGACATGCATTATCAATGGTATCTTTATATTTCTCATTATTTATATTTTGTTAACTGATCATAACCATCTCCTTCTTTATCTCCGTGAATCATTTGCCATTCTGTTAAGGTTTCTCTCAGTTCATCAATAATATCATTCAAATTTGAGCTTGTAGGTCGTTAAAATCGGGTACTTCATGATAAAATTATTTTTATCTCGAAATTAAATTTACAAACTAATCAAAATACATTATTTCTAGCCCATATTGTCAGTTGTAAGGATGTACTGCTTTTATGAGATTTTCTGCAACTCCAAGGATACACATTTACATTATTACATACGTATGTGAATTACTTCCACGTTACATCCATCATAAAATTTGACTTTGATGCTATTATAGCAGAAATTAATCAATATTATGTTGATGTGATCTTGCATTATGCATATGATGACACCCTTTGTACAAAACGATAACACTTCATTTTAATGTAATGATGATATTAAAATTATATATTCTTATTACGAATCAAAATGATTATGGCAGTGTTGAATAAAAAATGTAATTAGCATTAAAACGAAGAATAAATCTTGTGTACCTTTTAGTTGAGTGCATAATTTACAATTTAATACACAATAATCCAATAGATGCACACCAGAATGCACATTAGAGTAGCATTAGCATTATACAGTAGATTGTAAATTACTAAGTGTTTGGTGCTGCACAAAAGATAAACAAGGAGCAGGAGCATGACTTGTCGCCAAATGCTACATTGCTTGCTATGCGTGCCTAATATGGCCCGTGGTGCTTAAGCTTTGAATATCGCGCCATATGAAGTAGTTAATCTCACAGCTAAGAGGTTGCGCTACAAACCAGATAGTTTTCAGCAGTGTTCAATTTTGTGGAATGAACAAGTTTCTTGACTAGTCGGTGAGCTAAATTCAAGATATGTGTAAGAAAAGGGTTAAACGTACTAAGCAGGATTATGAAATGCGGTATCTAATATTGGTGAAAGTTGGTATTTATTAGATTTTATTTTAAATATGACATATCTGGTGCAATCGCTATAGCGCAACTAAACAGTATTGGTTTTTGATATATTTTGTGTGTGATTTTATTCCAATCTTTTTATTTTTTTCCCCCAATGTGTATTGATAAATGATAAGAAGTAACGACAAACGAATTACACCCACAGCTGATCCAATTAAGTTCCTTCACGTTTGTAAAGCGATTGATAGAATAATCGAGATTAGGTATGCAAAATGTGTAGAGTTGACGCCAAAGATGTAAAGTACTTGATTTAATATACATGGTATTTATTGTGGGAGAAGGGCGGGGGTTGGGTTGGGGGGTAGGGGGGCAAATGATGCTATTTTGCAATATTTTAAAAATAATTAGCTCGGTGTTATTCGCGAAGAATAGATGTGAGATTTGTCGTTTCGTTTACTTTGCTTAATTTGCTGATTTTTTTCTTTTTATGAAGGATGATTGATAATATCAAAAGTTATTCTAATTACAAGCATGCGTACGGGAAAACAACAAATTAAGAGCGAAGCTTTCCGTCATTAACTAATTATGATATGAAGCTTGTTCCAGCGTTCATCTCCCTTGGTGGAATTGCCGAATAAATGTAGATTACGGATAGTCCAACTTTATGGCGGGGGGGGGGGGGAGGTGCACTAGTCGTGTACCTCTTATCCACAGGGCCACCAAAACCATTCCGTGCGATCCTTATTGAAAGATAATGTCAACAAAAACGTATGTTAATGGGAGGTCGTGTACGGTTTTTATCGTGGTTCGTGGCACACAAACAGACAGGCGGAGAGAAAAGTGATGGATGTAACGGAACTTCGATCTTTGAAAGTCGAAGTCAGTTCGTTATAACAGACAGTCTACAGTGGAAGATCTCGTATACAAAAGAGTGGTAAAAACAATCTTTTTGCAAGCGGTCTGTATTAATCAATTAATTTATAATTTAATGAATAACTAAATACGAAAATGAATAAAACCTTTTTCATAGGGGGGGTTTGCCCTAGCCCCCCCCCCTACCTCCCCCCCGAATGTTTCAAGCTGGCGCCTAATCCGCGCGACCTTGCACGCTGTACCGACCGCGTGCAGGCCTAGCCGTCAGTCAGTAGCTCTCGTTGCCGGAGTGCGAAGCGGCGGCATGCGCACAACACATGGATATCAGTTCACATAGATAACAACTACATTAAAAGGATTTACTCAACAGCCAAACAGTTCTGTTGATAACACTATCTTGGCAGTGAAGGTGAGTTTAGATTTTGCTGTGCATTTTCGGTTTATTTTCGGTTGTTTTTCGTATTGTTTTTATTGTTTTTACCTGTCACACTTATAAACAAACTATTTTAGTACCTACATTTTGTTTATGATATATTCCTGAAATTCAAGGATTTCTAATGGGGCCTCTTCAGCACATAGTATTGGGAAGACGGATTCCTCGGAGTGAAAATAGAATTCAATCACTAGTAGTAGATTTATGACTGAGTAAAACTCAAGGAAACCTTTCAGTCAGGATTGTCGGTGTTGGGGTTTGACTCTACGGCATCCCGAATGAGAATCATGCGTCCTAGCACGAATTATTTTTTTGTTTATCTGATTTCTAGGATGGTAATTTCAAATTACAAATTTGTATACAAAAGAAATGTTCCTTGTTTTGCGAAAACTTCTGAAATACTGATAACTTCACGTGAATTTAACTAACAGAATTCGAAACCTTAATTTTGTAACTCAATTAGTTTTTGTTCATTCAATTTCGCTGTTATCCACACAGTCAGAATTGCAATCAGATGTAATTTTCTAGTTCTACACGTGCAGATCATAAAATTCTTATCGGAGTGATTTTGGTTTAGATAACAAAACGATGCCGTTAAAGTATTGAGCTGTACAGTAAAAATAATTGGGTAACAGCTGTATGTAACCAACTTGAAATTTGGGCAAACTAAAACGATGGAAATCATAATTAATGTAATTTTATTCAATGCCAATAGTTGTTTTAAAGATTTTAAATATATTTATTGAGACTCCGAAAATTTGACGACAATTATTTATATCACGATGTTGTGGTCCACTTTTATAATTCACATATTGAGTTTAGCCTATTCACAAGCGCGCCAATTTTATACTCATACATTATTATGCCCTATTATTTAGGTTGAGATAATTTTTTATTGGTAGGCACGAATGTTCATTCAAATTAAATTTATTGACTTTAAGCCGTTTCCAAGTATTTTCACATCGATTTCTGTAATTATTTAAAATATCAAGTGTTGACAAGCTTCAAAACAAATCAATTGTCTTGCCATAGTAATTTTGAGTTTATTTTAGAAAATGTACCTATAACTGCGAGTCGCATTTGTCAATTTAATGGGGATCTACTTAAATTTAATTTAATTTCTTGCGGGAAACCTGTCAGGGACAGCTGCATGGTGTCTAACTTTGGTATTAAGGACTAAAGACTAAGGACTAAGGAGTAAGGGTAAGTTGTGAAGGGAACGTCCAAGGGTAATTTAAGAAGATTCAATCCCTAGCATTCGCTCTAACGACTGAAGAACACCTTTCGAATCTTTCAGTCGGGGTTGCCAGTGGTGGGAATCGAATCCGCGACCTCCCAAGTGCATCATGAGCTACACGTGTATGTGTATGTTGGGTACCTGCTTATTAATACACTTCAATACACATGCCGAAGGGTCAAGAGTATAGTGCATACATTATCGAAGGTACTCTACATGTGTGATGAAAGCATAATGAGTTAATTGCTTATTGCAAATTATCCCTTAGAAGGTATATAGAATGGTACTAGTACACCTGAAGTACACTGTTGTAACGTGAAATGAATATTGACTGTGGAAATCTTGAATTATTTTCATTCTTTCCGTTTTTTAAGCTATCAAATACAATATTATTTTATGGATAGGCGACGTCTGTAGAACTACATTGTACTGTTGTACATATCATTTGCATCATCTAGCTCTTGTCGACAAGTAGTAAAAACATTAACTATGAAGTCAAGGTTTATTATTAGGCGGTATTACGTTTGCAAGAGCCATACACCATGTGTTGGAAGATGACTGCTGGATGGTACAGCCATATGCGCGCCAGACCAGCACTATACGCACGCACACACACACACGCACATTTTACATACAAATAATTCGCAAGGAAATACAACACGATTCAGATGACTCATGCGTAAGTGTTTTTTGGCAGGTCGCCTATTCGATACCTATCAACGACTAACATTGAGACAATGCCGGGTTCGGGTCATAACACAAATACATCCGTTGCAGATGTCATACATAAAAGAGAAACTGAACTTCAAATGTTGGTTTCCCTTTTTATAGAACTCGAAGTGAGACTAGTTTACATTTTATTTCGTTTGGCTTCTTATCATCTTCGAATGAATTGTTCAACTGGGCTACCATACTGTCATTTGAATGGTGAATGAATTTTTTGTCAATTGTCGATTGTTATTAGCGTTGACATTGTCAGCGACGTAATGCAATGTGCATTAGATTAGGGTGATTGCCCTTGCTGACCCTCAAAGTGATAGATACAATGTTTTACTAACGCGGTCGTCCACATACTTTAGTCAATTACTGACATGTGTGTACCCGAACACGTGTTCACTGAGGCATGGCTGCAGGATTTCCCGCTTGTCTATACACGCGAGATAACTATACCTGATAATTACTGCATGCTTTAGCTTTTCCCGCTTTGTTCAATTGCTATGACCGGCCAGATAACTAACTATTTTAATTAATTATACATTGGTGATTTTTTTCCTAATGACTATTCGCTATCACTCTCTTATCCATAAGGCGAATAAAACATTATGTAGAATCTTTGTTATAACTTAATAAGCATAATAGAATAATAGCATGGTATTAAATTGCGCATTCTAAATATGCAGCACACTTTCAGACTTATAAAGTATTATTCAAGAAGGAATATGTATTTATATTTTTTAATTGGTCTCTTAAATGATGTTAGTGAATGAATTACGCCAAGCTATCTTAGTGATTTTGTTGGCTGGACTTTATTTTTGTTTGTGTGATAACTACTTTACTGACAGATGTAGCTCTGATATGATTCTACCGGTAGCTCCTGGTTTGATATCCACCACTGTCAATCCTAAGTGGTGAGACTCGATTTCCGCATGGAAATGAATGTTTCGATTAATCAGAATCCGTCCATAAAGAAACGATTCCAATACACTTGTAAGACTCGAGTTTCATTTCCGATCGTCGGAAACAATCTGTGACTTGCGGCTGTAGCAGGGGATATTACCATTGTTGGGTTAGTCGGTACCTTCGTTATAAAATTCTGTGTTTCCACCGCCATGCTTACCTAAGGAGTTATACTAAGGAGATACAGCCACATATTTATAAGGCAGTGAGTTTCTGGTTTGGCTGTGTTTTATCTAACCAGTTGATGACAGCAATCAACGTCAAATTATAAGGTAATTGTGAATTCATTATTCTAAACAAAAGATTGTGCAAACATATTGACTGATATTGATAAAGTATAAAATAATTTGATTTTAAACCAATTAATCAAGAACATTTCAAGCTATTAAAACGAAAAATATGATCATCAAAATAAAAATGGTGGACTATGTTTAGTATGAATTTGACGTCACTTTCGTTTTTCGGAAGAATTTCCGACAAATAAATACTAGACAAAATCGACTGCGTCGTCGAGGCTACCGATTGAAGAAAGAAGGCGTGGAAATTAACAAAACCAAGAAGATTTAGCGTTCAGTCTCACCCCACCCCAAATTGAAAATTTCCCCGGGGTTTTCTTGTGTAAATAAGGTGGTTGTTAGGGATTTATGTTCTTAAATAGTTGTAGCCTAGGACATTCTCTACAAACTATCATCTAAACCTATACCCTGCAAGAGGCATGATCTCCCTCGGACAGTTTTCCTACGTTTTTTTTTTTAAATTTCTTTTAACGCTAGGACTACACACATAATATAATGGTTTTCTGCGAAAATGTATCTTGGTAAATCTGCCCAGAGTACAATGCATGTGTTTAACTGGGTGTATAGTTTGGACAATTGAGAAAACCTCGGAAAAAGCTTTCAGTAAGGATTGTCGGTGGCGGTAATCGAACTCACGATCACGAATCAGAGTCTCCCGCTTCTTGCTTGGGCTATTGTCGATGCGGAAATGAAACTAATGTGTGTGTGTTTGTGAGCGAGAGAGAAAGATATATTGTGTGATTGATTGATTGATTGATTGATTGATTGACAAGGTATTTGTCTGGATTAAGAGAAGCAGAGAGAGAGTTAGCATGTATCAGACATAACTTTATCATATTAAATAAGCAGGCACAGAACAAAAAGGACATCAGCAGGCATCAGGCATCAAGGGCATCAGTACTTGACTAGTGTTACGCGACTGACCAGATTATTATAAAAGAAATGTAGTGTATGTTTACTTGTTCTAGTCATGGACTCCAAAGGCAAATCCGTCGGCCCTGTCCCAACTCCTAAACGCAAACACGTGAAATCGGATGGGTAAGTCCTTGCATGATTTTGTTTTTAAACAAATTATTTGGTCACTTGTGACGACGCAAATGTAAAATATATCGTCCAAATGCAAGTATTTGCTCTCTACTTAGGCATTTAAACATCAACCATCAAATCGGTAGGCGCGGTATTTGCTCTCTACTTAGGCATTTAAACATCAACCATCAAAATTGGAGTTATCAAAATCATTGGTAAAACACAAGGCAAAATATTTTTTATTCGTGGTTTTAACCGGTATACAACGTATTCCTCTATCAGGATATCGAAGTCCAGTCCTGGTGACAATTGCAACAACTATGACTTGTGCACAGTATATATAGAATTGACTCAGCACTTGCATTCGTCTCTACTATCACTTTAAAGTTTAAACAACATGAATGCCCCCAGTCTGAAAAGAGTTAATACATCTTTATCATTACAAACAATTTAGTTCCTAAAATACCTAGCCTATAAACTGTTCAAACAAAACTTTTTCCATGTCACTATTAAAAGCGTCTTTACTCTGAACAATGGAGAATTTTTTAGCAAATAGACAAATAAAAATAAATAAAGAGTGACAGCGCATGAACATGAAACCTTCAGGCGAAAACTACAATGTAAAGGAAAAAATATATTGGATGAATTGTTTGTACAAGATGAAAATAAACAATTGTCAATGCTATATTTACCTAACCAGTAACCAGAGTTTAAAGTGTACACATAAAGTCATTGCCATACTCGTCTTAACTCCAGCATTTACTTCATTGGTTGATTACGACACACGGTCAGAATGTTGATAGGAGCATGCCATAGCATTGCAAATCATTGGGTGCTTCTTTTCAAATCTTTAGCATGTAATTCATAACGTTAACATTGTCTCCAAGTTGTCAAGGAAAAAATTCTAGGATTCACAACCCTTAATCTGGTAAAATTGCATTTTTTGGTCGAAATTTTAACATTAATTTTAGACACTCTGAACAGTATATTGTTAGTCTAGACCTGCTCCTCGTATTTTTTCTCAAATGTTTAAGTCGGCGTATGATCCAAAATAAATAATAATGTTGGTCATACCAGTGTATCATAATATTATTTATGGCGTGGGTTTTATCTGCGTATCTCACATTCATATTGAAGAACATTTTAATTTATGGTCCGCATGTGCATTTAAAACGCAAGTTATTCAAGTGGCGTCTTCTGCTAATTTGAACATTAATTAACACTGACATTAACATAACATTAACATAGCATTTACATTTCAAAATTCAAAATGTTTAAATCATTGCTCTCTGAGGATAAGAACTTATGACAGTGTAACCTGTTTCGTGCTATAAAAGGAATACAGGGATGGAATGAGATAAGCAATACAATTGGGAAAGGATTCATACAAAGGGAGGAAAGACCATGGCCTGAAGTTGAGATGTAAACTAAAAAACAAGAATGTTGGGAAGTGGTATTTTTTAAATAGAGCAATTGTGGAATGGAATCAATTGCCAGCTGCAGCTGTTGAAGAATCCTCGGTGAAAAGGTTTAGAAGGTGTTTGGAGAAAATGGATTTGGATCTGATGAGATTTAATTTGATGTTCGATGTTGATTTGATGATGGATTTGATGATTTAGATGTAAAATAAGAAATTACGAAAATGAGTGTACTTTTGATAAAACTACAAAATGTTAATTTTAGGTACTTGCCACCATGTAAACCACATATTTTCAGGGATAATAGAATTAAATAAATAAATAATACCTAACACGTATTGGTTATATATGCTCACTCAGGCCGATACTAGTTGGGCAGGTAGAGTGCCGACAACCTAGGCTCTAGCATCGGTTTCAGAAGCTTGGCTCTCGCTCCGATGATATTCCTTGTACCATGGGCTTATAGTGTAGGTATTCAATATTAAGTTGTAGTATTTTTACCTAAGCAACACGACGTGTACTCTCCAAAGTAAGAGACAGGAAGTGATATAGAAGTAAACACGTTGATCCACTCTCAATAATAACAACACTCACAGATTTAGCAGGTGTTACAATGACACTGATCATAGTCCCGTGCAGCTGGCGTGACGTATGTGAAAACAAAAGAAGTGACGTATTGTTGTCATAGTCTTCACAATAAGCACCACAGCTCGGTGTCAGTTCCTGGCTCATGGTAACGTTACCATCTTAGTACATGTTCCTGCAACCGGTTTGATTCTGATTGATATTAAACCTGGCACTTTGTCAAGCAAGGTCTACACTCTCATATTACCGTAGGTGAGCAAACATGACTGACAGAAAAATTATTTAAAAACTTATGAATATTTTAATTCAAAACTCATTGTTATTTGTTTGTAGTTAATCTTGAAAACGTCTTCAAAAGGCGTTGTTAGCATTGCAGCCTTTATTCGATTCCATGACATGTGCAAAAATCTTGACACCAGTGATGTAATTGGGCAATGCAAAAAAGAACAAAACTATATTATGCTACTGCTACTGCATGGCTAAAAATACCCAGATCCTTGTTCAAGTTGTGATATTGTGTTTTTAATGAATTTGTCCTCTCAATCATGTTATAATCGTTATATGGGCCAAATAATAAGTGGTATTAGATTGAGTGTAATAGATGTGCTGCATGTCACCCCTCGTGGGTTCAATGAGATGACTTGTATCGAGGCAGTTTACTGTCCGCGTGTATATTGCGCGTTGACATCTAGGTTGACATACACTGTCCGGTTCTTACTCGCGCTAAAAAAAAAGTTTTCGTGGGATGCTAGTTGTAGGGTACACATTTTTTGTTTTACCGGGTGCCTCTCCAGGTGACTAGCTAGCATCTTATGGTGTAAGGTTATGTGAAAGGTGAAGTGGAATCAATCCCAGACTGAAGAAAGCCCGGAGATAGCTTACAGTCAGGATTGCCAGAGGCGGGAATCGAACATGCGACATCCCGAATCGCGCATTACAGTGTGTAGGTTACTCAATCAAATAGTTTGCAATACGTGTCCACTTGTAAACGTGTATCCAAAGATAGACAAATCACAAACATAAGACATAAATTTTTAAGTAGGCCTCTACTTGCTAACACATCAAAAAGATGGAAACATTGAATGTAAACATCGAAACAATTATGATTTCATTGAATTTATATGTAATGGTATGGCTTATACCGTTTTAGCTTAGTCACAACTTATAATAATCAAATTATAAATCACTACTGTGCGGAAAAGTACGCTAAAAACATCTAACGAAATTGAATTGCATTTTGTTACCCATTTGAACCTAAGTGATCTAATTATTATCTACTTAGTACATACTTAGATAGCTGCAGTTGAGATACAGCGTTCATTTTAGACGGTCGTAATTTCCAACCGTGACTGAGCAAAGCTGCTACTTCATGGTTATACCGACAGAGCATGGAGTTTTATCTTTTAACTGGACCTTGGTTAATAAAACATTTATCTATGGATTCAGAATAAGAACGATCATTTTAACTAAAAATTCAACGCAAAATGTACATTCCAGACGGTAACATTATAGACATCAGTGAGACATGCAATGTTCAATATTATTCTGGCATATTCTATCCATTTATCCATAACGTTAATTAAATGATGATGGTCCTCACATTTTGATCAAGTGCTGACCAAGTTATGATAGGGTTGAGTGTTGGTGAGGGATAGGGAGGGGGGGGGGGTAGGGCGCAGAACAGCCGAATAGTATAGCAGCCTCCCATCATGAGGGTGGATATACCTATAGAGGTAGCCCAGCGCTAATGTACGAGGACAAGGTTCTAATGCAGATAGTCGTCAGTTCGATGCCAGCTATCGGTAAACCTGAAGGAAGATATTTACAAGGGTTCCCTCAGGCTAAATATAAATGCTGGAATTGATTCCTACCAAAAAACACTTTGAGGTTCTCTACCCTCACACGTAGTTATGTCACTTAAAGTAATGTAAGTTGCCACTGGACTTTTCATAGGAAAACATCAGAAGTGTAACATTATATGGCGAGTTTCGTCATTCTTGTAGAATCTGCTTGCGAATATTATGCAAAGAGGGAAAAATACAAGTGTACCCTACATCCTTTTCTATTAAATCGTTAATTTCTATATGGTCAAAACTGCAACCGTTAAAATATCATCAGTCGGAATTGGAAAAGAAAAAGCATAAGCTGTTGAATCACATTTAGATTTTTCATTCTCTATATAAAAAAAATCAATGCAAATAATGACTAAGAAAATGAATTATCTTCTTGGTAGTGGAAGAACTATTTCAATGTTATTACTATTAGTATATATCAGAGGAGTGGATTAATTATGAGTGTGTGACTGTGGACTGTAGGAAAGGTATAATCAACGGTAGTACAAGTTATGTAAAGATTAAACGACTTTAGTTGTCTCTACTCTACACTACCTAACGATGATTAATGATTTAGCAGCAGGTTTTTTGTCCAATTCGCCATCTTGAATATATCTGCTTAAACTATCATTTGCAGATTAATTTCCTACTTAGAAAGTTTAACATTATTATAATTACTTTTTATTTTATAGTTCCATGTAAGAAACATATACATAGTGTTTAATCAATAGAGCCTGTGGTTCATTTCAAAGCAAACACAATCAAGTTTTGAATAACGACGATAATTTTATTTTTAATTTGAGAACAATCAATTAATAATAATGAGTATCATGGCCATTTCTCGACCACCTGCCTCGAGTTAATCAAGAACCACTACCACGATCAACAACAATAATGAGTAATGACAATGAGACCGGCTCGTCGGTATTGTGCAATATAATATACTTCATACGTGGGAATTATAAATATATTTATCATCACGAATAATTAATAATTTGAATGTTGGTTGAGAATGCGATACATTAAGATTAATTATACAGTAACGTAAATAAAAATTAGCACTTTACTTTATAATTACGTAAACAGCAAACGAGTATAGTGTTTTGCACGCCTTGTCACGATTAATCATTAACTTTTTCGATGGAATAAAATAACAAATTAGTAGTCGTGTGCTTGGTCGAGTGTAACATTATTTGATCGTTTAAAATTTTATTTATAAGGTAATGTTTTGGATTGCCATTGCCATTGACATAATATAGTGTGATAAGATTTAAAAATTATCCCAACAACTCATTAATCAGGAAACGTATATTATAAAAAAAACACACATCTGAACTGTAATGAGTCAAGATTTGAACACAAAAATGAAGATTGAACCCAAGAATAAAGATTTCGCGTTCGGTGGTTTCTTCCGCGAAAGTTTGATTATACTCCCTGATTTGCTGTTCCTGATTTTTGGCAAACCTCATATTCGTTTGAGTGGGATCGTCTAATAAATCAGTTTTTTTCTTTTCGTTTTTCTTTTTTAATGTTTTTTTTTCCTTTTTTCCTTTTTTTTTCTTTTCTTTTCTTTTCTTTTCTTTTCATTCTCCACCCTTTTTTATATTTGATTCATTCATTAAATGCATATAATATCATTCAATTTATTACCAAAATTCTTGTGTTAAATGCATTGTTGTTGTAATGCTACTATTTCAAATATTTACGAAAATGTAATTTATTGTTGTTTCTGCATCTATGTAATTAGATTTATTTAGTTGTCCTCCTTTGTAAATCAGTTTTTATAACTGAATAGGATAGACGTTAAATAAATAAATAAATTAACCTAGGTGGATTATTTACTTGAAATTTGCGATATAACATCGCTTGAGTTGAGTGTTTTAAGTATGGTAAGAGACACGACACTGTCTATTAAGTCCAATGTAATAACATCGAGCACCTCTGGGTAAAATGTAATTGTCTCGTTAATATTTGCAAGGCACTATGCGAATGCTGAGATTCGACCGTATTAAATAGCCCTTGGGTATTTCCTCCCGATTGTCCTCAAATTTCATTTAGCCAACTTAAGAGATGCAAGGTGGACAGGTCTCTTGCAAAATGTATAATATATATTTGTTTAGTTTGTAGTCACTGTCACTCTAGTGTCCTCGGTAGTTCCTGCTAGAGGAAGAGGCTGACAGCTCTGAGTCAAACCGCTATGAGGGAACTCGTACTATATGCTGAAATGTTTAAACAAGTTAACTTAGTTCAAAAATAAAAAAAAAACTCTCTCTCTACCCCACCCCCTCTCACATACACACAAACAAATGGTTAAAAATTGTGCATTTAATTTATAAGAAATTCTTCTTTCGTGTTTACTGTATTTCAAAGTAAAAACTGAAGTTAATAATCCAACAGTATAACACATAGTTCTTAATTTTTTTTAATAAGACATAATTTATGTTTCAACAAATATAAAGGAAAAATCGGGTAGTGTTTAAGATACAACTACAGTAATTGCCTTAACAATTAAAAAACGAACAACGTGATTTACAAAATGTAAAGTGTTATTTGTTAGATGTTATAAATTATATTATAAACATATGTATACTCGTAATATTATACATTTTCACTTTTTAAATTTCTGTCTAAAGTACTAACATAACAGCGTCAAAGTCGCCTTCTTCAAAACCAAGGTTAAACATCATATCCCAACTCTATAGGGTTAAACGAGATGGTTTGTATTCTCCAGTTCATTTCGTATGTAGTCTAATAGGCAGTGCAATCTGCTTTACACCCGTTATTAACATTGTATAAAACAGACCAAGAAATAGACAGAATTAAATTGGTGTCTGCATAGCTCAGTTGGTAAGAGCATGGCCCGGACAGCCAAGGTCCCGGGTTCAATCCCCGGTGGAGGCACTTTTTTAATTTCTATCTAAAGTACTAACACATACACATATACATATATTATATACATAGGCCCCTACTGTACATTGGCATTAACAAATTTTATTCCTTTAAAATATGATAACAATGAAAGAGACGTAGATTTTGAAAGAATAAACCATTTTGAAATGCTTTGGCTTCTCCTATATTTAAAAGTTAAAACACTTACAGTTCAGAGCATTAGTGTGTAGGAGTCTTTCATCGACTGTTATTATCATTACAGCTCTTCGCGTTATTTTGATAGGAGTAGTCTACGTGACGTCGTTTAGTCTTCGTCGTTATTCTTCAGTAACATCGCGTTGACGAAAGCTATGTCTTATTACACAATTAAAACTAAAAAAACACAACAATTATTTACTTCGTATTTTATACCATGCTGCGCCTGGCTAACCAACCTAGCTCGTTATGTAAAATAATAACTGTAATGTGTAGTTTTCTTCCAATAGTATGTAACGAAACAGAAAGTGTGCCAAACAATTAAACAGGTATTTCACGATGAACGGCGACTGCGAAGCCGACAGAGAACCGAGGATAATATGGAATCGGGAAGTGATAGACCTGTTCTTATCTTCTGGTCAACTCCTGGGCAATTACGCAATAGTTCAAGCATTTATTTAGTGATCGTCCTTCGCATAGTCACCGAAATCATAGAAAGTAATAACGATCAAAAACAAAAGGAAGCCTTATCTGTGTTGATGAATTTCAGCTAGTGGTAGGTGATCACGTTTTGCATAAAATGTTTATGAAATCTCATGACAAATTTAGAAGAGTTTTCTTAAAATATACGGAGCTAAATTTTGCACAGACCCCCCCCCCCCCGCACAATGTGAAAGTATCATACAGTGAAATAATATTAGTATAACTATGAATAATAATAATAATAAGTAAAGGTTTGTTCTGTGGTCCCGGTAGCTCAATTGGTAGAGTTATGGCACGTTAAGCCGGAGGTTCTGGGTTCGAAGTCCAGTCGGGGCAAACTTTTACGACAATTGCTATGATTATTATTATTATTATTATTATTATTATTATTATTATTATTATTATTATTATTATTATTATTATTGATTCATAGCAGTTGTCGAAATAGTTTGCCCCGACTGGGGTGCAACTGCTATGAATCAATAACTATGTCCTTAAAGCGGGCTTATGCTTAAAAACCTAATATTATTATTAATAATAATAATAATAATAATAATAATAATAATAATAATAATAATAATAATAATAATAATAATAATAATAAAAATAAAAACAAATTATTTAGTAATAGAGCAGCAAATATCATTGTTTCTTTATATTATTGTGGTTGTCGTTTGTTGCGGCGACTCCGTATTGGCAAAAACAATGGTAATTCTAGCTAAAATGTATAGTCATTTTACTACGAATTAATATAGTACAGATTTAATAATTTAACATAATTTAATAATGCTTAAAAAGTCACGCACTTTCAACATGGTTTTAATCCAAGTCATTCACACCGCTAGCCTTAATTTACGCTAGCAGCTGTTATTAATAACACACCTTGCGTAGCTTGTGAGAGTAGAGTGGGCTCATCAAATCTCTTTCTCTCTCTCTCTCCTAACGCCCATACGGCGGAACTGGCCCCATCGCTTATCGAACACCTAACTTTCTTTTGCCTCATGCGTATACTATAATTACGCAACGAGAAAAAAAGTTTTATGTAACTTACTGTACGGAGTATGTTCCTTGAGCAGTTTCTCCAAGCTAGATAAAACCCGGGTCTCGACTAGCTGTTAAATTTGTAGATTTCAATGACATAATGGCTAGATGAGGCAACGAGTCTTAGTGTATAGTTTAACACGAGTATATAATTATTTGAAATCTCACCTAAATTGTATACTACCTCTCCTCCAAATAAAGATCGACGATACAACGACAACACACGAGTCACAAGTTTGACAAGCACAAAGATTACTGATAAGTGCAATCCTGCAATCCCCCCCCCCCTTAATTGTATATGACCATGACTGAACGTAAAGATAATTGGTCTATTTTCTGTCGCGTTTGTTGTTAAAAATTTAATTGACATACAATATATATTTTTCACTTAAATACGATTGCTCCTAAAAAAGTGGCGCTAATGCCGATTATGGTTCTTTCATATAAGATTGAGTAAAGTAGTTACTATCTTGCATGAAATCGTGCCTTGAAGGAATGCACGCAATGCGTAAGAAAACAATTTTCGTTATCAATCGATAGTAATGTGTTAAAAGCCAGATTGTGACCCTAGGAATCCGCAGCATGGAAAGTATCGAAAGTACGGCAAGTAGAACACAATGAGAGTACTAAAGTTGATATTTCTCGATTTAGATAGTCGGGAAACACTCCCGTAGGTGGAATTGGTAATATTTAATACAATCCAGAAATTAAAAAATCCATCCCGATCGGGGTACGAACCCGAGTCTCCCACTATGTAACGACAATACAGAAGTTAAATAGTTACCGTCTCGGTGGTCTAGTTGGCTAAGGCGTCCACCCGGAAAGTGGGAGACTCGGGTTCGTACCCCGATCGGGATGGATTTTTTAATTTCTGAATTGTATTAAATATTACTAAAGTTGAGTTGTAAGTTACTTTTTTCCTCCCTCACGAACGCATTAGTAGGGTATTAGGATAGCTAGGATATAAGGAATGTATTAAAGCTGTTTCCCACCGAAATACAGCGTACGACAAAGGTAACTTTCAGTCAGGATGTCCGGTGATCGGAATCAACCGAAGACCTCGCGTGTGGGCACTGGACCACGTTTCTGTCCCAGTCGAGTAGGTGTTGTGATTTGTTGTGAGCGCGAACCGAACTGGTCCCTACAGATTTACAACCTTGACCGATACGATCATTGGCTATCGATGTTTTAATAGAAACTTAGTAGTTAGTTGTGCTGCTTCGTAGCTTATAGATCCAGCGCGAAACTAGTGAAGGCTGCCTAGAAATCCAGGTGTCACCTTCAGATATCGTGAGATGCTTTCTACAGAAAGAACGACTAGATATAAACCAAACGCTTGGATACTTACTTGTATCTTGAATCTCAGTCAGTTTATTACAGTTCAAGAGTTGCCTCATCTGACTTAGACTATACTGATTTCTCTTTGCCTTTTGAACTTATAATTTCTTTGAATTATAGATAAGAAACGCGTTGAGGACGAGCCACTTGCCAATTAACAAATATACAAACTTGAATCTGTACGAAGTTTATCCACTTAAGATAGATGACCTAGGATTGCAACAATAATAATTATGATTTTAAGTTAACATGAAGAAGATTTTGCAACATTGGGGCGAATGACTGCTCTTAGTGCATTGATTCCTTGCTTCACCCCTTTCCAAACGTCAATTCTCTAATTAATGTAATTCAAACATAATATATAAGCCCACAGTACACAATTGCCTCAAACCGACAGTACATAACGTGTGGGCTCTTATTCGGGTGGTTTAAATTGAAAATGCTCCTGAAATCAAGCTTCCTTCAGAAAACAAAGCCCCATAACAAGAAGTAGACTCGTCTTCTACGTCTAAGTGATAAACTTAAAAACAAATCTAAACATTACCCATATGTTAAAAGATACCTGTTGACAACTTCTTTGTCGTTACCGTGTTTGTTTATTTTATTCGTGATTTTTTTATTTAATTACAAGTTTTATCAACTTAGACAAAAATGTATTAAATTCTATCGAAACGTCATTACGTAAAGTTACACCTACCAACAGATATATAAATATACCCACAATGTACGTCTTCTTTGTATGGCATTATCAACCTGACGAGCGTTTACTTTAACTTTATCACATGGACAGCCGGGAAGATGCTTGTTGCCTTTATCCTGGCTATTCGGATTACGTTGATGCAATGTTTTCGTAATCAGTGAAGATCCTCCTACGGCCTGGGCAGTATGGCTACCTGCAAAAGATAATTCAGGGTAGTGTGAAATAAGTAGTATTTCATCAAGAAGTAATGGAAACACAACTTGACCTTGGTGAGGAGGAGAAGGATGTTAGGTCAGGGCTTATTTATACGCAAGCAACGTAAACAAAACACGATGTCAGTAACACCTAGCTCCGTCCACAGACCAACAACACAACAAACAAAAAAGATTGATTGAAGTAGTTCTGGGACGGTTTTGTATAAACAAAGCATCAGCTAGAACCATGAATATTGTACAGTATAACAAATTCAATCTAATGTTTGGATGTTCATTGGACAGAATAATTAAAAATGATAAAATGCAAGCGCAACTATAATATATTCAAGTTATAACTTGAGACACATTGTGTTTTTAAAACATAGTCGCTTTGTTTTGTTTAAGTGGTTGATGTATGTTGCTTTACAACTTGATTATTGCAGTGAGATACCAGTTCAATCAACGATGTCATCTCATGGTGGATCATTGATTGGCCACCATGCCAGGTCAATCAACGATGTTATCTCATGTGGATCATTGATTGGCCACCATGCCAGGTCAATCAACGATGTTATCTCATGTGGATCATTGATTGGCCACCATGCCAGGTCAATCATCGATGCCATCTGATGACAGGGTCATTGATTGGCCTTACATGGAAACCAATCTTTCTATACTATACATCCCACGTACACCACAACTAAGCTATAATAACAATAGAGCCAGCACCTTCCAGACAGCATATTGTCGCTCACTCAGTATAATAAACCTTAATAATCTTTCGTATAATTGAATGAATACACTCATAAGTCATCACCTGCCTGGCTTACAAAAGTTGATAGAGCCGATTAGCTCTTATGCACAGTTAGAAGGATGCACGTGCAATGTGATACTCAAGAAAATAACTAATAACATTAATGATGATTGATAGTTGAAACCAATGCTTGATTTTAGTCGCAGAGGGAACTCACATTGTTGTTTTTAGATATCAAAGTACGGGTAGAATTTCTTCAGTAAAAATGTAAGGCCTATATCTATGCGCAAGTAGGTATTTGCACTATTTTGATATATATTTGGTTGGGAATACACAGTTAATTGTATGAATAAAATTTTAGAATTTGATTTACATTAGGATGCATTGGTGAAAATGGTTGAGCTTTGTGTTCTAACTTAATTATAAACAAAGTGTCCTGTTTCCTGATTTATATTATAACTTTACTAATGACCCAAAAACATTATTTTTAATATTTTTGGGAATTACTCAATGAAATAACCCGAAATAAGTTTTTGCCCAGGGCTGTTGAAACCGTTCTAAATTGTGCTTTTGATGATGTTTAACCTAGTTATCACATGAGCCTTCATCTTTTGTGATAAAACTATTTACTTTGCTAGCAAGATATTGGTTATCAGCTAAGATACCGCTGAACACATCTCCCCACACAGTCAGTGCGTGATAGAGAAATCCACTGTTTGATGAAATGGGGGGGGGGGGGTTACGTAATTTATATTTTACCCCTCTCACTAACTACCAAATACATATTATTAAAGTTTTCAACACAATTCAGTGTATATCTTTTTAGTGTTTTGGAAACAAACAAAAAAATATGTTCTTAAGAACATCATAAAGTAAGGAGGAAAGAATTAAAGATAGCAAAATCTCGATAGAATTCTACTTATGGAGTATTGTTTGTGTATCTTGTGTATGTCTTGCCCTGCCCCTCTTGTGGGGGGTCAATGCCAATGCCGTGTGTGAAACATCGTACTTCCCTCAAATACTGCATTGCTTGTTTGAGTTTGTTCTAATAATGCAAGGACACTATTCAAGACGACGATTGGTGATAGATGAGACGCAGTACAATAACCAAAATTTTTTTTGTCTGATATTGGATTTGATACCCGCTCTCCTAGATTTGTATAGGACCTGTGCCACAGCCGTAAGAACCGCGCGGACAGCATGGACAGCACCTATATAATTCTTAGAACATCAGTCAGTACATCACAGTATATATTTACATACTTGTGGAGGTATTTCGGAACGATAGATTTTAAAGGGTAATCAAATAGTATCTGACTTTGACCCTTTTAGCCAGCATGTTTTTCGTGTAGAGGAAGTGTTGTACACAACTCGTGGGCCAGCGAGAGGAGTTAGGGGGAGGGGGGGGGGCTTGGGCACGTAGCTCGCAATACTATGTGAAGTCGAACTTGGAATATGCAAATTCAGTAGATGAAACCGCTCTTTTCTATAACCTGTTATTAGCTCATTGAAGAGCATTCCGTAACTTTCGCTGGTTTCCTATGTCTAACGGGTTTTAGACGTTGGGCGTTTAGACATTTTAGACGTTTATTTTAGACATCACGTTTTGGTGTAAAACTCAAATGTCACTAAAATATATAGTGGAGGTCATACATAATTTAAAACAATCATGTTATGCGTTAGGGTAGAGACGATGTACTGCTTCTGCTTGTCGAGTGGGATTGATGTGGTGTTTGGCACGTACGTTGCTATTCCTGTTGTCATGGAGTATATTAATAAAACTGTGTGTAATTGCTAATAATAGATAAATGAACGTATCGTAAAGCAGATTTTCAACAACCATTGTAAATTAGTCAGAAAACGCAGTTTCTATTTTGTTTGGACGTTTTTGTCAGAATCTAAATATTAAAAATTGCATTTTTTAAATTATTTTTTTCAGTTAATTTCCGGAAATGTTATCGTATCATTCATATTAAAAAAAAAATTATGAAAGAATCAAATAAATTTAAATGAAATACATTGAAAGAAAAAAGATGATAAACTGAAGTGACAATATTCAAGGTCATTACAATAAGAATAGGAGTTTTATTAGAACTATAAGTGCAACACAATCGAACTCGGCTAAGTGCAATCAGATAGTTCGGGCAGGCACCGAATGAATTACATAAAACTGGTATTAAGTATTAAGAATGTACAAATGATATCGTGAAGAAGAACTAAACTTTCTTGATTGACGTTATCATGTGTCCGATTTAGTTTAAGATATTATATGAGTCCTTGATGTATTCACAGAAAACAATGCAATTACAAATATCATTCGTACAGATAAGATGGAAGAATAGGTGATTTACTGATACACCTGATATTATTATCAACGTCTCAATGAGCACTTGTAAAGAATGTGTTATATAATCAAATCAAACCATTTTGTTCACTGAAAACTTTCAGTCGAGCGAATAAATCGACGTATTGCAAGTTCAAGGTGTACCAGCTGAATAAGTAAGTGCAATTACACAATTATCTCGTCTCATTGCCCCCCCCCCGTGTGTCTTGTTTTCGTGTACAGGTCCTGGGTTCAATTCCGTAACCGGGCTAGGCTACTTTAACTCTATAGGTGAAATTATTTGCCTAATTGACGTTTTCTTCCACGCAAATCATGCATACTTACAGATACAATCCATCAATTGAAATCACCTTACATGTCCAAAACGATTTTTTTTATTTTTTGGGCTAAGTAATACGCCCTTTATAGACAATTTCAATAACGAATTTTCCAAACACATTCCCCCAAAACCAAATAAGTGTTGATTACCGGGGGAAACTTGCACGAGATCAGGTTTCAGATGATTTCAGTTTGCAGCTGAACAGTTATACTAATATAAGTAAAAAATTTCGCAGTAACTTGAATGAAGAACCTTTCTATTGATATCCGTTTGAAAAGACAATCATTGCGAGACATACGTCCAGATAGTTGAAAAGTGGGTTTCAATTCGTGACGGTACAAAATGAACCTGCGTGTGCAAGGTGACAAACTTTGAGGTTCAGTACAAAACAACACAAAAACAACAAAAACAAAAACACAAACACAAACAACACACAAACTAAATTTACATTTACAAATGTATGCAGTTGGACTAAATTTACAAATTTATCAAAATCGAGTAGACGAGGAAGTTTTCACGAATGTTTTAATCGAAATCGATTAATTCCTCTAAAAGGCCTTCGCAACGCAGGAGTTTACAATTTCCTGGTTATCAATAATAATTATTAGGTATTAGTTAGTTGGATGAGCGAAGCGAAGACTTCAATTTCACTGACCCCTCAAAAAATTTAGCTCCAATATTTTTTTATTTTTTTTATTTTTGTCTGTTTGTTCGCACTCTACCGGGCAAACGGCATATACGATCTTGATGAAAATTGGAGGGGACCTTTGAAATCTCTGAACTTAGACCTGCCACGTTTTTGGGTACAATCGAAGAAATATTTCTCATGAATATCGTACTTTTACGATTTTTTTCGATCTTTAGTGCGATATTTTCGCGACATTTAGGCCGATTCTGACCAAACGGGTGGGGCTACAACGTTCATATTTTACATGGACATTAAGGTATTGGTGATGTATTGCTTTTTGAAAAAAAAAGTTGAAAAAGTTAGCCAGAATCCATAGAATAAAGGTTTTAATATGAGTTTTTTTAGGTTTATAATAACAATTAACAAGTATCAATAGAAACTTGACAACAATCACCTACAATGCATTCAAAAAGAACTTGCAAAGGTAAAGTGGTCCCACGCAAACTAAAAACTTACAAAAAAGCTCATCCATCAACGCGACTAAAAAAAGTGTTCGCGAAGCGGCCTCGTATATAAACATTAGTATTGATTAATAAACCCAATAATTAAATCCACTAACTTCCTACCAAGGTATTTCAAGATTAATGGCGAACCTTGAGGCCTCTTAGCGTCTGACAGATGATGTACCACACGAAAATGCGTATGTTATTCAAGTATTGACCTTGACAAGTGTTAAAGCGGTTTCGTATAATAGTTACACCTGAGGCCAGTTATCTCTTTTCAGGTAAACGCTCATAACGAGACCAACAGCCATATTTTAGTAGACGGTATTAGATGTGAATAGTGTGCTGTGGGACTGTGCTAAGGCTGTGAGATATTGTAATCTTACACATCTTATAGGTTCACTGACATATTCTCAACTAACATCACAATGCACAACAAGTTATTGCTACTCGTATTTATACAGTTCAAAACTAAAGTATCATTTCTGTTAATAGAATCAAAAGGAAGAAAAAGACCGATATTAAAAAAAAGTCCTTAAAATATTGTAGCAATAAAATAAGGAATTGTGAATGCATAATATACATTTTCAAAGTGCATAGTCAATATATTGATGTTACAGTATATGTATTGCAAGCAATTGACTGAAATCATACCATTCATTTTCTGTAATAATTATCTCAAATGTCATGTTTGTATTATCTAAACGCAATGCACAATATTTCGATTAAATCTTTTTATCTCTAATCGATGTCTACCAACGTGTTTATTATTTAACTACAATTTTTATTTTTATTTGGGGTTTTGCGACACGAACGAGAAAACTAACTATGCTCCAAGTCAATTCTCCCTGTCATGGTCTATGCTTTATAAAATAATGTCGCTTTGTCTTATTGAAAGCATGAAGTTTTAAATAATCATAAAATTTTGTAATTTTGCTCTACTTATAATTAACATGTTACTTTACTATGTACCAGTCAAACTAGTCTGTAGCAAGGTGCATTGAATGTGAGTGGCCTTGCTGTAAAACAAGTTGGTTTTAATGATGCAAATAAGACCAGCTAAAACGTTGTTCTACCACAGTTTCCGCTTCAGAGAATCACTCTGGCAAATAATACCAATTGTTCTTGTGATGCGGTTTGTTTCTTAGTCAATGCGGTGAGAGGCTGGACAAGAATTGCAATAATTACTAGTCCGGTATAGTTGCACGTCCATATAACCACTAGCATGCAAATACTTTTATAGTTGAGGTTGTGCGATATCCAATAGTTGTTGCTACACTACTTACAAACAATTTTCTTCGATCTGCAAACGAAAAAGTCGCTGAAAATAAGCTCATTTTATTTAATTTTTTAAAAATAATCAACATTTGATGACATTGGAGCCTGTTATACTATTACAGTCAAAAATATGGTTATATGTGTATAATGTTATTTATGTATGGACAGTCGGTCGTTTAATTTCAACATCCATCCTCGTCAATTTTCAACAATATTATTTAAGAAAAATGTTACTATTTAAAAATAACAAATAAACAAATAACCTCAAAACTTGCATTCACTATAAAATATTAATTTTATAATATTTTTTTGTGAGAAATCTGCCCACGGTGCAATGCATGCTCCTGTCTAACTAGGAATATTGGGAGTTAGGACAACTGTGAAGGGATGTCCGAAGGCTATTTAAGAGGACTCAATTCCTTGAATTCGCAAGAACGACTGAGGAAAACCTCGGAAAAATCCTTTAGTCAGGATTGCCGGTCTTATTTGTATCCAGGACCTGTGAAATCAGAGTCGCGCGCTTGACGCTCCAGCCAACACTGTCGGTTACGTAATATTCCAATGAATCGAATGAAAATGTCATGATAACGTGCACTCATTCGCTGTACTTTATGCAACTCTGAGCACGTATTACGAACACTGTGTAATCAACGGGGTTAGCATGGTTTGATTAGCTTGTCAGTTGTCATCATCCTGATTAGCTAGTTAACCTACGGTTTGTTCCCAAGGAAGGGAAATCAGTATTGTTCACCAGAGATAACTAGCTGCGGGCATGTGTATTATGCAGGTTGCGACACAGGGATATAGTTAGAATAATACAATATATCACAATACTCATCCCATTAATGTTGACATAATAACATTGCATTGCATATACGTGACACGCACAATTTGTTGATAAGAACATCAGGCTCGTCAATAAGTTCTAGCAATCACAGACATTTCAAAGTATATATTGTTTAATATAATTAGGGAGCTCGGTTCCCTACAAGCATCACTTTTCTGTCCGTGTGTCACGTCTCACGAAAAATAACGAACAAGACCTCCATATTTACGTGCGTTTTATTGTTGTTTTCATTGCCCTTCAACAAGGATGGTAAAGATTGTTTCTGGTGTCCTTGGGGGTAAGGGTAAGTGGGGCTAGCGTCACCGAAACACTTGATATTAATACCCGGCACCTCCACCAATAACGTGATTTAAACAATGAAAAATTATGTATATCATTCCATTTCTGAGTTCTTCTTCTGTTGCTTCGCTCCATCTTTAGGGAACTCCCTACCCGTGCTTGTTATTATAATGATTGTCTTGCAACAATTGTGCAATTCTTCAAACCACAAAATGACCTCTATGAGGTAATTGGTCTTTAGTCAGCTGATCTCCATGCTGCCTACGCGTTACTCCATAGAACATGACCTAGCCTCAAGATGGAAACTGCATGCACTTCAGTTGTTATTTAAATAGCAATTTAAATTAATGTAATGACGTTAGCTTCACACGTCTATGCCATGGGAGGCAGTACAACGGCTCATTGAATGAATGCGATGCCGAAGGTTTGGTCAGTACTCACTACAGACAACACTACACGCCATAAAAGAAGTAATAACTGTTATAAATGTGTATTTTACTTCTCTGAATAGCATCGGGCCAAAAGCGCATAAAGTATGATGTTGTTACTATCGTCGTCGTAGAATAGCGTCAATTAATGCAATGATACTACTCATTAATCTAGACTAGAAAGCTTCGCAAACGCTTTTTTTAGTCGCGTTGATGGATGAGCTTTTTAATTATAAAATGTTAATATTAATTTAAAATAATAAAAACATATTAACACGGCCCATATAAAGCAATCATTAGGTCTGTTGGATCTTTGATTGCTTGTAACAAGGCTGTGAGTAAGGTTTTTATACAAGGCTGTGAGAAAGATCTAAAATCTATATTTTCGTGCTATTTGGGCGGATTCTGACCAAACGGGTGGGGCTACAACGTTCATATTTCACATGGACATTAAGGTAAGGGTGATGTATTGACTTTTGAAAGAAAAAGTTGAAAAAGTTAGCCAGAATATATAGAAATAAAGGTTTTAATATTTAACACCTCACAAACTCAAATTAAAACCTTTATTTCTATAGATTCTGGCTAACTTTTTCAACTTTTTCTTTCAAATGTCAATACATCACCGTTACCTTAATGTGCATGTGAAATATGAACGTTGTAGCCCCACCCGTTTGGCCAGAATCGGTCCAAATGTCACGAAAATATCGCACTAAAAATCGAAAAAAAATCGTAAAAGTACATATTCATGAGAAATATTTCTTCGATTGTACCCAAAAACGTGGCAAGTCTAAGTTCAGAGAAAACGAAGGTCGTGTCAAATTTTCATCAAGATCGCATATGCCGTTTGCCCGGTAGAGAGCGAACAAACAGAGGGAAAAAAACAAATAAATAAATAACACCCGAGCTAAATTTTTTGGGGGGTCGGTGAAATTGAAGTCTTCGCTTCGCTCATCCAATAATGGCTGCTAAATCTAATGTGAGATTCGAACCCATGCCCCCTAGTCCCACCGACTCTGGAGTCCGGACTGCAGTCGCTGAACGAACATACAGCAGTAACGTGAGAAAATCATATTATATCAAAACTGTGCACATTTCGTTCATGAAATGGGCGATTCACATATATCAATGCTAGCATATAAAGCAGATCATAATATATCTATAACTTTCCAACTGAATACTAATTTCTAACAGACGTGAATAAACTGAAGAGAAAGCACAAAACAAGAATTTAGTAAAATACATTTTCTGTGTAAAATAAAATATTAGTATATTTCTGATGGAATCCCAAATTTGATGTTGGCTTTTGAAAAGTGTGATAATGAAAACATATTTTATTTAACTTTTTAGTTCTAGCATACATAATGTAATATTGCCAAATACCACAAACAACGTAGCATCTAGTGCCTGAAATATTGACCTGACCCTACTACTACGAGCACATTTGATTCCACATTGATTTGAACCAACTGAAGTTGCTAGTTAAACGGTTACGCAAAACGCTATAATAGCATTGAGTATAGAATGCTAATAGTGCACTGTGTACTGTGCAGTCTTCACAAAAAACTATGCTTTAGTTCTTAAAACAAGTGATTATATTTCATGATAATATCTTGCGAAGGAGATTCGCGCTTTCGTTTTCATCCGGTTCCTATTTTTGTGGCCATGAATTAGATCGTGTACAATATAAGTAAGTGGTCTTTTTTGGTGAAGTTAAGCGTTACATTGCTTTTTTCAACTTAACCATACTCCTCAGTTGATGAGAGGTAACATATTATAAAAATCTACACATTTATAATTGGACAATTAAAAATTCTAATATTAAGCCAGCAGGTTTCTTTTCCTTTGATAATTTAGTTTTCCATTATAGCAAGAAAAACGTGCATATACACACATATGCCCACACACACACATTTTAATACAGATTTTAGAATAATGGTGTTCCTTGATTTGAACCAGTTTTAATAAGAAAATGCTCTTTCTACTGTATAGCCACCGGAACAGGCAACATACGGATTGTCAGGAAAACATCCGGTACACTCGATAAATAGCAGCAGTTAGCAACTACCAACAACTCTGGTAGTTTGGCCATTATATTCTTTTATGTGCATTGCAAGTTCGACAGCTGAGCAAGAAATAGAAACGGATCTGAGGTATGAATCGTGAAGTACTTTTCCGTGTCACTAAATGGCTGGTCCTCAGACGTCTGAACTGTGTCGCCGGACGACTACTTGCTTTACAACTCTATTGATAACAGTAATGAGAAAACCACATCTGAGAAAATGTGCGAATACTTTTTTAAGCACACATTAATAATTACAAGAAGTGGGGTTGACGAGGGGGCCCCCGTGGGCACCATACACCTTGCGCCGTAGGGGAGTTACATCATTGGGGACATAGTGTCTTTAGTTTCCTGCGCCTTTCGTTTCCTACGAATTGTAAATATCCATGCCCTTAAAATTTATCATTTGCATTAATACGTTTTCTGTTGTAAAGATTTGGAAGCGGGGGGAGTGGAGGACATCAAAGTCCAACTCGCAACCTTCTCGTGATTTGGCCCGTGAGTAGGGGAGTTTCACTCCCTGAAACTAATGGCGAGCTCTGGGTCGTCGTCGGGGAACTTTCCCCTTCCCTTTGACTACCTCCCCGACGGCGACGACAATGACAACACAGACGTAAGCATCTACTTAAATGTAGAAAATTACATTTATAAGTTTGTGATGTAATGAGTGTTTGCCTCGTAGTGTTTATAGTGACTTCATGAATAGAACCAAAGATCGGTAGTACCATTCAGTATAAGGTATAGTACCGTCCATGCAAGAACTTTTGGGCAGCGGTGTCGGAAACGGGGAAACGGGGGACCCCCACCTCCTTGAGGATACGAGGGGGGGGGGTGAAAGTATATCCCCCCTCTAGAAAAATGATAAGTTAACCGTAAAAGTAAGCCGGAAAGTTCGCCCTCTCCCTGGAAAAACTTCGTGCCTACTTCTGGGGTGACTCCCAGTGCACCCTCTTAGACAAAGCCTATCTTCCCCCCTCCCCCGACAGCTTAAACGAAATTAATCCAATCCAATTTGATACCTTACACTGACAGTTAGATACACAGCCAGGCTTTAATTTATTCCGGTATTATCGATTGCATTCCGCCAGCTGTTCACGTCATGACACGCGCCTAGCTAGGGGGGTGGTGGATACCGGATAGCAAGCATGCGCGCACAGCTACCGCTGTAGTCACTCCCTCCAGCATGCAATAGGCTCGCTCGCAATGAATGATGGCGTAATACTATCACCTAGTGCTAAAATTAGCTTCGAATTGTTGAACCGAGCATGTTTACGCTTGGAACACTGCCGGGATCTTGCGTTTGGAGCTTCAACATGTCTTCCATCAGCTGCAGGTAAGCTAGAACTATCATGGCGCGTGCATGGCGTGTCAACCATGCGTAGTGCTGGTTGTCTACAGTGCTTCCTGCCTGCTTACTTGTGTTGAATGCCACCCCTTGATCCGTGCGGCGTGCGTCAGTCTACACTCGCGTCCAAGTGTACCTCGTGCTTACTTGTGCACCGCCACTGGTTGGCTGGTTGCCCAGTGTTTCCAAGCACTTTTTGACAGTAGTGTTGTCTGGCGCCAAATTTGGTTTCTCATTTGCAGGTTAGAGTAACAGATGATCTGGAATAAATGACATTATTTTAGTTGACGGTAGTAAACTTTTACATACGGACAATATGCACAAATTAATAAATTGAGTGGCTATCATATATCGCTTGATATATAAGTTGGTGTGTAAAGCTAGCTTCTCCATCTAAAATGTCAGTCGAAACTGACTAAAATTCAGCAAAAGGTAACTAATTAATTGGGTTCTTGCCTTATTTAGACGCGATAGACTGAGAAGCGAGTATATTAATAGTACTCATTATCATTGTGACGTAAATTTTTTTACTGCAAAATTAGACCGATGTTAAACCCCAAATTTTAAAAATACAATACAACAATAACTATTTTAGTGCTCTTCATAAACCTTCACAATTCTTACATGTATTAATGGTCACATTGTTCTGTTCGTGATTGGCTGTCTTCTGAAAGGTCTACTTGGTTAACTAAGGTCAACTATAGATCAGGGATACCTGGTAGACTGTATCTTGAGCAAGCCGCACAATATCGCATATCTACGTTGGTTGGGACATGAGTATAACGTATGTTGCGCAAAACGACAAGTCTTTGCGCTCCGCATGGCCTCAGCGGAAGCCCCAGGCGCACTTTGCGTGGCCCCATTGCCGAGACTTGGATCAGAATGGCTAGATTATGAAGGTGGGAGCAAGGAGATTCCACATGCCGGCTGTATGAGTCTTCGGGGAGATTACTTGTGCTTTACAGCTATATAGTTGAGACGATTGGTGGTGATACACAAAGATGACAAACAGTTACTAGAAAACATAACTTATGCAGGATTCGAACCCAGGTCCCTCGATTCCAGAAGCTTCAGGCCTGAGCCCCAACCCTATAGGACCTAGGGCGGAGAGTAGTTTTAGGTTTGATGTGTAACTTACAACGGGTAACACAAAAAAGTACAAAATTAATACATAGATGGGACTCAAATACATATAATTCATGGCAGTTACTACAAAATAATAAAAAATACACAAATATATATTATTATACAAAATATGAATAACAAATTAACAAACCAAGTTGGCTTTAAAGAATTCATTGATCATAAGGAGAAAAAAATATTATTTCAAACTTGTTATGATTAAGACTTTTATTTTTCGTGGGAGATAGTTGTAGTACAAAACAACTCAACTCATAAAAGTGTAAATCCAACTATAGATAGGAGTACGTCAATTAAGTTTGCACGTTGCAGTTGTTGAAATGTACGGTTTAACGAGCAAGCTAACAAATATTAAATTGAACTAGATCCTTCATACTTATACCCATCACTCAGTTAAGAAAAGAGCTTTGATATGCGTTATTGATGTAACATATCGTTATCGATATTACAATGGAGTATCTTAGTCATAATGGCAGATGAAAATCCACTAAAATATTTTTTTTTAAATCTCTTAATGCACAAGTTAGTTAGAACATTCCGATGATCGGTCATTAATCATTATATAAAGTAACATCAATCTGAAACACATTGTAATTACTAGGCTTATACATATCTAGATGATACAGTTGTCGTGAAAAAAGTTCAGAAATGTTCGCTAAGATTCTACAACAAAGAAAGGCTAATTAGTAAATCCAGCGCGGTCAAGAAAACTGTGCTCTGAGAATCTTAAACTAATGTCAGCTCATTTGACCTTGACACACACACGTTCATAAGAAGTAGTTGCCACACCACACAGTGGCATCCGTCAAGTTTTGTCTCTTGCCAGTGCACTTGCAAGCTTTTTTAATATTTACTAGTACCACTTTAGGTTTACTTCACGACATGTGGCTTAGGTTTTGAGGAAAACAGAATGTTTTACTGTAGAATTCACAAACTAAGGGTTTCCTGGAAGGCCCTTCTTCACTAAATAATTTTTTAGAGCTATAGGATAGTGAGAGAGAAATGCTCAATGGCTAATCAAAATTACCAAATCCCTGAATTCGCCTTTGACTTAGGGTTCACTTTGTGAAATCTTCAGTCAGGATTGCTGGTGAATGCTTGCTATTACCCCCCCCCCCACACACACACACACACATTTGAGCCTAGTATGCCACCGCTGAGATAAGTCCATCGGTAATAAAAAATAATTACTAATTATTGTCAACAAAAAGTTAATTTGAAGTATTATTCATTACTCGTACTTTAAATAATTGGTACGTCACCATAAAGTTATTTTTCACGAAGATTTGCAATTAAAACATTTATTAACATCAAAACTTAAACGATGGACTGCTTTCTGGGCTGACAACTAAGTGTAGAAAATATTGAATTTATTTTAAAGTATAGGCTACTCGACATATTGCAACTATGCATCAGATTAACAAGTACGGGCTGAGTAAGTTAGTCAATACAATTTACAATAAACATGCTCAATCGCCTCTTGTAGACGGCCTTCAGCTTCAGACAGAAGGTATAACACTCAGATAATTTATTACACTCCAATTAGTTATCTGTGGGTAGTGGGTACAATAGGATTCACTCAACAGTTACAATGGCTTCGTATCCTTGGACAACTTTTGTGTTTGTTATTATCCAAATCCTCCCAACAAAATAGTGCAACAATATATTACAAGTTTTCAGTCGCAGTATCCTTAACATGTCCTTTTTATCATCATCCTTTTATCGTACCGTTTGTCTACGAGAGATTTGCATTATTACAGTATAAAATCAAATCAAATATGAAATTATGTTTTTCTCAATTATTTTATTTTACTTTAGAGAATTAAAAAAATTCAAAACTAACACTGTTATTATTTACTACAATTCAGAAATTAAAAATAGTTGTTCCAAAACTCGAAGAAAGTTTGAAGAATTTTGTTTTAAAATGTAGAATAGGCCTACGTACAAATTTAAACAAGAAATCCGACAATTTGTGCTTTCAACTTTTGGTGACACCCGCTATTGTTTGTAATGGAGAAATAAAAACCCAGCGTAATAATTGGCCTTGACACCTTTAATGGAAATGAAGCTACCATCACACGTACATGTAGCGTAACAAGTTCATGTGTGTTGAATGCAAAACAGAGATGGTTATCATAGTTCAGGTGGCAGAGGGTAATGACATTACTTACAATTAAGAACTCAATGCGAGTGTGAGATCTAGTAATTGCATGATCTACATTGAGACTACAATCTGGTATCACTCAAACGTACATTCCGAGCAATTACACAACATTGACCTATAATTCAATTGTTTAATGAAGCACACGATCTAAAATTTATTTTTTAACCCTGAACATTTTTTGGGGAGATAAAATCTGGAGTGGCTTTGTTTAACTTATTAGACCCTCTAATTAGTCTATTATTACAAAAAATAAATTAGTGAATTAAATTAGTAACATTTATTCTTACTATGCTTTGTAAACATGAACCTTGAAACCTCTATTTCCTTATTATTATGTACAACCGACAAGACTGAGTTTTATTCATTTTTATTTAGGCATCCACAGAGCCCCAAATGATTTCCTTTACATGGTATATTTGAGCGATGTGGATGGCCTGATCATGGCCTTTAGTCCTTGTATTTGTAATCAGCGACCCCTTCGATAACACGAGTGATAATCACAGGCGAATTAGTGTATCCCCAAGAAGTCTTCAAAGTACGTTCCCGAGTCGACTCTTCTTCTGATTCTCATTATCATAGGCGCCATATTCTACCCTTCTTCTTTATCATAGACGCACAATATTATGTTTCTTTTATCATAGACTTCTTACCATACCATGGCAGATCTAATGATTCTCCTTGTTATATACGCAAGATCTTATGATTCTATTTCATATATTCTCCATCATAAAGACGTCAGATCTTTCGATTCTCCTTATCATGCAAGATCTTTTGATTTCCCTTATCATAGATCTTTCTATTATCATTATACCATTATAACATGATATTCCGTTATCCTTATCATAGACATCAGATTTTCTCATTCTTCTTATCAAAGAATTATCTCCATCAAATTTTCACTATATTTATAATAAGAAGTATATAAGATGAAGCAATTTTACTCACCGGTATATGCATCAGAATCTTAGATAATGTGCCAAAACAATAGTTATAAATTTCTGGTGAGCTCGTGGGATATATAACAGAAAATATAATTATTGTTTGGTCATGTTCGATGAGTTGCGTGACGTACTTGGCAAAATCCTGTCTAGAAAGTAACACCATGGTTGGGCGAGTAATCAAACATCATCAAACACTAATACAACATTGCTGCCATTTTACATTGAGGTACAGACTAAAATAAATTTAAAAGCATATAAAAACATAAAACATATCAAATCCAAAGATATAAATTCAAAATATCACAATTGACCGCCAAGGGGGTTTCTCATACACTTCTGCCATCAAGTAAAAGTAATTTTAATCCCTGTAGTTTTTTTTTCCATCAGTAGTTTCTAATAGCTACTTAATACTTCATTATGTCCTTCCTTTCGTATTGCAACTTCTTTGATATTGATCAGCTGTTTATATATATCTCTTGCGTCTTGTTGCCCCTTATTGTTTCTTTTGTTTCACGATATGATCATTAAAAATATTAAAAGTCAAAACTGAGAATTTAGAAAATCACTATAAAAGTGAAATGAAAACTTAAGATAACGATACCTCAGGTTCTCTTCAGTAGCTCTCCCATGTTGGAAACATCAATGTTTAATATCCACACTTGAAATTATCTTGCACGTGATAACCAATAAGTGGTTTGTGGATAATTCGCTGGCTGTCCACGTTGTATGGCTTCTTTGTTGGTGGTATGCGGTTAAAACACTGGTTGTCACGCACACTACAGGTGTGATTATTACCCGACTAAATTATTTGCCTCGTACATTTTGTTTTGAGCAATTGTAAATTTTGTCTTTCATTTTTTTACTGGGCGTAGCGCACACATTCTAGATTGCCAGCAACGCGAATAACCTTCGGAATTTTGCATTATTAATGCTCATATCAAATTATCAACTGATGATAGAGATCGACTGTTACGATTTTTTGTGTAGAGAATGGATAATGCTTAAGCACAAACGAAATAGGCAGATGAACCTAATACCTAATAACCTCTAAAAATATACGATTACTGTAGGTTATGCAGATGAGCGCTGTGTGCCCTACAGCAATAATCGTAGAAACAAACAAGATTTTAGTGCCTAGCATATATTTTCTGCGGTAGGTTGCTAACCTTGAAACTCGCGGTTTTTATCTCCGTGGCAGACTAATCTTACGTTCACGATAATAGTATCTAATAGCTAATGGTATTCTAGTGTTGGATTCAGTATATGTTATGGGGTTTTGGGTCGCTTTTCCCCATAAAAGAAGGGCCATAGTGTTTGGCGTTTGGGACTAAATTTGGAGTGATTTGCGAAATGTAGCTTGCCAACGTTTTATGTGAGGTGCACTTTATTGATAACAGAAAACCCGCAGAAAACTGTTTAGTAACATACCGACAAAAGTGCCTCATTGTTTTATTATTTTTTCAAGAAATATTTAATACAAAACAAAAGTAAAAGAGAAATTCATTTATGTTTATATTTAGCTGGTTCGCTTCTTTTTGTAGCGTGAACAGCTAATTTTCCAACAGCCGTCAATAATAACATTAATAAAATTCAATAAATATGTAAAAGTTGGTACGGTTTTTTATTCGTTGATATTTATATCGTGCTTAGCTCCAATTTGGCCCTGCATAGTTTTGCATATATGCAGGTAGGGAGTTATACGGGTGCATTATTCATCTTCCATTATCTAGAAAACAGAGAGAAAAGACGACAGCCGAAGGAGAGAAAGGATCATCGCACGTGTTGTTTTTTGATATCGATATATTATCGTGAAAGTGACCCAAGATGAAAGACTTGCTTGTTAGCTAGTATATGAAATCGAAAGTTGGAGGTAGCGTTTATGTACATTTAGATTCAGTTATATTTAGTATACTATGAATGCACATTCCACATTATTTAAAACCGTGATAAAATATGTATACATTTTTACACCACAGTTACCTACGTAGAATTACACACGCACCTACTTGTGTGGGTGTGGGATCTTACATTATAAGTTTCATTCATTTCAATATTTAGAAAAAACTTCAATTTGTAAAATTCATTCGACCGTCTTCAAAAATTAATGTAGCTTACAGACTTTTTGGTATTTTGAATGAATTAGGTTTGAATCATAATCAATAACAATGACATTTCATAACAAAAAAGACAAATTTCAATGTTCTTAAACTGATAATAACTGAAACTTACTTTTAGTAGAATAGCATTTAACATGTGCTTACTGTTTATGTCAATGGGAAACAAATTAGATTTTAACCAACCTCTAATAATCGGGTACTTGAGTGACATGTATGGGCCTCCTGCACATGATTTGTATTTAAAATATGCACCCAAGTATCTCTCACGGTAATAACCTTTAAGTTGTCTATTGTTAATGAGGGACGCTTCGCCTTGCTCAAGCTCAAGCGCTATTGTTCATAGTTGATCGTGCACACTTAAAGATTTAAACTAAACCTTGGGCTTGTTGAGTGAATGGTCCATGACGACCGAGGAGTGAGGAGTGAGTGGACTGGACAGACATGCAGACAGCATCTCAGAGACGAGGTGTATACGAGGTAGAAAGTGTTCATGCTCACTGTTCATCCAATAAAAGCCCTACTTTCAGTTTCTGTTGGCATCGGTACAGCTTCTCCGACAGTTCGTTACTGGACGCCTCCGCGAACGAGTGCCGAGTACTAAGTATACCAAGCTGACCCGCCGTCAGATGAAAACTCGAATTTGGAAAACCGCGTAACACAACGGCTGGGTTAGGGACGAGTTTTTTTAAAAGGTTGTGATTTTTTTACCGAGTATCGTGTGTTGTGTGTGCTAATATAAGTGTTTTATTCAATAAATACTGTGTGGATTTTTGGAGTGATACTACGAAATATGAAAACATAAATATCATTGTGCTAACTCCATGTATGATGACAACAACGGCACTTGACATAATTTCAAGGTAAAATATTTGCGTAGAAATGTATCTGCTCATTTAGTATTATATACATTAATCATATTTAAATCGAGAAAGTTATATCCTATGGGTTATCGACCAGCAGAAAGTTACGTTTACGCTATTAAAAGTTGTAATCGGAAGGATTTAAATTGCTGACTGGCGTTTGTTTGGCCGTAAGGACGTAACAGCTGTGTTTTTTGTGTCTACACATTTAGAAATTAAAAAGTGAGTATAAACCGGCTTTTGAAGAAAGTCAATCCGAGCAGGTAGACTGGACTTTCTTACAGGAGCATAATGAACCACAAGAGCAAATCTAGCGAGAAACCAAACGCCATTCTGAGTTAATTTGCGAAATTCACCACGTTTACGTTTTTAGGATAATTATATTTCGTTAATTTTGCCTTTTTGGGTTATGATGCTATATCGGTACACACATTTTTGAAAACGCTTCAAAATTACTATTTTGCTTTAAAGATTAGAATAAGGTTTCCCCTTTCCTTTATTGATAATAGTTTGGAATGTATTATAACGTTTTATTAATGTGTCGATGTTAAATTTAAATGTTAATTTCCTATACGAAGCGCAATTAACCTCCCACATTTAGGGTTTTGGTGGAAAGAAAAAAATGGATGCTACAAGTTATATTTGAAAAAAATAAATGTTAAATATCCCAAAATTTAAATTTAAGTTTTACGTACCCCTAGAAATAATTTTTATTTATGAAATACTTAAAGTGAGAGAAACTCCTTGCATGTATAGTGGCGGTAATAGCAAACCAAGGTCGGTGTACAATGTACATTAACAACCAGCACCCACCATGAATGCACAAGTATTGTTAATGAGGACAATTGAAGTTCGTATTATCGATTGAAAACACTTCGAGTGGCTTACGCCGTATACCAGCTTGCAAGTGTTAGTGTATGCAGCATCTCATGTTGTACTATTGCGTCATGATCACACGTGTATGTTGCTACTATACATACGTAATGCACAAGATACGTCAGGGATCAAGTGATCCACTATTACATTACGGTTTATGTTATTTATGTAATGTTACTTAAAGAAGAGTGTATTAAAAACAACTACAAATATAAGAGAGTTTACACAATTTATCCAAAAAAATTAAAAAAATCAAGCAGCTTCATATTTAAAAAATAGCAACATATTTTACTTACAAAATCTAGTTTATGTAGGCCTATAGCTGTTGTGTCAGACCACCTAAATTAAATGGCACTGTCACACAAGTTTAGTAGTGAAATGAAAATTTATGGATAAACGTTCAGGTAGAAGTTTTTAAACTTTTGAAAATGGAATGTAATCCTTCAATATTTTGATATTCGAATATGGCCCTCCGAAGTAAGGCCACTTTGGAACCGTCCTAACAACATAACCAGAAAGTCACTATTTACGAGCCTTCCCTCAACAGTGAGGAGTTACTGAACATTTGTATTGAATGACTAAATAACATTACTGAATATTTTTTGCAATATACAAGGTTCCAAAATAGAAGAAATAAAATTAATTCCAAGTCAACGTGATTTTTTTTTTGAACATTTAAAAAAATGTTATTTTTGCTACATTGGTTTCAACTAACATTGTTAATATTTGTGATTGAAAAGCATATCAAACTTCTGCGTGCATCATACCCAACTGAGCAGCTAAGATTATAAAATACCTGCAATTATTATAAAATTAATTAACTAATTACTTTCTCGAATTGTATGTGCGTAATGCAAACAACACGCATGATTTCTTACAAGTAACTTCCATATTCGTGTGAGTATAATATAGTACCTACATTGCAAAGTCATATAAGGGAAATCTACTTCGAACTATATTGAATTGGCTACAACATAACATTAAACCACATACACTTGTACATAAACGTAACTTCCTACGATTAATTAAAATACCTATACTATACTTGGAAATTATATAAATAGAACCAGCTCAAAACATTCTTATAGACGGCCGTCTGCATTGTCTCATACTGTTGAGAACGCCCAAAGTAACGTATGGGACCGATAATCGTCAGTTTGAATCCCGTATAATGCATGCATTGTTTTAATTTACCATACTATATTCATCTATTTTTTCTTATTATTAATAAAACAATAATTATATTATTTTTATTTTTAAATTGTATTTTGTCTACTATATTTGTCTTATTTTCCCCCTACTATTTTCTTCATATTTTATCACAGCTCATTGTATTGGCTTGCTAGTATTTTTCACAACTATATACATAGACTAAAAAACAACACAATTATCTCAGATACGTAAGTCTTCTTTCGATCACAATATTACAATACAACTAGTAGTGGAATAATAAAGAACAGTGTTGGTTTAGTCATTCGGGCAGTGAATCTTCATTGTATATTGACACAAAGTGTCAGTATGTGTTGCTAGCAAGTTGATTGTGTTTGCCTAACACAGTTGCGAGGTGTGTGTGGGTGTGGTGAAATGTCGTATCTGCAACACAATTATACTGCAGGCTGCTGCAGCAGTCAGATTAAAAGTAGGTCGTTAATCTAAACACACATTGGTAATTTCACTGCAAGTCATAGAGTATTGTTATTTTTTTTACTTTCGCTTTCAGTACAGTAGTTTGCTATTAACATCAGTTTTCAACACATCAGTTTGTTTGTTTCTGCACTTTTTTACCACGCCATCTAGTCTTAATTGAGGGAAATTAGTTTGACAGTGAGTGGTCGGGGGAGGGGGGGGGGGTAACTAGGGGACGAACCATCTGCAACACTCTAATTCCACTAAACGTGCAAACGGAAAGTACCAGCATGGAAATGTTTTTATCAAAGAAACTTTTATCTCTTTTAAATTTACGCAAATAGATAATTACGGGAACACCAAAACCGTTACAAAGAAGTACCACAGTAATTAAATAGTGAATGATACCGATAAGGATTTTGGGACCTTTCGTGAAGGCAATTACCATATGATATGAAACTTTCCAAGGATACGTATACTCTTTTATGAAATGAATTATAGAAAGTTATTATGGATGTCAGTTCAAAAGTTCAGACTTGACGAATTTTGACTATTTTACAAAATAAAAATTATAAAAATCAATTTGACTGTTTTACTTTTTCTGTGACATTGTGTGAGCTGCAATGAAGGGTAAGCGTTCAGACACACTTGGTGTTGACTGTCTCAATAAGTGTTTTTAGAATTTAACTTTTAAGTCAAAAGGCTTAAATTTATTTAAAGAACTTCGGAACTGGACTGGTATCCATTAATGTAGGCCTTATACATGAATATAAACTAATCGTATAACAAATGAAGTAAATAAATAAATAAACCCACAGATGAAGGGTTCTAAAGCCAGAACTTTTATAAGAATAACTTTAGGTACCTAAATGGTAAAAATCATTGCTTTTTCGAATTTTCGTTGACATTAAATACTGATAGTCTAGTTCAACGTCTGTAGGGATGTCCACGTATACCAGTTAGACAACCCCCTAAGCAAAGTTACTTTTTGTGCACATCGCATATAGTTCCTTGCCTAACGAATAGCTATTTGCCATCTAAATAGATAAAGTAAAATAATTTTACAAAGAATTATTAATTTAAACTCCGCATGGGAAATAATAATTAAGTGATTTATAATAAGTAAAATTTTGACAGTGTGTGTACTGTCATTCATATAAAATTAACAATGGTTATGGTAATAATAAAAACAACAATGAAACACATAGGAAGGCCATGAAATTAAAGTGTTTTTCGATTCGAGTTGACGTTTCTCATACGTCAGTAGAGAAATACCGTGGAAATACCCCACACCTTTGCCAACAAGCACATACTAATTACCACAATAGAATATTATTTCTTGTTATATAATAAAAATGTGTCACTTCGTGTATTTGGTGGTGTCATCTTGTCAAGTCACTGATGTAGCTTTCTACTTACTTATAACCTGGGTTTACATTATAAAATATAATGCTTAGTGTATTTAAATATTTAATTGGGTGATTGATTGAGGAATGGCGTATCACATTATTGCGTTGCGATATTATTCATGAATATTTTTCGACGGATTGTTGTCTAAGAGAACTGAAGTCAGTAGGAGTAAATAGGCATCCTTCTCTTTACCGCGCCGGCGTATACGTTACGTAAAGATATCAAAGAAACGTGTTTTGGACAACCGGTACAAAACTCGTATAAAAAAATCGTGCACCAAATGTTATTCCAGGAAATCCTTTTTCCTTGTAATTAGGTGGAAGAAAAAGACCACATAAACAAAATCTTTGCTCAAAATTAAATCTTGCACCTTGCTCAAGTGTGTCCACTAATGTCCAAATGTTTCATATAATGGTTGACAGGTTATGACCTGCCCAAAGAAATGTAAAACAGTATTAACTGTTATGTAAACGTCCCTTTTTCATGCAGTCAACTTTTAAGCCATCTTTCTTGGACTTTTAAAATATTCGATTGGAGTTCTAAAGGTTCTAAGATAACGAATGAATAATCTCCAGCAGGACGTTGGTTCGAATGGCCTTTCAAGAAGATCTTAGTTTCCTCACTCTCATTATCTCTCATCATCATCACACTAGTGTAAAGAGCGCCGTCTAGGAACAACGTAGTCCGGCCGTGTGTCATGCTCACCAAGGCCTCTCCTCTAGCATCAAGGCAAATTCCATGATATTGGGAAATACTCGTAATTATTCCTCTCGGCACTGTCACCACGTTCTTGCAGACCACTAGCATATACATTAACGAAATTAAAAATTAAAACATACACATTATGAAATGTAATTTGATTTATTCTTGCTATGTCTCATGGTCGTTGGAGTGTTATTTTTATAGTAAATAACATGTGGTAGGTAGTATTTATTTAGGGTTTTTCATAGAAAAATCGTGCTATTAGCCGAGGTCGTTTAGCCGGTTCCCACAGTGGGTGAACGGTCTGCCCTGAGACACACGTATACACTGGTTACATCAGACGGAGGTTTCGAGAGCAAGTGTAACGGCTTCGTTCTCATCGACGTCTGCTCGGCAGTCCGGGTTAGTGGAGGAACCTATATGACTGTCTAAGTTACACCGTCCTTTCGGATGTGACGTTAAGCCGTTGGTCCCCTCGGTACTTTTCAAAAGGAGTAGGCTACGTGCCGGTACCAGGTTTCCCCTCCTCCCTTCTATTCATATTTCATCATCATCTATCATCACTCATCGTCTCGAATAGCCTTAGTGTATTAATATTAGACGTTAAACAATTCAAATCGTGCTGTCATGAGAGCTTGAGGCATTAATAACACTAACACTCATGTAATAATCAGCATATATATTAATAATATTGCTCATCGTGAATAATGTATTGTTTTTAAAACGCGACAGCTGCCCTTATAAGTTTGCACCAGTTTATATACGTATGTATGTATTCGTGCGCATTTTGCGCCCGGCGAGCGTAAAGAATTTATTTAATATGAAATGGAAATTCCACAAGCGTACAATATTAAAAGCATTGCATTAGTTTTTACAGTGAACTTGGTGTTTATATCAGATTTGTAAACACTTTCTTAGTCTCATTCTGATCTAATAATATATCTGATTGCAGTTATTACTAACGAAGAGCAATTACTGGAAACAGTTCAATTTATTAAATGGAGGAATAATTATTGTTGATTGGATATTGCTTAATGTCTCATATTTATGCACTTTGGCTAATCGAGACGATGAGTGGTGATAGATGAAGATGAAGTATGAACAGAAGGGAGGAGGGGAAACCCGGTACCGGCACGTAGCCTACTCCTTTCGAAAAGTACCAAGGGGACCAACGGCTTAACGTCCCATCCGAAAGGACGGTGTAACTTTGACAGTCATATAGGTTCCTCCACTAACCCGGACTGCCGAGCAGACGTCGAGGAGAACGAAGCCGTTACACTAGTTCTCGAACCCTCCATCTGCTCTAACCAGCGGTATACGTGAGTTTCAAAACTGAGCAGTCACCCACTTAATTATTGTTGCAACGAGGTTTGTTGTTTTTGCCAATCATTGAAGATGAAACAATAGTAGATAAGTAAGAAACCCAAACCAACAAAGTATCTCAAGAAAATAGTCAGGAGGAAATATGTAATTTGCTTTGCTTTACATTCACCCATCAGTTTATCTACTCTACCCAAGCCATAATAATTCACGTATAAATAATGGAAAATATCCTGACATATTGAAACTATACTGTTACAGGAAAATTGATTTCGAATTTTCTTCCAAAAAAGAATGGTCAACAATGACAAAGTATCACTTCAAAAAACTTTATCGATCCTGATATGTGCATGAAAACTTAGTACGGGTGCTTAAGACATAATTAATTCATTGCCTCTTAAGTGAAGCGAATACATCCATTAAGTCTGTAGGACCTAAGTGTAATGATGCAATATATAAAAATACGTTCTCGATAACCCTTCGGTGCATGGGCTTCGGTAAAATCATACAACATTGACTTTATTTACAGATTAGAATACAACCAACAATTTTTAATCATGCCTGGTGCTTCCAAAATTTCGATTACCCATAATATGATTCTATTTTTAAATCAACATAGTCTGTTTGCTTTATTCTGTCTAATGAATCGTGAACGTCCTTCGAATAGTGGACAGTCTATTTGTTTCCGACTTCCGGTACAATTCTTTCCGTGATTTCCGTTTGTATAGTATAGAATCACAGAGCGAAAAAGGCTATAGCGTTATTTGTCACTGTTTCTATGAATTGTATTGATTAACAACTTCCTGTAGACCTTAGAAGCCAGACTCTATATTGCATGCATGCTAATTGCGTAGAATGGAGCACTGAAATCACTAATTCCACCTACAACGTGAATTAGAGTTTATCCTCAATCCTCATAATACCAGTGGCGGTGTCGATGAACGGATGTTTGTTACATCGTATAGAAAGTGAGTAACAAACTTCATGAATATTTTTAATTAGAAGATTGTGCAAGATGGCGAATCAATATTATTGAGAATGTGTAAATACAACATTTAGTAAAAAGAAACTTTCATCGAATTATTGGCTAATGAGCTTGGCACATCAGCATAAAAATTAGACTTTTTATCAAAGTAATTTTCCACATTTCTACAGTTATATTAATTTTGCGAATTAATATAAAACAGAAACTATACTTAAATTTTGAAAGTATGTATAAAATAGGATTAAGAACTTGAAACGCGATTTGTTTCACGAATGTGTGAACAAATATTAACAAAAGTTAAAATTATGTAGAAAATACTTTTCAATTTTCATAAACAAAGCCGTAATTTTGTTAACGCTATTTGTAGTAAAACGCGTCCCCATATTCCCTAGATGTCAAACGAGCGATGATATAGTAAACAACCCCCCCCCCTTCCCTCCCACCTTCTTACCGATGGAAATACTCGTAAGTGCAATTAATGACGCAAAAACAAAATAACAACTAGATACCAATTAACACTCATTATTATCATTATTCTAACTGTAGGAGTAAAAAGAATAATTGTTTTCTTCAGTATATTGCAAATAGTGTATTTAAGTGGTTTTAAATTATTGACGTGAGACCATTACTACAAACAAGTCAAGTCAGTCGACCTTTAGATCAAGTGGTGAAGTGTTGCACCTTGGAGTCTGTCCAGTCACATTGATAACACGTGGTAACAATCCATATATTCCTTCCGTGTCTGGGGAGACAAAATGTTGCAATCTATTTGAGCTTCTCTTGTTCAAATATTGAAAGAATTTAAGAACATCACATAAATGCCCAACCGCTTTTAAAACCGAGACTTTGCCTTCGCCTTTGCACAGTGAAATTGACTTTAAGTAAATATTTACCATTTGAGAGGTATCTCCTAGCCTTACTCGTCTAAACGTATCCTACAACGGACATAGGTGCTGTGTATAGTAATCAAGCTACATTGTGTATCTCATAACCCTTCCACTCATTCCTCTCAAAGTAAGTTACATTATTATGCATGCATTGTTAAGTTTGATGTATGATGTTAGACATGAATTTTATAGTAGGCAACTATTATGCTCTCGTGATTGTATCTCTAAGAAAGAAAGTAACAGTATAAAATTAATACTTCACTTTTACTTATGGCTTTGATACAATAACGTAATAGTAATCTATTATAAAATCCACTTCTAACCTCATAAATCCAAAGTCCAGGGAAATGGAAAGGGTTTATACAATTTTTAATTTGAGTGTGTCTAGACAGTAAATTTGTTTACTCATGTGTACAGTAAACGAAAAATAAGACTGACTGCATGAAGCAATCTCAGAAGGTCTGTTGAAAGTTGAAGGCCCGGCTTCATTCACCGGTGGAGACGTTTCATTTTTTTACTTTTTGTCTTCGATAAATCGTACTTCTTCTTATATATTTAAAAGTTAAATCTCTTGATAGCATGCAAGGTGCTAGCTGTAGGTGGATATCTGCTTGGTTACTCTATGCCCTTGTATTTTTAGATAGTTGTGAAATGAACAAAGCCTACTTTCGCCTAACAAATGAGGAAAACCTTCAATCTTGATTGCCCATGTCTGGTATACTGCAACAAGAGATATATTTGACTCTTGACTGATACATTAATTTTACAACTGAGCTATATTGAGAGGGAGACTGATCGATTGTTCATGCTTCATTAGGGCCAGGTGCACCTGCAGTTGTGAAGTATATTTAGACACACTTACGTCTTTGAAGAGGGTTTATTCAGAACCAGAGTTGTCCCAAAACTCATTTGAAATCTTAAATTTCAATTTAAAAGAATGTATTTACATAATAATGATATGCGTATAATCAAAGATACAGAATTTCTTGCGAACATCAAAATGATAAGAAATACTTAATGCTCTGGCGACTAGGACTGTTTTAAAAACAAGGTAGATCGGTAGACCACAATGTATAACGTGTGACTTTGACTCGGGAGGTCCCGGATTCGAGCCCGCCATCGGCAATCCCGGCTAAAAGATATTTTCGATCTTTTCTTCAGTTGTAAAAGCAAAAGTTGAGTGAATCCTCTTAAACAGCCCTAGACCATTCTCTTCACATTTTTTTCCCTTACACCCTAATCCCAATAGTAAGTTATCTGAAAAGGGTCACACCGGGTGTGTACTCTTAAGATGGCATACTTACAAAAATCTTTTTAAACTCTGGATGTTATAAAGCAGGTATATTCCCGCTACCAGCAATCCTGATAGGTTTTACTCGGTCAAAAGGTTGAATGTGATTTTCTAATTACAAAATCAATAGTAATTTACACAGATACTATTTACTACTTTAAGCATTTTAAAATCAGACAGTTTAATTTGATTTCATGTTCCTTTGCACTTTTTCACTATTTACACTTATATGCAAAGGAAGTAAGTAAGTAATTTTTATTCATTTGACTGATACAGAGTAAAAGTATAACAATTCCGCATATTCTTTAATTAATAGAGAGATACGTGGAGTGAAATGAATAAGGTGGTTCTAAGATTAAGTTTAACAAAGGTTATAGAGAGAAAAGTTATAAAGAAAAAGTGAATAGTACATGATATTAAACATAAAAAATTGCAATGACATTTACAAATGATGTACACAATAGTTATTTTTACAAGACCACTATTATGTCCCGTGAGGCCAGAGCCAGTCAATCTCAATGAGAGAAACCCCTTCTGAAGGTGCAAGACCGTCCTCTAAACTCTGAAGCCTAAACTGTGACTGTCTGAATGTCATCGGTATTTCGTACACGATTAATTCGGCAACTCTTGAAGCGACGACCTTCGACAATTCGGTGGGTAGGCCACTACTATACACTGCAAAAACATTATCTGATTCTTCTCATCAACATTTAAAAAAATGATTAGTGGTTCATTAGTGCTAGTGGTTTGTTGAATTCAACATTCATATTGGTAATTCATTTTCTTGAAACTCGTCACATCCATTCCACCCCCCCTCCCCCTCCCTCCCTCTCATAACCCTACTTTTACCAGTAGCCCTACTGCTTCATTTTATCAGTTTTCTGTTTAAAAGAAAATACATACATACAGATTTGTAGTTAGAAAATACACCCACTGACCAACATAAATGATTTTCATTGAGGTATTTCAATTATAATAGCTAGTAAACCAACCCTGTCGATGACGACGAATTTAAAATGAGGACCGCTGGCTGGCCACGATTGATCCGCGGACGACACCAGTATCGACAAGGGTAGTTCCAACTTCGGAGCAACTTTGTAGATTCGGAATGTACTTTGTTGCTAGGACGGCTCCAAAGTCACCTTAATAATCAAACAATCCAAGTGACAGATAAAAATGTATCTCAGAAGTTTAAACAACTTCTGCCTGAAACGGGAATCGAAGCTAGGACCTTCTACATTGGACTCAGGGACGCTTACCACCACTAGAACGAAATATATATAAAAACTTACAATCATGGTCTATGCTTAGAGAAAACTTTATACTGACTCAAATAGCGGTCCACTTAAATCATCGCCGGGTAAACAACGCACAACTATCAATAGTCCAATGAACACAATTTACAGAGTGATTTATGAGAAGTCGTAAAAAGAAAGACATTTTTTCTGTGTGACTTTAATAAAATAAAATAAATCAATAAATATGTTACTTGTTATAACGCTCATCATGCATCAACATAACTTAGTAATGAGAGCCTTGTAGGAAAAAACCGTAGTGCTAGTGATCATAATATTGGATGTTACTATGTAAATGCCATTCAAGTAAATGCAAGCAAGTGCCATTCATAATCATAAGTGCCATGTAAGTAAGTGCCATTCAAGACGATGCATGACTGGTGATAAATGAGCAAGGACAATATAACTAAGAAATCGATTCGATCGGATTCGAACACACGTCCTTTTGTTTCATGTAGCTTGGACCTGGGCAAGGTTGTATAACCATTTCCCTCGGGCCGCGAACCGATAGAAGTGGCTCGTCATTCGTCATACACGCATCCTAGTCCAGGCACCGGCAATCCTGACTGACAGTTATGACAAGGTTTCCTGAGATGGAGTGATGTAAAATTGACCTTGGGCAGGGGCACTAATCCCCCCCCCCCAGTTAGCCGCCATGCCGCCTCAATCAGGGATATATACTTCTTCGACGCCCCCACTGTATGAGCCACCGTAAAAAGCCTTGGTACTGTTTCTGATAAGAGAAGAAATCGGAATCAGGTCGTCCAAGATCCATATCGAAACAGTCGTCCGAATGAAGATGATAGCTTAGGATGTGTCTCCAATATCATATTTTGTACATGGGCCCTACTTGTATTATTATTTCCTGAACACTAGACCGCTTCGTGAACGCTTCTTATAGTCGCGTTGATGGCTGAGCGTATTTGGCCCATATCCCTGCATTCCTACATTCGACAAAAAATCATAACGAGTGACTCTCATTAGAAAGGTTTCTTTCGTTACATACATACACCAAAATCGTGGCACGTTTAAATTTTGAGATTTAGAAACTCCATATCCAAATTTCACATCCAAACGCTAAGAAAAATTCTTCAGGAGTTAATAGATGTTTGTCAGAAACACACACAAAAAAAAAGCACCGGAGCTATTTTTCTCAGTGTATAGTCAAGTTGAAGTCTTTCACGTTTGCAATGATCATAAAATTGACAGCGTATCGAATCAACTACACATTTTCATTTACTTCTAAAAAATATGTTATAGCCACATTATTGTTGGATATTCTTAGTCCTGTGTTATAGGTTATGGTTTTGACCTTCGATATAAAAAAAATCTACTCTTTATCGTTATAGCTCTCTCCTTTTTTCAAACTCATGTCAGACAGATCTTAGAGCAGAGGTTAGAGTAAAATGTATTTTTTTTTATGTTCATTGCTTTTCTGTTGCGATTATTTTTTGCTAATGTGTTTGATAAGGAATAACAGACGACCAATACATCAGTATATCGCTAATAGTCCATTTCCACCTTAAAATAAATAAATACACATAAACTCTCATGAATTAATATATCGAAATTGTACTTACAAAATTGTTTTTATTAACGACCAAAACACGTCAACTATCGTGCAAAAAAATTATGTATAGGCCTATGGATACACAATATACAAGACATAAATGTAATTGCCTAGTAACGAATTAAACCCACAAATACTGTATAAACGGTACTATCATATTTGTTTGCTAAACAATATCACTATACACTGTACGTCTCAACGTTGCAATGCAAGAACAAACTCCAGTTCAGCTAGGTTTTACACGCGTTGTTATCAAGTTGTATTGTGTCTTGCTTACAAATACGTGATAATATTGTAATTCTTTGTCCAGCAAGGCTTCAGTGGCGTAGCAACATTTCCCTGGCCCCCCCGCGCCTTGCGCGGAATAGCTGGGGTTGGGGCGAAGCCCAGCCGCCGGAAGCTTTTACACCGTAGGTGAAATTTTTTGGGCCTACATTATGTTTGATGGCCTAAAACGCGATTCGATGACATCCCTAATACATTTATTTACTAAAACCATTATGTTATATTAATATCATCAACACGACTAATGATAAATGAAAACACCCCAGAAAATACACATTTTTAAACTTGCATACATTTACGTACACACACCAATCAACAACATCTAACGACTCGGGTGATTTGACAAAATTCTGCAAATTGTTTAGAGGTGTACATTTTTGAAGTTAATATGTGTAAAATTGGTTATCACGGTTCATTCTTCTCTTTTGTCAACTTGAACTAATGCGTATTTTATTTACAACAGTGGATGGATTACTTGCATTACTTTTAAATACTATATAAAAAAATAATCACTTACCTACTTATGATGATGTTGATGATGTTGATTAAAATGGGTATTAAGTCATTGTCATAGGATCACTTGAAGTGTGAATGAAATGCCTATGAACTAATAATTGCATGCCATCATCGAAAACATCCCTCTGTCAGACACAGAAGGGTTGTCATGATTTATTAGTGTAATGGACCACGTTATATACTATGTGAAATGAGATTCTCTGAAAAGGCATTTGTGAAATATCCCCGTTCAAAAGAATCTGGAATTGAATTGAATTGGAATCTTACTAATACGACCAGTTCTTTATAAAATTAAAAAAAGATTGACAGAACTGACAGTAGTCATGTCACAGATGATTGGCCATGTTCAAACTAGGGTGATTGACAAAATTGTGCAATTGTTATAGGTGTGCATTTTTGAAGTTAATATGTGTAAAATTGGTTATCACGGTTCATTCTTCTCTTTTGTCAACTTGAACTAATGCATATTTTTTTTTTTACAAAAGATGTAATTTTGGGGGAAAGTTCTGCGAGAGATTTTTTACTTCAAAATTCATTTCGAAAGATGAAGGGGCCCTTTGTAGCCTGACAGGGGCCCCCCGCAGTCGCGGGGGCTGCGGGGGCGGTAGCTACGCCACTGCAAGGCTTACTAGTCGCGCATTTTCCAAGCGTGGCGTGTAGATGATTTCGCGTTTTACTGACGAACTGCCATAATAACAGTAATTTCTCAGTGAAGTATCCCACCAGTTTGAAACATCGCACTTGTGTTATTACATAGGTTTGTATGTAACAAGTTACACCGAGCACTAAACGAACGAAGCCGAATGGTAAATGAAGCTTCCTTTCTCCGCGTGTTGTGGATGTCACTGTCAGTAGAGGAGAGGTGGGGACGACAGTGTTTACGTAACTGACACACTGGCAGAGGTGTGCGAACAACAGATTTTTACTTCAAAGTTCAAACATTCGAATATTTCGAGTTCGAACAATAGAAAACAATTATTATTATTTAGACTATCTAATTCAATAAATTTACGCTTATTGAGATTTCAAATCTAATTCGAAATACAAGTGTTGAAACTTTCCTACCCTAAACACACTGCAAGTAGTGTTGAGAAATAGAGTTTCATGCTATAGTGCACATGAGATCTAAATTCTGACTCTGTTCTGCTTCTGCATTGGTTGAACTACTTGTTCAAAAGGATACGACTAGTTCGGAATTCGAATACATATAGTTAGGTTTCGAATCGAGTTAGAATACTTGATATGTTCGTTCAAATTTGAATTTTCGAGTACTCGCACACCCACGCACTGGTCAGTATAGAGGGAGGGGTCAAGCTGCTGACACAGTGGAGCAGAAATCAGTTTTCATTACCCTATAGTTTCAGACTTTTGTGACATCGATTTTTATTTGCGTAAAGGGGACATATCCTGGATTTCTAGGACGTAAAAGTATCTTATGATGACTGAACAATTTTAGCGAAATGACAATGATCTATCACATGTGTTTGGTTTGTTACTAACAGCTTTCTTATTCTGCTTTCAGAGAATCAACCAATATGCTGCTGAAGATCTACTCAATATCAATTCTTCTCTTGGATATAATCACAGTACTAGTCAAAGTGATTGCCGCAATACTAGAAGCAATCTACTTGAAGCTAACACCGGTGCACGAGAAATCGGTAGTCGGAGAGGTTGTATTGGTGAGTAAATCTGTGCACATAAAGGTAGGCTGTAAGTGTGAGAAGAGATTGTCAATATGACATTGGGACTTGGTAATCCATGTAACATTCTTAACACCGAAACTAGACATGATTAGCGTATTATTGCGGAGATGTGCGAGTTGAAAGTGTTACGATTCTGACGTCACAAACTCTACAGTAGCAGTTTCAGAGGGCATAGGGAAGTCTTGCGCTGGTCAGAACCAGCCACGGGCAGGGGAAGGAAAGAGGGGAGTTTCTAATTTCGGGTAAATCACCACTATCTTATGTTAGCGAGATGGACTTTGCCTCTTTTCTCGTCTTCTACGATCAGGGAGCAATGCTCTGGGCCCAGACGGGGGGTGAAATGTCACGGAACCAGCCGAGAACAAAAACAGTAGGTTTTTATGGTTAAAAAAAGTTTTTTTGTATATTCTTATCAGATAACACATACATCATGTCATTCCTTAAAAAAGCGTAGGCATATCGCGTAACAAAAAATATGTAAAGCGATATCGCTATCACAAACAAGATAATGTGTATTTTAAAGCAAAAACTGTTATTAATCTTCGCTTCACTTTCGCGTGATAAAAGAGGTAACCTTCGTACATTGATCTTTGGTTTATACATTTGTGTTGGACAACTCAATCTATGAGTTATGAAGTCTATATTTTCACAAGCACGAGTACTCGTACCCAATATAGGGAGCGACATACAGACGGACAGAAAAGTGGCACACAGTGTTTGACAAAGTACAATGATTAAGGTTTCGAATTGTGTCTAAATTACATTTTAAACAAAATAATGTCGTAGTGTAAGAGTATTGCAGGGTCTAATTGTTTACACTCTAAAGAGACAATGAGACAAACCCAGCTAGTAGAATGTACATATAAACAGCATTAAAAACAGTTATATTAACAATAGGGAGCGAAGCTTAATAAAGGGCTAGCCCTGCCCCCTAACTCCCAGGGTCACCAAAAACAATATGTATCTTTCTAGTTGAAAGTCATTTTGTCAACAAGAAACGCATGTCGATCTGAGGTTATGTTTTGGTTTCACCGTGATAGATGGCACACGCTAGATGGACGGATGGACAGAAGAGTGGTGCACAAAGTGAAGCTTCGCTCCCTAATAATCAGCAATTACTCTAGAATGCAAGACCTAAACGTTTATTACTCTAGAATGCAAGACCTAGAGGTTTCTCCAAGTAAAGTAGATTACGAAGCAACCGTTCCTCCTTTGCTAGCTCCTAATCCTAGATGGAATAAATCGTGGCCAACCCGCGGGCCCAGTCCAACTTAGAAGGCGTGGCTAGTTAATTGATTGATTGGATGCACTTTGGCTATTCGAGACGATGAATGGTAATAGATGAGGATGAAGTATGAACAGAAGGGAGGAGGGGATACCCGGTAACGGCACGTAGCCTACTCCTTTCGAAAAGTACTGTAGGGACCAACGGCTTAACGTCCCATCTGAAAGGACGGTGTAGCCTTGACAGTCATATAGGTTCCTCCACAAACCCGGACTGCCGAGCAGACGTCGAGGAGAACGAAGCCGTTACACTAGCTCTCGAACCCTCCATCTGCTCTAACCAACGATATACGTGAGTTTCAGGGCTGAGCGGTCACCCACTCTACCCCTGACCACGCCCGAGTTTGCTTAACTTCGGTGTTGTAGTGGGTACCGGTAAAACTACCTCGGCTAAATCGCTGGCTGCTAGTTAGTTGGTCGATATAGCTCAGTCATCGTCACATGTTAGGACACTAGAGGTTACAAGTCACAGAGGTTGCTAGTTCAAAGTTTGTGTCTAAGAAAACCTTTTCTGCAGTCCCTGCCCTCGAAACTTTATTGCGGCAGAGTTCGAAGAGCTGTTTGGTTAATGGAAGCGACGAACCAAACTATTATTTCTTTTGAAATCCCGAGCATAGTTCAAACTTCAAAGATCAAATGGTTTTGGCCGGAAACTAGGCCTATAGGCCTACACTTTCATTAAATATCCGACAGTGTTGGCTCGAGCGCTAAGCGCTCGACTCTGATTCAGGAGGTCCCGGGTTCGAATCCCGTCGAGACCGGCAATCCTGACTGAAGGTTTTTTCCGAGGTTTTCCTCAGTCGTTAATGCGAAGGCAAGGGATTGAGTCCTCTTAAACAGCCCTCGGACATCCCTTCACAATTGTCCTATCCGCTATACCTATTTAGTCACCTGAAGAGGGTCACATCGGTTAATTCTGATATGTACACCCCACAGCGGGCATCCTACAAAATAATATTTATTTTCATTGAATATCAAACTAAAGCCTATAGTTTCGAAAACATCGTTTGTTTGGTTACCGTTGGACCTTTAAGTTTTATACTAATTGTAATTTAGAAAGGTTCTAGTTTTGAATGACACGGGAAGAGGTTTTTAACTATAGGGGGACTTAATCCATCAATATGGTATCAGGGCAAATTATTAGTTCTTATACCAACTTTGAGTTGGTACGCTGAATACAAGCCAATTTCTTTATTTGAAAAGTAAACCTGTTTGGATGGAAATCATATATACAAGTCTTAAATATACAGAACCAAAATGTTACCGATATTGAATTAATCAATATATAATATGTTGACATAATCTACAGAAAAAATAACTATGGTCGTAAAATCGCACTAACGAAACCTGGAAAGATTTAAGTTGGCACTAAACAACATAAATAACGACTCATTAGTATTCAAAACATTGTAATTTCCATAACCGCAGTTAATGGTAAATTATATAATAAAATTGGCATTGTGAATAACATTACATTAATATTATTTTCTTCTTTATTGAGTCAAGCTTTATGAAAGTCAATGTCAGTACCCCTGTAAAGCTACCACCCAAGGTTAGTACAATATTTTATATTTTAATTTCATTTATTCTTGCGTGCTATAATAAATATTTACAAGTTTTTGCTTGCAAAAATGACATTTATTGAGTTGTAGTACTTCCATCAGCTGGCGATACGTGCCCTCAGAATCGTAGAATTGCGCAAGCCCATCTATAGTTGTCTGTTCGTCAAAGTGTCTTAGAATTAGAGGGCTCTCTGCCCCAATTGACGAGCAACACCACGAGGGAGGCAAGCAGTGGCAATGTTAAGAACCGTCACGTAGGCTTGAAACTCGTGTTCTAATTTATATCTGGATACAAATTGAACAAAATGTACGCCTACTAGTTTTATGCCCAATCGGAAAAAGGTAAATTGTAAACTACAAGTTTATTTTAGAAAATAGCCTGCGGGCATACAGTTTCAAATAACAATCTATAAATTTTGTAGGCGATTGAATATATACATATGTGATGCGGAATAGAAAGGGACCTTAGGGTTAACATTTTCAAAACATGTTTTTTGATATTTTTACAATAAGAACAGGATGCTGATCATTTTGCAAAAAAAATTATACAAAAAACTTCAAAATTGAGTGAGCTATGCACTTTTCTGTCTGACTTGATTAAAAATCAACTTTGCGAGAAAAACAGGTGTAAAGTTTCTATCTATTTGCTATTTTCTATCAACTTCGACCAATTTAAATGAACTTTTCCTTGTATTTTTCTATTTTCTATCAATTTTAACCGATTTAAAGGAACTTTTTTTATTTTAGACACAATTTTAAATAATTACCCACCATCCTACCAAAAAACACAAATTTTATAAAAAACACAAATTAGGCCTTTTTTTTTTTTTTTTTTTTTTTAAAACAGTATTTGGATAGCATTATTTTAATTCCAAAGCATAATTTACCATTATTAAGTGAAAATTATGTAAAAGGCTAAACAAAAAAAAAATCAGCAATTTACACATTTAATCACGTTTTGCTCTTTTCTAGGCAAAAAACTTTTTAACCCTAAGGTCCCTTTTCCTATTCCGCATCACATATATTGAAGTTTGCTGTTTTCAAAATGTTGTCAAAATGTCAAATATATGAAATCCAAAATTTTGTATTTCCTAAATATCCAATTAGAACTTTTGAAAATAAATTCTATAACTGTAGGGTACATATTTTTTTAATGGAGGAATAAAATTAGTGTTTTATTTATTTATTTTACTTGTTATTTATTTATTTATTTATTTATTTATTTATTTGTATAACGTTTATCATATTCAGTTAAGAAACTGATTTACAAAGGAGGACACACTCACAAACTCACATGAGCTAAAACGAAAAGAATTAAATTAATGTGTGGGTTAAATTAAATACTTATGAAAATGAAGGGTGTATGGATGGAGAAACTAATGATTAATGTTTGTTCCAGGTAACTGGTGCCGGCCATGGGATAGGTCGGGAGTTGTGCCTTCAGCTGGCAGCACTGGGCTCCACGGTCGTGTGTTGGGACATCCACGAGGAGAACAACACCAGCACTGTTCAAGAACTGACCAAGCTCGGTCACAAGGCGTACGATACAATAAGTCATCCTGATCATGTGGTGATAGAGATAGCGTGAACTTTTAGAGGAGCTCGGTCACAAGGCGTACGGATACAAGTAAGTTCACTCCCTGAATCCATGTGGTGATAGAAGACTAGCGGTTGAACCTTGTTTAGGAGTGAGCTCGGTCACAAGGCGTACGGATACAAGTAAGTTCACTCCCTGAATCCATGTGGTGATAGAAGACTAGCGGTTGAACCTTGTTTATAGGAGTGAGCTCGGTCACAAGGCGTACGGATACAAGTAAGTTCACTCCCTGAATCCATGTGGTGATAGAAGACTAGCGGTTGAACCTTGTTTAGGAGTGAGCAGAGCATGCTCATACTATCTACACAAGTATGCACGTAAAACAACCTAACCTTTGCAACTTTTTTTCTGATAAAAGACGCAACTTTCATGTTCTGATTTAAAAACAATATTCATCAGCCAATTACATATGCGGAAACCAGCACTTTTTAACGTGATTTTTATGTTTGTTCCCGAGTTTGATGGGATTATTAGATCGAAAGATAAATTAGTTTCCAATTTTTAGACAAAATAGTAAATTTTAGTTACAAGTTTCTGATTGTAACAGGTTCCTATTAAAATTCTTCAAAAGTAACGATATTGAGTGGTCAGAGTACTGGGCAATGCGCAACACTCGTACAATTATATTTACATACACATTCTATAGAGACGGGAGTAGAGCTGAAGTCTATAAAACATATAAAAATAAGCATTTACAACGAGTCGACACATTCTCTAGTGGAAAGTAACCGGAATTATCACGACACCCGGAAAGAAAAGAAACACATATTATTACAAGTTTTTGGTTAAGCTACCACTTAGTTTTTAACTACAAATGGAATAATAATTATGAACTTCATATTATAAGAAACACTGTAGAAGTTATGAAACCGTGAAATATAATTTGATAGTTATGACAAAATAATAGTGCGTTATGAGGATCAAGCGAAAACTCGTGTTGGCTGGTCCCCTTTCCCAACACTTGCTACTCCCAAGTGGTAATAACATTCCTCAAAGAAGTTATTACTATTATGATAATAAGCACGTAATGTTTTCCTAACACGCCACAACGTTATTTCTTCACAATGAGGTGAGGTGAGGTGGTCATCAAAATCAATCGTTCATGGTGCACGCAGACTGCATGGTGGTTTCATGTATGATAAGAATCGATTCTATACTGATAAGAAGCGTGTTTCATGCTTAGCGTGAAGCAGACCTACAACACGCAAGCGAAAACGATTAATACTGATGAACGGATAGCGAATCTTGTGTAAATTGCGAATTGTGGAAATTTATTTTATTTGAGTAGTGGTAGACTATGTTTCAAGGTACGGAAATTTATCGTTTATTGAATCGCTACAAAATGCTAATTAAAAAAAAAAGGTTTTCACAAATTGGTTGAAAAATAGTTTGGCAGTGTATTATAACCTTATAAGTGGAAATACATTAAATTATATTGTTTTTAAATGTTTTTATATGACAGTTATTAAGTACGCACAACATGCAACTTTGTTCACCCACCCGCATACAGAATTGGGAATTGATTGAAAAAAAAACGCTAAATTTAGGTACATCTAAACATAGTCTACCACCGCTTAAATAAGTACATAAATTACGACAATTAGCAATTCGTATTTACCCTAGCGTTTCATGTCATGTTGTACACATACCTTGATATTTTATGTATCAATCCAATCTATGAATCAATATAGGTAACACACTTGTATGATTAACAATCAGCTGTGATATTGGACAACAATACCATATGCATGTGCAGCAAGTTTTTATGAAGATTTCCGTTACAGACTTGATTCCCCATTGTTCTTGCTCTAATTCAATACAGATTTATATTTCGGTGTGGTGGGGTGGGTGTAATATAAAATGTGCATAATGGGCTGCTTCCCCCCCCCCCCCCCCGCACGCAAGTGGCCGTCACTCTATGCCGTCAAGGAGGTTTATAGAAAGAGATGTCTCATGCTACCCAGGCTTATTAATTCCGGCACGTATTCTCGCCGTCACTTAATTGCTTCGAGTTGCATAATACCTTGAATGGACATAATTAGCGTGAGTGTGACCAACGCGACAGGAAATTCTCTTGCCACAACAACAGACAATAATAATTACATACGTATATGTGTACTTTGTCTCGAAAAACTTCCCGTGTGCTTCAAAATACTGTATGACAACTAGTGGGATATTTCCACTAACAATGACATGATAACGTCGGGACAATACGAGACTTGGATAAAGACTAGATTTAAATAATAATCACATTACGTTTATTATTTCGTTACACAACTGTACAATTTGAGCATATTCGTGTCCAGAAATTTTACAAGGTGCAATAGAAAATTAATTCATGGCATTGCATCACCAAAGAGACTTGAATACAGGAACTAGAAAACGTTCGTATTAGATCTAATTCCAGTATTCACATTTAAAGTTGAATTTTCGATTGCAAAATACATTATTTAAGTTGTATGTTGCAGTGTTTAAGTTTTTCTTAACGTCAAGTTGAAGATCTATTCTCAAAACGATGTTTATTGTAAATAGTTCGTATTGCTTTTTAATATTTCCCGTGTACTGTGCAATGTAATACGAAATTTTGGTAATTATGCCGTACACGGTTTTCCGAGAAAAAAGATGAAAAAATTTACTTACCATATTCCAGTGTGTGTAATTAATGTTCCTTAATTCATTTTCAGGTACCGCATTATGGTTTTTAATTTTGTAAACAATGTTTTTCATCTTTTCACTAGTGGAAATTGAGCCGTCATTTGTGCGTCCACATACTACATCGCCATGTTGATTGGAAAGCGTGATCTCTCTGACACGTCTCTACCGCTGCGTACGCAGCGTAAAAAAGTATTTTGTTTCAAATCGCGACGTAAAGGTTAAAAAAGGTATTTTTGTTTAAAATAGCGACGTTAAAGGCTAAAAAAGTATTTTTGTTTCAAAATAGCGGTTAAAGTGAAGGTTGTTTTTTAGTAAACAAAACGAAAAATAACATGGGAAATAAGCTGACATACATAGACAATTTTTAAATAATACCACCTTAACGTTATTTTACGTTAAAAATACACTTGTTAATTTAAGCTATTTTAACAAAAATTTTACAACGTGCATTAAAAAATAGTCATCATTCGCTCACCAGAAGAGACGTACAGGAACTAGGAAACAGTTCGGCTAGTCGTACTTCCAGTGACAGCACATTTAAAGGAACATTGACAAAAACATTATTTAAGTGGATGTTGCGGTAAGTTCCTTAAAAGTAATTGAAGATCTATTCCAAAACGATCTGTGAATTGGAAACATTCTTATGCTTTTTTAATAATTCCGTGTACGGCATAATTACCGAAATTTTAAAAGGATCAACATGGTCTGGATTCTGGAGCTGGAAACATTCTTTCCAGGCTCTGACATTGGCTAACCTGTCAATTTCTTGGCAGATTAACAATTCATTCATAATCATCATTAACTTGAAAATAATTGTGATTAATAATTGATTGTAATCTGATTGTGACCAATTGATTTTAGAGAACTGGTTCATATCAAAATTTAAAAAAAAATACTCCTCTTGGAAATGTGTTAAATATATAATTACATGACGACAATTTGGCTTTGAAATACATATCAAATTTGACCGTGTCAACGTATTTTTAAGAGGATAGGACATGCGTTTTAAGCAAATTGCTGTTCGCTCGGCTGATTGACACCGCAGGTGGTTAAAATTTTGGGCAGTTGTTACGGAAGTGGAAGTATCGCTCATACCGTATGTCAAACTACGGTCATACTTTTCAAAATTTGTTTAAAAATAACTTTAAAAAAAATAATGGTTCATTGCGATTTTTGATTTCGAAATGCAAAAATTGACTATATTCGTGATTTTTTCTGACTAATTAAGACCAAATTTAAAAATAAATTAAATGATTTCTGATATTAATCTTGATATTATTAAAACTATTCAATTTTACCTGCACCTCTATGGTGAAACAATAAAAACACTTTTATTCAATTCCTCAACGATTTCAGAAATTGGATAAAGCGAGTTTTGCATCTATGCGATAGAGTAGAGACATGCACACATCCTTCCTTAATAGCTAAAGAAGTTTCCAACTTTTTCATATCTCCAGAATGTAGCCTAGATGTGAAACCCGCTGAATTTGATGATCAAGCGATTTGAAATGGGCGTGTAACGCTTAAAACATGTCGGCCCAACCTAATCCAACATTCTTAAATCAAGCAAATCAAGAAATAAATTTATTGTCTGATTCTGTACAGTGGAAAACTGTAATCCTATAAATAATCCTATAATTAATTAATCTATTTTTAATTAATAAATATGATTTGTTTTCCAGGTGTGACGTGTCCAAAAGAGAGGAGGTACTGATCGTGGCAAAGAAGGTACAAGAAGAAGTGGGAGAGGTCACCATTCTGATCAATAATGCTGGGATCATGCCTTGCCAGCCGTTCCTCGAGCACTCGGAACAAGAGATTCGGAAGATGTTCGACATCAACGTCCTGGCGCACTTCTGGGTAGGTCACTCACTCACTCACTCACTAGAGCGTCAAACAAATTCCAAGTTAGTTAGTTAGTTAGTTAGTTAGTTAGATAGTTAGTTAGTTAGTTAGTTAGTTAGTTAGTTAATGGGGTTTAAGAGCACACTACAATAAGGTTATTAGTGTCTGATGGTTATTATTTTTCCAAAAGAGAGGCGCGCAAAGGGTGACGCAGGGGAATCCGGGGAGGGCAGGCCTGTGCTGGTCAGAACCAGACACAGGCAAGTGGATGGCAGGGGGCAGGTGGCCGGGGGCGGGGCAGAGGGAGGGCAGGAGTTGGCGTTTCCTCCATGTCGTGGTCGACTTTGTCATTGTCCGTGTTATCATTATCGACGTCGTAGGGGACGGGGACGGGGGGCAAAGGGAGGGCAGGGGTTGGGGTTTCCCTCACGTCGTGGTTGTCTCCTTCTGCCATCTTTCGTGTTATCATTATCGACGTCGTCGGGTAGGTAGTCAAAGGGAAGGGGAATGTTCCCCGACGACGTCTTCTTGTTTCGCCTTGTACGATGAGCATAAGTGGTAAGCTCTGGGTCTATTATACTCCCCGGGTCCAGACGCCGCTGGACTCCGGAAATACCAAACACCATATTGAATAACACGCACGGATACGGGAGAAACCATTGTGGGTTACAGCCTTGAAATATATTTTTGGTGGAGGTGCCGGGTCCAAAAATCCCTTCCTTGACCGAAAACATGGGGTATTCACCTGCTTAACTAAAAAAATATATTTCATTCAGGCTAACTAGTTATGAATTTAGAAACTAATAGAAACATTATTGGGTCCACCATGACCCTTCCAAAAAATTTTAAACTTAGTATTTTTTAACTAGGTCCCATCGGCAAAAATATTCCACGAGAAATAACATGGGGACGATCTTTATGCCCCGTGACCTTGGAGGATTTTGATCCAAAACAAATTGGCCATTATTGACGTACTCGACAGCCTTTTCTGTAAATCCTCTATGTATTGTCTTGTAATTTGGGCAAAGGGTTCGGTAAAAATATGCTGATTACCAAGAAGGAGTGTGATTTTGATTTTTGCCTGTTTGAGTGTAAATTTGTGCACAGTTTTAAGACACGATATTATAAAGTGCCATTTTAGATTGGTAGAATGCTCTAGTATGTATGTGGAACAAAAAAGAAGCAGGTTAAAGCCGATTTAAGAAATTTCCCAAAACGTTAATTTTCGCAAATTTTTGTATCAAAAAATAAATAAAAAAATCGTGTAAAATCACATTTACAAGATATGACTTTTTAAACGGTCATTTTAGTGTAGTGTTATGCTATAGATTGTGTTAAAAATGTTATGTGGGGTAATAGGGCTATGTCTACAAAATAGCCGGATGCCGATTGGAGTTCGGTTTAAATCGTGAGACAGGACACGCGCTCAGACGGAAAAGTGATGCATGAAAGGGAGATTCGCTCCCTAGTATTGTAAACATACATTTAACGTAATAAATACAAATAACACATGAAATATACATTTCATTCAAATCTTAACGGTCACAGAACAGTTAGAAAATTAATGATAATAAACAATCTGAGAAATTATACGATGATCGATATCGTCATTTTGTCGTAGATTAATATTAACTTTAACTCACCTATCAATAATTAAAATATCTTCTGGATCGTCCTCGTGAAAAATAATTTTAAAACATGAGTCGTCCTTGTCGTTGAAATCTCCCACATTATGGGATATCGTTCTTGAAGTCAACAGGAATATTTTGAATTTGAAATCAATATACCATTTACCACTTGACTGGAATGCATTTTGATATTCTTTCATGAAACAAAGTCTATCGAAATAGTTCGACACTGATGTCCATGAAAAAACCGAGACTTAGGAAAAAGATTAGTGATGACGAAAGATTTATAGAGAACCTATTTCGGAGGTATTGGTGCCAAAACTGATTTGATTGGATTATTTATGCAACTTGGCTAATCAGACGAAAGGGAGGGACGTAAGGGATGACGCGGGGGGGGCCAAGGGGTGGACAGGCCTGTGCTGGTCAGAACCAGCCACAAGCGTATGGGGAGGGCAGTGGTTCCCCCACGTGAGAACTTAGATTAAAAATAGACTAAAAACTACATTTTTGGATAGAAACATACTACCCATTGGACAATTTGTTTGACTAAAATCTGATCTTGATGCAAAACATTAATAACGTAAACCCACTGTTATAGATGATGGATGCCTTCTTGCCGAGCATGGTAAAGAACAACCACGGTCACGTCGTGGCCTTATCTTCCATGGCAGGAATCATGGGGATCCCTAATCTCGTGCCATATTGTGGCTCGAAATATGCAGTCCGAGGTTTGATGGAGGCCATGATAGAAGAGTTCAGATTCACAGGGCGAGCTTTGGACGTCAAGTTTACCACGATATGTCCATTCATTGTGGATACAGGGTTGTGCAAGAAACCACGTGCGAGGTAGATATAAATCGTGGCTTCTCTAGTGAGCTAGATGCGGTGCTATATTTCCTACTGTTATACCACTCACATGATAATGGAGTAAAGATCTCTAGCTATAGTGAAAAATGTGATACCAGCATAAAAATTAGCAATTATATAGATTTTGTAATGATTATTTCGTAAATAACTGGCTCCACGATGAGTTCTTAGTAATTTATCAATTAATTGATTAGCCTAATTAAAATAATGAGTTAATTATGTCCACAAATTTCATAGTGAGGATAAATTTGTCATGTTTATGGTATAGCTTAATTAGTAGATTTTTGTGATTTTCGGGACAAAAAGATCTACTTTAATCTACAATTTCTTCTAAACAATGAAAACACAGTGTTCACAAACGAGCTGGTAACAAAAAATTAATGTATCACTGTTATTTTTTTAATAATAGTAGTTAGGTACAATATATTCAACACAAATTACAATATGGCGTTAATATGTCTAACTATGGTACAAAATGTGATACCAACTTCATAATTTGGCAATCTTAAAGATTTTGTAATGATAATTTCAAAAATTAGAGGCTCCAAGCTGAGTTCTGATTAAATTAACAAAAAATGTTCTAAAATTCAAAAGTTACAGAAACATGTTGTGTGACGTATCAAAATGCATAATTTGACTTGTTTATATCTCTTGACGATATTGGTGACAAAAATGGTTTATTAATATAGTAATCAGCTCTTTTGTGAACACTGTGATATCAATGGCAAGAAGAAATTTTAAATTGAAGTTAATATTTTGGTTCAAAAATTAAAAAATCACCTAATCAATATATTTAGCTATAACTCACATATATTTCGATATATTTCATCAATACTGTATATTTTTTCCGTTAATGTAGGTGAAAAAACGCTTTCAATTGATACCAAACATGAAAAAAGTATAGTTACTTAGAAATTAGTGTTCCTACACAATTAAGTAGTAATAAATTTAATTACTCAATTAATAGTTAAATACTCAGAACTCAACTTGGAGCCAGTGATTTTCGAAATTTTCATCACAAAATCTTTCAGATTGCTATAAACAGTAAAATGTTACATTTTGATACGTCACACAACATGTTCTGTAACTTTTGCAATTTTTTTTAAAATTTGGTAATTTGTGTTGAATATATTGCTACTGCTATTATTGAAAAATTAAAAACTATGTATTAATAATAATTACCAGCTTTTTTGTGAACACTATAACATCATTGGTTAGAAGATATTTTAATTTGAAATTGATCTTTTGGTTCAAAAACTAAAAAATTGCCAAATCAACTTATTTAGCTATAACATAAATATTATATCTCAATACATTTTTCAACATATTTTTTTTCTTAACGTCGATGAAAAATGATTTCAATAATTGCTACTAAACATGACAAATGTATCCTCACTTTGAAATTTGTGGACATAATTACAGCTAATTAATTTTAATTTCTCAATTAATAGTGAAATTACTAAGAACTCATCGTGGAGCCAGTTATTTTTTAAATAATCATTACAAAATATATACAATTACAAATTTTTATGCTGGTATCACATTTTGCACTAAAGTTGTTTGAGAAGACACCTTGATCGCACTATGAGGGGTTCGAGTAGAAACCGTGATCCGGTTCCTTCGTGCGTTTAAAGGGTGTTCGATCATTAATAAAATTTATACACTAATTGTTAAAATATAAAGTTACTTTTATTTCTCGATTAGTTAGTGTGGAAATACTTGCATAGTAATGGATTTAATAATATTTCATACTATCCAGAAATTTATATTCTCTTATGAAGCACAGAAACATAAAACATAACTAACCTTTAAATTTGATGTGATAGCGAGTCTTTGCAATATTCATTTCCTTTTTAAACTTTGATACCAACTTTTATCTCACTATATTATTTTGTTATTTAAAAAAAAAACTATTCTGTTATCCAAGTAATAAACAAAGAAGATTGTAGAATATAAATTAGTACACGAATTCGACAATTTGCACAAGAATTAATATAGATCATTGTCTAATGTCTATGTCATTCGATGTCATGACAGTAAAACAGAAGAAATGTATTTATAATAATTGATTTCTTATTTCATAAGGATGCCCGCTGTAGGGTACACATCAGTAACTTTTATTCGGTGTGACCCTCTTAGCTCGGGTGTTCGGGTAATGGTGAAGGAAAGGGAAGGGAGAGTGCTTTTTAAGAAGACTCAATCCAAAACTCAAGAAAATCTTGAATAAGATTTTCAGTCAATAATTCCAGTGGCAGGTCTTGAACCTATGACCCCCAAATCAGGGGAAGGATCACCACCAATATTAAAACAACGCGAAATAACCTTACTTTAGTAATATCTCTCAAACCGTAATGTAAAATCGGAAAAATGTCTACTAGATCTTATGGAGTTTCGTTAGAACTACACCCTGCACAACAAATTATTCAAATATTGTAATCACTAGTGTTTTTAGTTACGGACCGGAATATATTAGTATAATTTAAGCCTTGATTAAAATCATTACTGGTTACAATATTTGAAAAAAGGGTTTATGCCAGACAAAGTTCTAACTAAACCACATGGGACCTAGTATCCACTTTTTCGTTTTTTGTGTACCGTTATGTGAATAATTACTAAAATAAGGCTATTTTGTGTGGTTTTAATACTGGCAGTAGTCCTTCCTCTTAGGGTAGGCATAAGCTCTCTCTCTCTCTCTCAGTAGGGCTATATGAATGCTGTGCCTGATGTTGTAGGTTCCCGTCACTACTAGGCATCCTGACTCCACAGAGCGCAGCCGCCTCTATCATCACCGCTTTGAGGCGGAACTTCATTGAAGTATCAATACCACGAGGATACACAGATATCAATTATGCCCTAAGGTAAACTTATTACTTATACATATTAAACTACGCTTTTCAGTGTTGAGTAAGTTACTTGAAAAAGTTACAAGTCAACGATAAGTCACTTTCTAAAAAATTAACTTTCAAGTTACTGAAATATGTATATTATGTTTTCTTCCAAAACTAACTTTTTTCAAAGTTGTTTTTGTTTGTTTGCGGTCTTTTCGAGAGCAGGAAATACTTATTTGTTGTAAATCACACCAACTCTTGGTATTGTTAAAACTAAAAGTATAGTATGTACAAACGACAACAAGGAACTTGACAAGTAACATATAATGTGGAAGTAAAAGTTAGGTGAAAATAGGAACTTTTTCAGTTGAACTTTCATAAATTTAAAAGTACCAAGTAACCACTGATAAAAAAAGTAACACGTCATACATAAGTTGAGATACTACTCAATACTTACGCTTTTCTACCAAGTAACAAAATGTGAATAGTGTACACCTTCATCCAAAAGTAAATCGAGGGTTGGGCATAGTAGCTACATCTAGACCCCTTGATTAACTTATGGTCGATGGTGTACAACGTATAGCCTTATCAAGTAAATAAGCGATACGAAAAGTAGACAACTTTCAAATATAAATCAGCTTTGAATGCATTATATATAATTTATATTAACATGTTTTCCTTGTATTTCAGATTGTTGCCCACGAAAGCTAACGTAGTGCTAAGAGATTTCTTCGACACTGGAGTCGACGCACACGACAAAGTTTAAATTAATTAAAACTTTATACAATTACTGTGTTTACATCGCTAGTGCTCTTCAAATTCAGCATGGAGTGTGCAATACCTAACAATATACAACGCTGAAGGACACTTTAGACATAAGATCGCACTTCTTCATGTCTTATGATTATATATTGTACATAAACATATTTTTGTAAACCACATGGAAAATACAAACTGTTTGTTGTTGTATGCCATATTGCATTTCTGTATTTCTACAGCCTTTATAGATACCAGCTAACTATAACAAGACATGTGACTTTTAACGTAGTCAGCCCACAGCAGTCTACTTTACACCATCAGCAGTGCGGAACATAAAAAAGAAAAATAATTAATTCAATATTTGATCAAAGGTTAGCCACTTGGTACTGGATGACCAGAGGGGCTCGGACTCAGTCTACTAATCAGTACAAAGTACATATTGGTTTAAAAATTAAGAGGTGGGCACTGAACGTGGCCCAACTAAAATGGACGTGCTCAGGTGTTGATGATTGTAGTTGAATGGTTGGAAATATCATTAGTGTATTAAATTTTGCATGAATGCTAATAGAGAAGCAATTTGGAAAATTCCCATCAAACAGTTTATTTTACGATTAACCAAATTAACCTGTGCGTTCACATTTATTTAAACGTTTATATCCAGTATGATAATTATAATAATAAAATGATTGATGATTTGACTACATGTATCTAATTGGGTAAAGTCCTGTCAGGCTATCTGACCAAATTAGAAACTCTCCACAACGGCACCGTAAAATGAGTTTGAAAACTTTGTAACTGGAGTTGTCTAGCTAGTAGCTGTGTGGTGAAAACTGAACACAAACAATATTAATTTTAAGTCCGGCAATTTTAAACATACAACCTTGTCTTGGCTTTTAGAGTCAGCTGGGAAATTTTGATGTGCAAGGCAAATGTCCTAAAAGTTAAAACACCATTAAAAGACATTCAATTTCATACCCACACTACTGTCAAGTAAAAAGTGTACCACAAGACCTTCAAATAATCATCTGGAAATCGTGTTGGAGTGTTCTTTTCTCCATTAATATACATATGTATTATATCATGTTCGAAAACATAAGACTAAAGATCATCATAGGTGGATTGCCCATGAACTATACTATCATGTATAGAACCCGCCGCAGGTGTTGTCTTTGGTGACAATAAGTATGACATTACGAATGAAGTAACGTAACACCTTGCAACACTTACACCGAATAGAAAATCACCACCACTAAGAGCATCTTGCTAGTTTCTGGTTGCACGTTAGCAACGCTTCAGACACGCTTCCACTCGGATTCAAATGGAAGCCTTCACACATGTGGCATAGTGTGAAAGGCTCTTAACTCAGAAACATATCGGATGCGCAAGTGTGAATGGGCCATAAGAGAGCAACATAACTTAAAGTAGTACGAAACGGGAAGGATTTTATTAGATATTCATCAGAGGACATTCATAGGTGTAATTGATATGAACCAATTATAGCTTGTAGGTCACTTGGAATATGAACATATTATATTATATTTTTAAATATATAACTAAGTTTATATAAATACCCAAGTACTAAGTAAATTTAAGTAAAATAAATAAGTTTCTGTCGAAAGGTAAATAGATAACTGAAGCACTTTGATTATTTCTCTATTTAATTAATCGGGAAACACTCCTGTAGGTTAATATTTTATACAATCCAGAAGTTAAAAAATCCATCCCGATCGGGGTTCGAACCAGAGTCTCCCACATTCCAGGTAGGCGCCTAAGCCAACTAGACCACCGAGATGGTAACTATTCAACTTCTGAATTGTAGTTGCATTATAGATCTGAATGGAAAAAGAGGAAAAAAATGTAATTGATTTTTTGGAAATCAATTCAGAAATAACAAAATCTATCTCAAATAAAATAAACCTTTGCTCATACCTGCATAAGGTAATGACATTGTAAATCGTGATTAGATGGCCAGTTTAAAGGCAGCAGAATTGTTGCAGTACTGTCCCAATCTATTCAGATCTACAATGCACCAACAATCCAGATGTTATGAAGTTAACCATCTCGGTAGCTTGGGGTCAAAGCTCCCGACCGGCAGTTGGGAGACCGGGTTTCGATACCCCACTAAGAAGGATTTTTTAATTTCTGGATTGATTTCCAAAACTTTGATCATATTTAGTTGCTTCAATCAAATGATCTGAAAACAAAAACATTAAAAATTAAAACATACTGCAAATTTTGTTCTTACATTTTTATTCACTTAGAAAACTAACAAATACAAATTCTTTTCGACCAACGTAATATTATTTCTACGTTCACTACATATCGTTTTCGTTTCACTAATCATACATAATTCAGATAGCCAATATTTGGTCTGGCACACTTCAAGAAAGGTTCCAGAAGATAAACATTCACAGCAACGTTGATACTGCAAGTGTAAGGTTATTCAGGTAGTTCAATACTATGGTAATCTTCACCAAATTATGACAAGTTCAGATAAACAACCTGAAAATGAACCAATATAAGACAGTTTACAAAATTTTCAAGCAAAAAATTATTTGCTGTACATATTTAATAAATATTAAGTTATATTATGATAAATTTGAAGAGCTTAAAACTATCGTTCTAGGTATATTTTGGCAGCATTGATAGTAAAATATTATGAGAATAAAAAACTAACTAGATTTCACATCTCAAGAAAAAGTAATTTGAAACGAGTGTATACCGGTAGGCTTATATTAGAGTTGCCACCAATTATCGACTATCAATATTTCATTGTTTACTTCACTCAATTTCAAAAGATCCAGGTGTAAATTCCATATTTAGAGAACATAAGTTACATAGAAGTGATACTTCTAGTGAGTAGGTGTCAGGGCCTACATTACGATGTGAAATGATAGGCGATTCCACATATTTTTAAATTTGAAAAAAAAAATTATAAATAATCCATGATCGATAGATCATGCAAACTTTGATTATAAATGTACCGGTAATGAAAATTTAAATTATCAATTTTCAAAAGTAGCATCGGACACAACCCTAATAAAGTATTTAAGACATAGGTTTCAGGTTACCACACTTGTAAGGATACTAACAGAAGTTTCCTGCTATGGCTCACATCCATTTGCTGCCATTAGCCCTGGGCCTACTGTCAATTCTAGAGCGTTATACTCTGTAAGCACTACACAATGTACTCTAAATAAACCCTGACTACATCAGTATTTAACAAGACTACCGCCATACTAACAAGGATGGGGCTAGTGCTGTTCAGAGAACTGACAAAAATTAGGTCGACCAAACATTAGGATGGCGAATTGGCGATCTGGTTTAAACCACAGCAGGAAAATATTTGCTAATATCAGTCCATCTCTTGTGAAATCAACTATATGTATAGAAAACTAGCTATAGCTTAAACAAGCTATTAATATTATATACATACCTACATCCTAATAATGTCACAAGCTGATGAAAAACAGATGTAATACAAGTTGATAAATTCACAACCTGTGATCTTGCCTCCCTCTTAGCTAGCCTAGCTGGATGGTCATCTAGCAAAGCAATTATGAATCTGTATTATAAAATAAGGTAGGCCCTGCATAATTGCACTAAAATTGTGAAAATTACAATCAAATTAATAATGACTTTGTAATACACATGTCCCTATTGTGCTATAAAAGTCAACCATAACATGAGACAATAACAGCCATCTTCTGTTATGTGATTGAACCGATAGTCGAGGCCATTTAATTTGGGAATACAGGACATATGCCTATAGGCTAAACGACTAAATATTGTTTTGAGATTTTCCTCAGTGGTTAATGCAAATACAAGGGATTGAGTCCTCTTTAACAGCCCTCGGATATTCCTTTCCCAACTACTCTAGACTAAAGAGGGCACTGTGCCCTACAATGGCCATCTCGCTTAAAAAATACAAAAAAAAAATATTGTTTTAAAAAGTTCAAAACAAATTCCTCGGCTTCATTATAAATTGGGTGGGCTGAGTATGCAGATTAATTAACCCTATTTTCATGAAATCTCAAGGTTATATTGTAAGCATATAACTGGTGAAATATCATACATGTATTGTAATATGAACAAATATATAAACTAAAATATGACCACTTAATGAGGAATAATTTGATGGGGCTAATGTGAGTATGTTTTGGATAATGATTAATATGTAAAGGAAAATGTTGGAAGGCTTAGTAATTGATAGAAGCCTGTTGCATTGATTAGCTGATATTGTAGAACTTGCTTTTAGAAAGATGCGGGTTAAACGCCTATCGACCAGTCTGGAAAACAATTACATTTAAAAAACATTTTGAACATTACATACTTGTATCAAACATTATATTTCATTTACATTTTCGATGTCTTGTTTATTAAAACATTATTATTTTCTTCTTAATCTAATGGTTTTCTTAGTACGTTTCACAATTTCAAGAGTTAATGCACAATTTTGAAGTGATTATTCAAAAATAGAAAACCACCAGTTCTACCAGAACTGTTGCTTCAAGATCTTAGAAATGGCACGAAGCCGAGTATTGATTACATTGATCAACAACACAAAATTCAGTTGTAACCAGAAGAATCTACCATAGAACTCGATGACTGATTCATATCAGACTCATTTTCAGACGATTCAACAACATTTTTCTTTGGGATCTTTAATGACTAAAGGGTTACTCAGATCATTTGAAATACTTTAATAATTGTTATAAATAAATATGTTGTTAGAATCTGTGTCTGAATGAAAAGATAAACCTTTTGTAATACCCTATCATCAACAATCTGGTCATGATAACTATTGGATGTGTTTCAATATAGGTAACATATTGACCATTAATAAAATATACCTACAAACGCTGTTGGATTAGGTGATCTAGAGAATAACACAAACGCTACCTTTTGCTGTGGGTTTTGCCAAGTAGACCTTGAATTTACAGTTGTACCAAGGAATATAGAAAACTACAAACATAGACCCTTTCATACAAACACAGCAAAGAAAAAGGATGTAAATAGGTAAATTTTATTATCATTACTACAATCAACTTTCTATAGTGGTCCCAACTAAAGAATGCAGATGGCTCGAAATGGTTTTCCAACAACAACTAAGTCAACTCTATTCACGCTAGCTCATCGTGGATCTAGCACATGGAGGAACTCTGTGATCTAGCACAGATAATTTTTGCTTGCATTGGAAAGAATGGTCCTTTGATTCGCAAGGCATTCCGTGTTTGCCTGGTCATTCACTGACATACCCTCACTATAAAACATTGATCATCTCCTTCATTGGGCTGCAAGGGGTGTATTAAACACATGAAACTTAATTGAATTTTAATTAATTCTGGAAAAAAAACACATTCTCGTTGCAAGTTACCATAAATATGACGTTCAGTTACTACAGTCAACTAAGAGATTCACAGGAAAACGGGGCACAAGTATTGACAACTATGTCCAGTTAGTTATCTATTAGTAATCCCTGCCTATGACAAGATCAAAGAGGTCAAGCCTGTAATATAAATTAGAGCACATGCTTTGTTGATAAGAGTTTGGGTATTTATTCCTCTCTGCAAGGACCTGTGTCATCAAAGTCTTAGCTATATAAAGCAAAACTTAAATGAAGATCTTAATTTGAAAAATGTATGTATAAAATTGACCAACACCTAGTCAAAAAAATTGTAAAGTCACATTATGGAATAGATACAATATTAAATTCACAACTACAAAATTAGTGGTTTATGCTTTCTAGGCTATAAGCGGTACATGTAGTTTATGATCTGATGATCGAATACTGGTACTACTAATAAGTCCAGGTTCGGGTTATCCATTGGCGTAACTACAAGGCGGGGGGTGTGGCAAGGGGCGACTCCCCCCCACCCAAATTTGGTCAGAGGGGGGCTAGGGGGGCACAATTTTTATTTGGCATAAGGTATTTGTTGAGATATTATATAAATACTATTGATATTTTTTTCATATTTTGCAATTTTTTCATACATCTTTTATAAGGTTTTTGTCAAAAAAATCGTCAAAATACTCTTAGAATCGAAAAATATGCATCAACTAGGCCCTCTCTAGACCCCCGCCTCCTTGTTCTCAATAGTGTACTTAATCTAGGAAAGAGCGTATACCCATAAATTATTATTGGATGACACCTCCGACTGACTGTAGCTGTACCCACATACCCATTTCACTAGTTGTGCTGATCATTGATCTTGGAAGGTTACAAAAATGTTCGCCCCCCTGAAAAACAAGGGCTAGTAATGCCACTGGGGCTATCCTTATACAGGTTGTGCATTCAATAATGCATCGCTCGTCAGACGGCTTGACCGAGGCCTTGTGGAAAGGATTTGTAGTCGAATAAAAGTGAGTCAAACTCACAACTCACAAGTGACAACCAATCATGCAAATTGGTATTTTCCTCTTGTGATTTGCAGAGCTGTTACAAGGAAAGCTCAGCACTCTTGCCACTTTTGTTTGGTGACTCGACCTCAATTACCGTACTACTTCATCTTTAATGAGTGGTTTAAAGTTAAAAATCATTGCATTGTCTACTAGTATTTGTTCAATTTCAAATCCTTTATGTCGTCCGCGGTGGCACATACAATTAGGGTGCTGGTCTAAAGTGTATGGCTCTATGAGGACGTGGGTTCGAATCCTGTATAAGGCATGTTTTTCTGTAATTTTCCTTCATTGTCATATATCACCACCCATTATCTCGAATAGCCTTAATGCATTAAAATGACCGTGTGAAACTTTATTGAATGCACAGGCTTTACCATTTCGTTGACAGATATGCTGATTATCATAATAGTATAACTGCACCATTATCACATGCAGAATATGTGAAATGAACGTAATGAGGACAAAAATCCAGTGTCAATAGGAACACATTATGAAATACTAACTAGAATATGGGAATAAACTAATGACCTACCTATATTTACAATTAAATTATAAAGTAATTAACTAAAATTAAAAATTATTAAAAAACTATTATTGTGCTTTGTTTTGGGTCCTATCTTAATATTTGCTCAGTTGAAAACAATTGAGCATACCTATTAGTAAAACCAGTTTAGTATTTCGTAAAATATACTATACACGTGTCACCCATGATGTAAACTGACTAAGCATGTACACCTCTATGACCAGGCAATGACAGCACATCAACATCGGATTTCACCTGGGGCTTAGGATCGACTGACTCGTGTGCAACGACGAAACCCTTCTCACATCAGTCCACCAGGGCCTCGCTAGTGTATGCGCATAACCAGTGTGCACCTGATCCACATTAATACACTTACTAGACATAAACAATATACAATATATTATATTCTAGCACACAAACACTGCAAATAGAAATATGTACTTCATCTGGCAGATTGTGTGCGAGTCCAAGATCATTGTCGCATGGACGATGGGCAATAAGCCAATCACTATCAGTAATGAAAACAGTAAGTGCCCTGTTGGATAAAAACATTTCTGCGCACTATGTATATATACTATGTATTAGCCCGAGTTTTAAAATATCAATTGTGAGCATTTCCAATTGCACTTGATATACATACGTAAATATATTATAAATTATAACTAAATTACATTAATAGTATAAAACAGATCTGGGTTTGTTTATCCATGAGATAGATTTGAAGAGCAATTAGAAAACATTAATTTGATTAAACTTTCAGAGCAGGTGTGATCTAGGTACTACTTCTACTACATATTAGGGTACTATTAGGTACGCTACCAAACGGTAACATATCAGTTTGTAAAATAAATTAAAATAAAACAATTAATTAAACTATACAAAGCAAACTATGATACAACACAAAATAATGTAGAAATAATAATAATAATAATATTGATTTGAAATTTAAGGCTTTCGCGGCCCGGTAAATTATAAACACAATTAATTGATCGGATCATTTCGCCGCGTCGTATATTCTTTTTATTGCTTTGACGTTTCAGCCCAACTGGGTGGGCTATCCTCAGAAAACAAGAAACTAAATGACCTGACCAATTAATTGTGTTTATAATAATAATAATAATAATATAATAATAATAATAATAATAATAATAATAATAATAATAATGTTTTCAAACTTGATGCTTTAAAACGTCAAGAGTTTTAAATAAAACAAATGCAGAGAAATGACTTGAGAAATCTATGAATCCACAAATAATAATGAACTAGTACATAATTGTACTGGTATACAATAATAATCGATGCATTGTTTTGATTTGGCATGCATGCCTCGTCTTTGGTCAAATAATAAAGTAAAAAGAGGTAAAAAACAAAAGAATAAGCTCAAACTATTATAAAATTAAAAATAAAAAAATTATGCAAAAATTGCTTATGTTCATCTAGGCCTACTCTCTCATGTAGGCCTACATGACCGCATGCTCTTCAATCTAATTTTAAAAGAAACACAATAGCCCAAGGAATTGAAATTAAATTATAAACCATTGTAATACGTAGTAAATATTGTGTTTGGAACATTTAAAATTGCAAACCTATGCAGGATTTTAGTATGTATGCACATATTATATTGTGGTTGTGCCAGTTGTAGTGGCATGATAAGACTGTAGCTATTTTGTGGCACCTTGAACTTAACTAGTTAATAATTGCAATTGCTCTTGAGGAATGTGGTACTACAAAATTATAGAAAGACTTTTATAATATAAAATTATCACTAGCAATGCAGCAATTTTGCTTTTCCTGTTGCATCCCCAAGATGTACAGTCATGGTTCAACCATCTTTTTTAACCATATGTTGGGGAGTACGCATCCACTGTTATTAAAATAGGCTAAGTAAGGTATGTTGAAAGTGGATATTAAAACGATAAAAACACATGTCCCTATTGAAAATCATTCTTGTACATGAATAGGTAAGGTGTTGGGTAGCATGGTAGCATCCAACAGCTTACCTATGAGAAGTGACAGTGACTGCCGAATTTGTTGATAAATAGAGACATAAACACGAGACGTTTCGACACGAGGTCTTGATCAAGACTCTGTGTCGAAACGTCTTGTATTTTTTCGTGTTTTTCAATACTTACTTACTTACTTATTTATCAACAAAATCGAGAGCCACCATCACTTGGTACATAGTGATTGAACAATTGTTGGATCCTATCCCACACCCAATATACTCCAGCCGATTGGCATTCTATCAGCATACGGTAACCTTGTAAATGAATAGATAAGATAGTAAATTTATTTATTATTTCTTGAGTTCTTTACCTCACACTTACTTTTTCCAGGAGCATTTTATTTGAGCTCATAACAAAAATCAAAATTAGCAGGATCAGCCGGAATAGGAGGAGGGTCCTGAGGAATATCAACCCCCTCCGCATCCAAAAGCCGCAATTTGATATCCATAGAGAGCAGAGTTTCCAAGTCATTCTCAGTCTCTTTGCTGAGCATCTTATTTCCCAGGAGTGCGTTCACTCCATCGGTCCAATAGTCAAATACCTGCTCGTCGGGTGCCACAAAGTCAAGCGACGTCACCTCCACCGAGTCCAGCGTGAGAGAGAATGCCAGCTGATGGGTGGTCTTCCTCCCTCGCACATCCTTCATGTGCGGACACTCGCGGCCGGTGATCAGACCCTTCATGTCGACGACAGTCAGCTTGTTGGGGAGCTCCTCTAACGTGGGCACACTCTTCTCGTCGCAGTCTCCGTAGTGGAATACCTTGTGGTTGGGTGAGAGGCGCACATACCTAGCAGAACACACAAGCTTATCTCACTAGGCGTGACGGGGAAAATACTACCAGGTAAATAGCATTTTGAATGTTTTAAATATGTTAGCACAAAGTATATTGGTATTGCAACTCAAATATTGTGATGTGAACTTCCACCCCCTTCGATTTAGTCCCTGACAGATCGAATGTATTATATCATTTGCTATAAAACTATCATTTTGTTTCCTAATATAAAACCATTTTCTATAAGATATGTTTTTCTTACAACTAACAACTAAATGGTGTGCTAATGTTGCCTGTGTATTTGTTTCATAATAATAGTATCTAAATATATTGATGTTTTGTTGTGTATGATCACTGATCAGTGAACTAGGTTATGCAAATTAAATGTGAAGATGTAGGATTGCTGTTTAATGTTAGGACTACTTTTGATTTAAGCAGTGATCAAAATTTCTATTTGACAATAAACAACAATCAGGTGATGAATCTGCAGACCCTACTGGTCTTTTCCTTCAACCTCTTCACCTGCAGCCAAGAGCTAGTACATGTGTAGTAGGACAGCCTCTCTCGTTGCCACGGGTCTTAGTTCAAATCCAGAGTAAGACATGGTTCTTTTGTTGCCCAATCACCAGAGTCTAGGAGGGAAGCCCCCTGACTGGTTGTGCTGTTTTGTGACTTTCCACCCTTCCATCTCTAACCTATTCTCTTAGAATGAATGAAGAGGCACCCTTGCCCAGCAACAGCAGGAGGGGCAGCTTTTCTCTTGTTGCCAAGGGTACTGATTTGAATCCAGTGTAAGTCATGGATTTTTTGTCTCCCGAGCACCAGAATTGGGAGGAAAGCCCCCTTACTGGTTGTGCTGACGGTATGTCTCGGTATGAATGGTGTGTGAAGTAACCTTGCTGATGATGACAACATGCATGCAGAATTGATTTCTTGCGTGGCCCTAGCACAGGTTTGGTTTGGTGTTGTGAGTGTTGTTTAGCTAATTTTAGTGGCCACCATCCGCCTGACGAGTCTCAGAGGACGAAACGCGCCGTGGATTAAGGTAACAAACAACTTTAAGGCCTAAATTAGCTGCAGTTGTCATCAGCAGGTGAAATGTTTTGTCGCCTCCAGCCCTTCAGGCTGGACTTTTGTACTCTTATGCTTTCCCAACCTGCCAACCCTTCTCCAATCTAAACTAAACTAGCCGGTTGGCCTTTTCCACACACTTGTACGTAGTTGCTATGCCCATCACTTGCATAACAAGTTTGTTGGAAAGAATACCAAAAAAATGGAACGGAATTAATAAAGAGATAGGGACTATACCAGTAATTTCAACAGCAAGGTTATGGTTTGTGTTATGTGTTCTCTATCAAACCTAGCCTATTCATTTCAGGTAAGCTGTTGGGAAACTTATGTTTCTCACTCGCAAATTTAACACATTATTAAATATTATCATTATTTTAAAGGCAGAATTCACCAAAATAAATATTTGCTAGGCATATACAAAGAGAATAGGCTAAATCTAAAAAAAGGGGGGAAAATACATGAAAACATACCAGAACTTGTCTTTTATTCTCTGTCCCCTCATTGAGTATTTTGTGAATCGAGTTCCCTCGACTAAGAAACTGAGGCGTTGCTGTTGTATCAGCTCCATTATCTCCGGAGTGATTTGTTCCTTGAGTTCGACTATAGGCCGTGCGTGCGATTCCCATTCCTCTCTCGATGTGCGCTCTTGTTGCCACAAGTTCGTGATCTCGGAGTATGTCAAGAGCTGGAGCTTGGCTCGAAACTTATCAAGACCAGTCGGTTGCGATGCTAGTGCCCTGGTGATTTGTTCTCGAACAACACTGAAAACCTGTTGAACACACTGCTAGTTAGATTCATAGCTTCTTGGCAACGTGATGAAAAATTCACTGCGAAATTTTTTTAAATGTTAAATTTAGAATACAACAAAATTATTTTTAAACAATTTTAGAAGGGAAAATAGGCCTCTCCCTAATGGAAAACCAGAAAATGAATGATTGCCAAAGAAGCCAAAAATATATGCATGTGACAAAAAGAAGATAAAGGCCTATGGGTTGGCCATATTGCAAAATTCCGCGTGATGGTAGCGCGATCTCTTATTACTTTTAGAGGTGGATTGGTTGCTATTGGTATGATGCTGATGTCATCCCAAATAATCTGTACCAGTAGACTGAGATAGTGACAAGAAATTCTGGGACACTTAAATTCACTCAGTTGATTTTATAAGTACAAACTTGTACTTGCTCAGTATTGAGACCGAGATTGAGTTGTGGGGTGGGTGATTCGTGTCCATGACTGACTAAATGCAAGACTTTTCTAACAAATTCATTAATTTCAATTCTCTCAATTAATTACCATTTCTCAATGGAATTGAATCCTAAAACACAGTACCGTACTAGCCTAGATGTTAACAAACATTGTTGTGCCTAGGCTCCAACTATTATTTATCTAGGCCATGTAATATTTGTAAACATTACAAAACAATAATAAGCTACAGGAGAATGGACTGGTACAGAAATGATGGGGTCTGAGTCTTAGCATGTTGCAGAAGGACATAAGTGCCCAAATAAGAATAAATTTACCGGTATTGATCTTTGCTACACGGTCATAGAACCAAAAGCAGCCTACTTAGGCTATTCTATTCTAAAAAATTATCCTACCAGTAGGCCTACCTATATAATATCCATGAGTCAACACTTATAGTACGGTAGGTACAGAAGTAGAGGCAGAGCGGGCGCCAGGCATGTGCGAACCGTGCAGACGGACGGGGTCCCGCCCTGCCAGGGGCCCATAATCATTTATTGAACTTGGGCCTAATGACAATTTTATTGTATTGTATCTATATTATTTCTATAAGAAAAATATCCGTAAGTCCTCCCTCGTTGCTAAGGATTCATTTTATTTAAATGGGGGCGGAAAGGTACTTTTTGTTGCTGTTGTTATAATAGTTTTTTTTTTTATTTAGGCCCCTACTCCTTCTGATTCACGGGGCCTAGATGTGTAAACGCCACGCCACTGACTGGCGACTGTGAGTACGCTCTTCCGATGAACTGCAGTGCTGGGCACCAGGGGGGGTTTGCCTCATGCTATTGTGCATGGTCAAAATAAGGGTCGGACTGGGGAAAAAATCCAGGCTGGGCAAACTCTTGGGCAGGCCAGGCACGGGAGGCTTGGTGGGCAACCCAACAACAGCGCCGCAGGTGAATTTTTTTAAAATCAGGTTTTTAGGTGCATTTTAGAAAAAAAATAGGATGAATGCAATACCAAAATAACAGTAGTTTTTGTATGGTAAAAAGTAGAAAAACACCAACAAGAAGTTTGCAATACTGACCACTGACTCAGTGTAGCGTGGGAGGGCTTACGAAGTGTGTGTAAGCTACGACTAAACAAAGACGCCGCTTCCCCAATTCTTGCATCTTTACCGCACTCTCACCGGTACACTGTGGGCAGCGCCGCCAGCGCCAGGCAGTTTATGCCTGGTCCGGCTGGACCAGGCCAAATTTTGGCTAAAAGAGGCAGGCTCCCGGGCAAATGCCCGGTTGCCTGTCCGCCTCTGGTCAAATTAGCAAAAATTGCACCAAAACATTGGCAGAAGAAGTAGACGCCGCAGGTGAATTTTTTTAACGATGGACGGTTGATTTAATTTGTAAAACATTTTATTTAGCCCTATTAATTGATTTTGTAGGCTATAGACCTACATATATATATTTTTAGACGTGTTTATAGGCGACGAGGTGTTTTAATATTTAAGATATAAAAAAAACAAAAAAAAACATAGGGGCCCACAATGACTTTTGCACGGAGCCAATCATGATCTAGCGCCGGCACCAGCACTGAGTAGAGGTACGGTGTAGTCAATAGAGGAGGGTGAGAAAAGTACTGTACCAGAATAATTAATAAAGTATAATTAATAAGTAAAGTTTACAAAGTACATGGCAACCATACCATGTACTTACACTTCATCTTGGTCTCAATGTAAAAATATGTCAGTAGAAGAACAAAATCAGCTTGTAGAGCCTACATTGGGAATTGACAGTAAACAATTGATTTAAAAGTGGCTTATTTTAGGGATGTTGATCAATGTAGGCCTAAGCCTAGGTATCAGCTAATAAAATTGTGGAAAATCCCCACGATTGGTTACCTTGACAAAGTCTTCGATTGTAGCCCGCATCTCTTTCCACGTCTTGTTCAAGAGCACAATGCAGATACAGAAGAATTCCTCAAATGGGTGGTCATGTGTGAAGAACATTGGATGATAGTTCTGCCCCTGTTCACTAGGGGGCTCTCCTATACGCAACACCTCGCACAGCAGCTTACACAATTCCACACTTGTACGACCAAACGGACACTCGTGCTCATCTGCTCGGCAAGAGTTCTCAAGAACAACCTACGAACAAAAGTGGTATTAAATTTTAATTTACTTAACCCCACCTCACCCCACTTCTCGTCAGCAACTTCCTGGTTAGGCTACTGACAACAAAATCTTAGACCTAGACTAGGGTAATTTAAAAAATGTGAGCTAAGTTGGTAAGCCTAGGCCTAGGCTATTTGAATAAAAAATACAGATAGTTTCTTACCAGTTTTTACTCAACCTATCTGACCACAGCTAGGTTCTCTCTTAAGGCATTTAACACATGGGACACAGTTGCCAGTAAATGACAGGTTCTATCATTATCCGGTACTCTTTCGGTTGAGAATGGCCAACTTTTAAACACTTGTAAACTGTGTTGTGTGTGCTAAAGGTTGTGAAGGTTTTTTTGGTTTAAAATAGCGACGTTAAAGGTTTTGAAGGGATTTTTCCTTTTTAGGATTTTTTTATTACGTTTTGTAAGGTTACTTGCAGTGAGTGTACGGCTCGGTGGAAGTGCCCAGTTCTCAGCATGAGTGGCCTAAAGGCGCGTCACTCCTCGCTACTTATAACTTACTTTTGCTTATAAAACAGCATGAAATGAAACTTGCAAGTTCTTTTCTTTATTACCTACATACAACTACAAAAAAAAATATAAATCATTTACAGGGTATAATCTTAATTTGAGGGAAGTGTTATTTTGCATTAAATTTTTAAATTTATGATTTTCCTTTTTCTAACTGAATATTATTATGTAGCCTATTTACTTGGTTTTTGGCCGCGGAAAGTAGTTTCTGGACTTATTTAATCACTTTTAGTTGCTGGAATCGCTCGTTTTGGTACTAGGTAGGCCTAGTTCAGCTGGTGCGGTCCAACTTTTCAACACAGTTTTTTTCAAAGAAAAAGAATAAAAAACAACTTCAAAAAAGAAACAAATGAAGAAGAACTCATTATTAACGATTTATTTATACTAATCACTCTGAAAATATACCAATTATATAGAATAACACAGATTGAATACAAACACTCGCTCATTTCACTGTCATTGATTCGCCATGTTTGGTATTTACGTCTTGATTTTACTTACTTGGTCTACCAACCTTTTTCGCTAAAATATTCCGCCTACAAAACCTTTTAACGTCGTTATTTTAAATATAGGCCTAAAGGACTTTTATTACAATAGGATTTTTGTTTAAAATAGCGACGTTAAAGGTTTTGAAGTTTTTTTTGTTAGGTACTAACAGTAAAAACGCGATGATACTATTTTGGATTTTTTATTGTGTTCTTGTAAGGTTAGCCTACTTGCAGTGAGTAGGCTACAACATCTCACCACGGTAGGAATAGGCCTAGGCCGCGACGCTACTCGCTACTTATAATTTACTTTTGTTTATAAAACAGAATCGGAAAATTATTTTTAATTGGTTTCCGCGCATTTGTTTTTAATTTACTTTTAAATATCAGTGATTTGGCAAAGAAATAAAGTAAAAAAACAAAAATGGCAATTTCGTCAAACTAGTAGAGTTCCCATTTACAGTGGTTTTGCGACGTTTTTGAGAGAAAAAAACAGTGGTGAATAGTTGGCCATTCCCAACCGAAAGAGTAGGCCTACCCATTATCCTCTATCGCTGGTATTTGCCGCTTGTAGGTCCACCTCCACTCTCTTTTTGTAGGCCTAGGCCTAGCCGTTTTCTACCAATCCCTCCCAAATAATGGTGACATGCTCTAGCAACGAGTGGTCTACTTACCTTAGTGTAGCTTTCCATGTGATTACGAGCAAAGTAGACCATGCAGTCCAGCGCTAACATGCCAGGCGGGGTTTCGGTAAAGTCGAGCGCTGGATTGATGTCGTATTTAAAACCCAGCTTTTTGTAATCCTTCGCAAAAATTCCCATTTGTCTCCGAACGCTTACATCTCCACTGGCTCCGCCGGAACCTTCAGTGTCAAACGCAATTCTTCGAAGTTCTTTTATCTTGTCGTGAGCATCCTGGTCTTGCGGATCCATCTTTGAGTTCATTCGGTGCTCTAGTAGTCCCAACATGAGAGTCTGCAGAACATACAGCTGGTGTGCCATCTCAGCACCAACTTGGCCAGATGAAGATTGAATAACGTTACTCAAGATTACATTACGCACTTGCTTTGAGGAAAGAGTTGCCGCAACTGCTTTTCTTTTTGGATTATCAGCCTTTAGAAACAGTGCATTGATTAAGGCAATTGCATTTTGTTGAATGACAGGATTAAATGGATTTTGACCTTGAAGGTGCATCACTAAATTAGGAAATGTGACTTCCTTTTCAACTTGGCCATATTTTCCAGAGCTGTTTAACACAATATTTTCTAATATAGAAAGTGATGCTTGAATTATTTTTGAATCCTGTGATACCGATTGGTTGTTCACGAAACTAGCCACTCTGTTGATAAAAGGTGCTTCCAAAATATCCCAAGATACAATACCATGATCCATTAGTTCAACAAAAGACACTAATGAATGTGCAAGCATTGGACCTTTGCACTTACCACCTTCAACTATGCTTATTATTAACGCCAGTCCTTGTTTGTTTATAAATTCAAGAGCAAATGTCATATCAATGCTAAGCTTTGAAAGTTTCAACAAAGCTGCAGTTTTCTCATCGGCTACAGAGGAATTGAGTTTTTGTAGAATATCATGTGCAGTAGTCGATGGTGAATGGGCAAGTCGTAACACTGATCCATTTTTTATTTCATTTCTATTTTTTTCAGTGATGTAATTTTGATTGTTATTCTCCGAAAATTGTAAGGCGTATTGGTCAGGGTCACTTAAACCCCAACCATTACACAGTTCTTGAATGATCGCAGCTAATGGTTGTTTCTGATTAAACTCAATTAATTGTGGCACTTGGTTAAGCATTTCCACAGCAATTTTGACAATGTTTGCATCTTTCATTGCAGGCATTTTGAAGAACTTTTTATTAAATATTTGATCAATAATTAATCTTGTTGGGTGTATATATTACCACAAATACTTGAAAGCAACGTATTACATTGTAGGCAGGAGTAATTATTAATTATTATTCACTCAATGACTCACGAAACACAGCACGAACAAACCTAACCTTCAAAACTAATTGACAACACTGACAGTGACAGCCTGAAGAGGGCAGGGCTGCATCCGGCAAAGAACTCAACGAGAAGCGTTCCTGAAGATACCACAGTCGACGTACGCATTCATTGCTAAGATGTTTGGGCTCGGTTATCTTCAGGCGCGTTGCTGGATGAGCGTAATTTTTTTAAACGGAAAAAGGCGTAAAATTGTGATTTCCATGAGACATAATTTTTCGATTACGTTCAAATTTCATACGAATATATTAATTCAAAATGTTAAGAAGGTGCTGTGAAAAAATCATTGCAATCGGATAAAGCATGTAGGTGTTAAGTCGAAGAAATTTTAAAAATCAAAACAAATCATAAAATTGCGATTTTCACGAGAAATAATTTTTCAATTGCGCTCAAATTTCACACGAATATATTAATTCATAAAATTAAGGTTCTGTGAAAAAATTATTTCAATCTGATAAAGCATGTAGGTGTTATAAGTTGAAGAAATGTAAAAAATCGAAAAAAACGTGAAATTGCGAATTTCACGAGAAATAATTTTTCAATTGCGCTCAAATGTCACACGAATATATAAATTCATAAAGTAAAGGTTCTGTGCAAATATCATTACAATCGGATAAAGCATGTAGGTGTTATAAGTCGAAGATTTCTAAGTTCAGAGATTTCGAAGGCCTCCATAAAATTTCATCGCAATTGGAGTATAGGTTTAGCCGGAATCGTGTTAACAAACACACAATAATACAAACAGAAAAAATGAAAGAAAAACATTCCGGATTTTTTTCTCCAGTGTAGTGGAATGGAATCTTCGCTTCGCTCGCTACGCTCATCCAATTAAATCGTTTTGTAAATCAAAATATAATATGCACATATTATTTGTCAGGTAATTCGTGTGGATGTATTATATTATTTTAATTCCAACGGCTCGGTGGTTTATTCGGGCAGTTCCACCTGACATTATTTTAATGAAATCAAAACAATTAAATAGATGTTTTTTTAAAAAAAGTCCTACATTTTTCATCATGCCATTGTTATTTTTGTTCGCGAGTTCTCTAATGGTAATGAATTTTTCAATAATACTTATATAGGTATAATTATTGTGCACATCCATTTAAAGTACAAAACAACCAATCATACGGTTTTTGAAGAGGGAAACAATAATTTATCTATTACGTAATCAAAGAGTTATAAAGATGGTTTAAATATGCTCCTTACAACTAATGAAACAATAGGACATTGTGAGTAAAATAAATAAATAAATAAATAAATAAATACAAAATCGTATTTGTCTACTCCTCGGTCTACCCACTTAAGTCACAAAAACTGGTTTCCAGTGGGAAACATTAAATTTACAGCCGACCAAGCCAACCCTGTAGGCGTCGATACCATAGACGAGCGAACAATGACCAACTATAGAAACCGAATTTAAGTATGAAACACCGATCAATGAAGCTGGACACGATTTCACCCGCGGACAAGGCCAGAATCGACACGGCTAATTTGGAACAACCAACGCACAATTTTGCCGAACTGGGGAATTTGTTTACTAAACACCAATAACTATACTACTAATAAAACTAATACTAAACTAATGGAGAATAAGCCTTCGGATTTTCGTTCTTATGAAAATACTGACTTAAAATGCACGCACCGCCGTTTCCCATTCCATTATAATGCAACTTTGCATCTGTATTGAGCCGAAATGTGACAACAATGAAATAACTCTTCGTACATAATGATTTGTTGTACCTCAATCAATGATAGAACTAAGATGTTCATAATAATCACTTAAAAATGCTGGCATACATTTTCCAATAACACAAAATTTAATAAATTGTGATACCTCATTATTTCTAAGTGTTATGTTCATAAGTACACAATTGCGCTCGCCTGTGATTGAACCTGGGTTTGTCTACTGCTTGTCAAACAAGAGTGTATTTTAAAATATATTAAAGTATCAGTATCATTATTGTAGTTTTCATATAATTTATTGTTGACGGGCAAAGAATTATTTTATAAAAATTGTTAGTTCTCACTCAATTTTAAAAACATTTTCGTCCAGTGAACATATAACTTAAAAACTATGAGCAAAGCATTAAAAAGTTAAAAATTACGACATTTTACTTGATTTTACGTAGCGTTCATGCGTCATATTCCAACCTCTTTGGCTGGTCCAGCAACTGCTGCGACCTAGCGGACAATACTTGGTAAGCAACGAAAGCTCACAGATAGCGCGGCACTACGTTTACAAGGTCAATAGATACAGTAACACGGTCTCGGATTCTCCGGGAACTTTCCACTTATAAAGGTACAGGAAACTAAAGAAGTTACAGAACGAAAGATATTCATAATTTTCGACACATTTCAAACTATCATAAGTCCAAGGAAGATTCAAGCAAAGATAAAAATATCAGCCATGAAAAAACCGCAATAGTACACTTTTTGCGCAAGTGGACCAAAAATGTTTCATACTTAGTCCCCCCCCCCCCCACACACACCACACAAAAAATGTCTGTTATCAGAGGAACTAGATTTTGTTTTTATGTTTTAGCCCCGAAATAACACCTTCAAAAGATAATAAAACTAAATAACACTGTCTAACAATAATGAAATCAAATTTAGCATTTTTTTTACAATAACTCCTCTTTATATTGTGATAACACCGTGGTATGCACTAATATGAAAAAAAAAACAATTAATTAAACTATTTGCTTCTGCAAAGGTGATTCCCATGCAATGTCGTGGTGTCTGGCAGTGGTGTTAGTAAATATGATTAAATAATTATTTCACTGTTTTGATTGGAAGAAATCAGAATGGTAATACCACAATATCTACATACGAAATTTCGGAAAATAATATAAAAACCATTGACTGACTACCAACGTTAAAGCTTTTTCAAATTCACTGAACAATTGCTCATTTATCAATAAATTTAGCTTCTAAAAGGGATGCTATGCGAATTTGGGCTTAATTTGAGAAGACGACGAACACACGACTTGCAACACCGCAGTGGTAGGTCTAGCGTATAAAGCGCGAGATTCTGAATCGGAAGGTCTCGTTTACTGTGATTTTACACGATTTTTTTTAAATTTTGTTGATCATGAAATTTGTGAAAATTGGTGTTTTGAGCAATTTCTTAAATCGGCTTAAACTTGCTTCTTTTTTGTTCCACATAGATACTAGAGCATCATACCAATCTAAAATGGCCTTTTATAACATCGTGTCTTGAAACTGTGCACAAATATACACTCAAACACGCAAAAATATGCATACCAAAATCACACCCCTTCTTGGTAATCAGCATATTTTGACCGAACCACTTGCCCAAATTACAAAACAAAATTTAGAGGATTTACAGAAAAGGCTGCGTCAAGTACGTCAATAATGGCCAGTATTTTTTTTTATCAAAATCCTCCAAGGTCACGGGGCATTTATTTATTTATTTTATTTGTTTAATTATTTAACGTCTAACCTATTCAGTTATAAAACAAAAGAAAACAAAAGATCGTTCCCATGTTATTTCTTATGGGAGATTTTTGCCGATGGGATCAATAGCTCGAAAAATACAAAGTTCAACATTTTTTCCGGGTCATGGTGGACCCAATAATTTTTTTGTTAATTTATAAATTCATAGCTAGTTAGCCTGAATGAAATATATTTTTTGAGTTTAGCGGGTGAATACCCCTGCGAATGCAAGGGCATTGAGCCCTTTTTAAACAGTCCTCGGACATTCCTTTCACAATTGTCCAGATTCCAATAAACTAATATATTAGACCAGTGGCGTAGCTACGCCTTTACGGGCCCGAGTGCAAACTGGACACGACGAGCCCACCTTATTTTTTGTTAATATGCACATCGCACAAAACAGTACTTGTTTAGAATATTGATAATGCCATTGACGTCCATTGCTCTGGCCTCGTGGTTTTCAATTGACAATATTGACAAGCAAGAAAGTTATTATTTCACTACAATTCAGAAATTAAAAAAGTCCGCCCCAACCGGGAATCGAACCACGGGTCTCCCGCATTCCAGACAGGCGTCGGGTACATTTTGATCTCTGAATTGTAGTTGCATCTGAATGGATAATATGCATTTATTTAATATGAATTTAAGCCAGAAAATCTCTTCTTTAATCCATTCAGATGAATAATGCAACTACAATTCAAAGATCAAAATGTACCCGTCCTGATGGTCTAGTGGTTAAGACGCCTGTCTGGAATGCGGGAGATCCGTGGTTCGATTCCCGGTTGAGGCGGACTTTTGAAATTTCTGAATCGTAGTAAAATAATAACAATTACACCTACGGGAGTGTTTCCCGACTAACCAAATCGAAAAATATGCCAGAAAGTCTTTCTTCAGTATTGTATTCCGCTAATTACGTTTTAATTAGTTAATTAGTTCGAAAACGATCGTTCCGCACTTGCCACGGACGGTTACTGGTAATGTTAGGAATATCATTAAAGCTGTGCAGATACATCAGGAAAACTTGAAGAAAGAGCAGCTTTGTGTACTATTAACAGCATTGCAAGTTCCATTACCGAAGTTGTTTTTAGTATCTCTGTTTTTAAACATGATCGGAAAGCAAGTAAATGCCCGGGAAACTTGAATGTGAATGAATGATGAAATGTCGGTACTCGGTAGTGTACTTGGAATCGAGTGTCGTACCAGCTGCATATATAGTTCATCGTCGTTCATGGAATTGAGTGATTGTGGGAGAATAGCAAGGATTTTCAGGGGTGGAACATTTAAAAAATTTAGCAAGGAAATTGTTCACGACGTCGTTCATGCCAGAAAATCTCTTCTTTAATTGGCTTGTCACCACATCGAGACTTACGTAGAAACAATAAACTTTGAAGCTCATTTCAGCATTGTCAATCGCTGGTCTACACAAAGCTCATCAAAATGCCGATTTAATTTTTTAATGCGTTTTTCTTTATATCGAGCTGGTATTTCTTATTTATCATACATATTGGTAACTATAGCTACCCCTCTACATTCTTCAAAACTGTTCCTTAGAGATGACAAGTAGTGTGTCACATGCATTTTTTAGAAAAGTGTTGAAGCCATGCTTAGATTTTGATTGGAAGATTGCAACAGTTTCGAAACCGCGTTGACTGTTTCAAGAATTTTTGTTTGAACAACTAACAACAACACAAATTCAAAAGTTTCAAGATTTTTTTAATGACAATGCTTCTTTGCGTCTTTGCCGATGAGTAGGAAATAATTTTAAAATGGTAGCCTCAATAAATTTGCATCAATAGTAAATTGTCACTATCAGGTTAAAACAATACAAAGATTAATGGGACATACATGGAGTTGGAGAGAGGGCCCGGGCCCCTCCGAGGCCCGGGCTCGAGTGCAACTGCACTCTCTGCCACCCGATAGCTATACGCCACTGTATTAGACACCTGAATTGAGGCATGTATTAGATATTATTTTTCAACGATTTTCAAAAACTTTAAAATATAAGTGCTCAAAGAAAATAACGATATTGTATACGAGTGAAAGAGGCTCTCAGAATCATTTAAGACCCGAATTGAAAATCTATTTTTGTAATGTCTCTTCAGTCTAGAGAAGATGAAGATGCCGAGTCTAGAGAAGATGGAGATGCTGTCTGTATAACTTCGTTACTTGAGTGTAGCAGGGAAAGAAATAGGTAAAAATAGTAACATTGTTTCTAGCATAAGAATTCTCAGTTTCGAAATATATATGACGGTGTGTATAATGAAATCATTTGTGCCATGCGGTCTAAGTGGGCTAAGACTTGGCACAAGTTACAAGCAGATTCATGATCGGTACTCTCTTAGTAGATCTGTTCATTCTTAGGTATACAAGGTAAATAAAGCCGGTTGCAATTGAGTTAAATATTGTGTTATCTTGTATATTATTATCTTCCAAGAGCCAAGGAGAATTAAACGTTGGGCTATTATTGTGGGATGTGATGTAATGTAACGAATACGTGTACCTGGAATGTTGCCTACTCCTGTCTCAAGACTCAAGAGTCGGCATAGATACCTTGGCCATCTCTGCAGTTGCGTAATCAGTATTTTGAGAAAGGGGTAAAACGTTAGGAAGAAGTCTTAAATTAAATTTAAGAAAACTAACTCCCATTTCCTCCCACTCCCCTCAAACCAACTATACCTAGAATCGCGCTTACATGCTGCACTCATATTAAGCTGAACCTGGTTGGGGGGCAACTGTCACGATTACTCCCGTTGCTTCAGTCTGATCGAGAATCCCGGTTAGTAAGATTTAACACAGGGGTAACGCCTGGATTACTCTTTCGTTGTTGTTTGACGGTTGTACTCTTGACGGCAACCTAATTCTTACGGACTATAGCTGATACGGATGTATTTGTTATTGATTAGCTTAATTTTTACCTTGTCTAGTTTCGTACATATGGTGGGATTGAGATGGGAGGAGACAGGATTCGAACCCAAATCTTCCGGCTCCACTTGTCGTATACTGGGGAGACATTACAAACTCCTGTATATTTTTTACTGAAGACGTGTACCATCATTGTTGTTATTTGTCCACTAAATGTTTTGGCTTCTTGCAAGAAATAAAAATATATGACGAATGATTAAATTATACAAATATTTACATTAATTCGAGAAAAAACTGCTGATGAATTGACAGCGTGTAACAAATTTATAGTTTGTATATGAAAACTCGACCACCAGCGGGTGGCAAATATTACTGGCTATGGCTATAATGGTAGACACTCAAATAAACTAAAAAGCTATCGAGACCGAAATCTATAAACTCTATAAATACTTAATATTAAATATTTGCATGGGGAAATCATTTTCATTCTATGCTTATTCATAAGCAATAAGAAAATAGAGCATGGATTTCTTCTTAAGATTTGTTGAATAGAAGTCGAGTGGCGTTAGATTCCAAAAGAAACGTTTCAAAGAAAAAAACAATCTGATGTCTTCGAAAGAAAAGTATCTTTGGTATTTCAACACCCCCTCGACATTCAGATCTGATTGGGCAAACATTTCGTTCGAAAATAAACACCCATCTACTCGAAAGCTGGTGTGCACTGGCGAGTGAGGTCTGCGAGACGCGTCGTCAAGTCAAGTGAAGTGAGTCGGGTCTCAGTAGTCGTCTAGAGTGCGTCGCGACGCCTTCCTAACCATGAGCCGGCGCTTCAAGACCGCTATAGCCACGTCAGTCGGGAAAGCAATTTGAAGACAAACATTTCTCTCATAATACGATCTAAATTAATATTTAGGCAGATCTAGACAATTTTAAAAATTTTGAGTTTGAAAAATATTTCGGTATCGGACACTATTCAAAGTGAATTAATTCGTTAAAATTTCAGTTGATTTGTCAAAAAAGCGTCGAAGTGATAACGAAAGTGTACAATAAGTAGGCCCTACTGTCACGTGTAAGTTTAATAAGTGTGATAAAATGACGACGGAGCTGAAGACCGACACAGCTGGCAAGATTATGCGGCTCAAGACAGCACTCAGCCACATAGGTCTTCTGGTGGCCCTAATGGTGTACACAGCAGTAGGCGGAATGGTCAAGTATACGAAACTATTCTTATTACTAACAAAAGAATAAGATTTGGTGTGCTTAAAATTATTGAGAGGTTGCATGTCATCTCATGACATTATCTTTCACTAGGAGCAAACAATATTGTTTTGAATAATGACTTAGCATAATTACTAACGCTAGTTACAAAGACAGTAAGGTCGTAACGGAAGTAGTACATCAAGTGTCATATACCAAGTAATGAATAAGAGCCTGTAATGCATAGAACCTAGATTTTTTGTTTTTAATCGGCACAATGCATATCGATTTGATGGAAATCTTCGGGTTTAAGTGTCATATCAAAATGTGTATTTTAGGGTTATGATCAGATATTCTGTGTAACTCCATGCTCTTTAAACCTGCATAATTTGAACCTAATCTAAGAAATCTATTGACTATATTCTTCTATTATCGATGAAAGTGAATGACAATGTTCTTATGTATTTTCAATCATGAATATGACAATTTACTTGGCATGCATCTACACACTAAACCTTTACAGTAAAGGTACTTAACCTTTAGAAGCTTTCAGTGTTGCTCAGTTCAACTCTGGTGGAGGTGCCAAGGATATACATGTTCCAACTTTCTTGGAGACTAGCCCCGCCCCCCTGAGTCTGACTCCAGGGTCACCAAAAACATTCGCTATCAGTACAGTTATTATCCTTGTTGAATGGCAATGTCAACCAAAAAACGCAAATCAATCGGAGGCCACATTCGGTTTTTATCGTGAGACGTGAGTCACGCACAGACGGATGGACAGAGAGAAAAATTATGCACAGGGTGGCATCTCCCCTAATACCATTCACTCAACGCTAATACTGTATGATTAATTATTAAACCTTAAAAGACAGATTTTATTAACCTATCCCCGAGCAGAGCTTGAACCCGGTTCTACAGTTCTTACCAGGAGGACATGCTTTCATAAATATCTCAACTTTAATTCAATTTTGAAGTTGTCAAGTTGTCAAGAAGTAGTAAAAATCGATGCAATTTCTTGATAAATTTGTTCATATTAAAGCTTTGCTGAACTTTACTGTTTAGGATTATCAGTTAGTTTGTTATGTTATAATAAATTGAGATAGTTATAATAAAACTTAAATATTGAAATGCATATTGTAATGAAAATTTCTTGAACTTTATTTTATAGTGTTTTGAGTTTGATTTTTCTTTCCAATCTTTTGGTGTTCCGGAATAGCTAGCATGAAAATACTTTTAATCTGTAGCATCCGATCAATATATATCTTTCATTCTTACACTTGAGTGCTAGCAGTAAATTGTTTGCAGTCGGATACATTTTTTTTAAAGGAGGTTTGGTGTGAGAGTTATATGTTTCTAGTCTCCACAAACTTAACAATCTATTTCTATCCAGCTCCTCCTAAAATCGCCCAAACATCTAGATAAAATTATATCGATTGTCACTAAAATAAAAAGTTACATTTAACTTTTCACACCACAGTAGATCTAGACTTATTGTGAATCATTAGGATGTTTTGTTTAGGAAAGGCGTGGCGTTGAGATGCTCTAAGAAAGAGATAATGTGTTCATTTCATTCTACCTCAAGCTGGAACTAATTAGTGGGTTGTTAGAAGAATGCACACTTTGTTGCCTAAATCAGTGACGCGTTGGTGTTTCAAACATTCTAGTAACGGTGTTCGCCCTATTACAATTTCGATGTTTATTTCAACAGAAACAGTCAGTTCTTAAAAATAAGGAATCATGTCACTTTACGCTTCTTATAAACAAAAAAACAGAAACTTACAAGTTCTTCGAAATGAACGTAACAGTTCCTATAAGTTCATTAAAAAGTTACGAGTCTATGAAGATTCTAGATTGCTGGAAATCTAAAAACAAAATTGTAATGGGTGCCTTGTTCATTCTCAAAAGCAAGGGAATTCAAACAGTAAACATGCAATTGAGTCAGTAATTTAAACAAGTACTCCTTGATTCGACGCGATAAGGAAAGTGTAATGAACTTTTAGGGAGCAAAGCTGTCCTATGCATTACTTTTCAGTCCGTCTATTCGTCTGAGTGGGTCACGTCCCACGATAAAAATCGAACACGACCTCTGATTGACGTGAGTTTTATGTTGACTTTGCCCTTCAACAAGGATGATACATAATGTGTTTGGTGACCCTGGGGGTTAGAGGGTGAATATTCATGTTCTCGGCACCTCCACCATTAATAAACGCTGGAACAATCGAGGAACAATCCCTTCATATAAATATATGTTTTCGGAAGCTTGCTTCATATTTTGGATATTCCCGTACCCGTTTCGTCAAATGTTCGTTACATTTGTTTCAAGGTATCACAAAAGTTCCCTTAAAATGATCGCGTCCTCCCCAAGATTGAATAGAAATGTACAAATAACTGAAAAATCACAGTATGGGAGTACGAATGGCGTACGTAATGGCTATATGAGAGCTTCGCTTCCCCAATAAGCCCTGAAATGATTCATTGCTTTGCTAAACAACAAATCCAAATCGCCGTCTGTGACGTAATTTTTAAATATGTAGGCCTATAACACAGAACAATTCCGTAGGCATGAGAAAACCCTGTGTGTTGCTGACGTTGTCTTTGGTATAAGCCAGGCTCCACCAGTAGAGCGAAGTAGGTATGCATAGCTGTCTTTAAAATATATTCACAGATATTTTTGTTGTCATTTTACGTAACTTCTATATCAATAAAAAATATATAGATCACAACAATGTTATGAGTATGGGTAATAGCAATTACGATTCCTTACGTTTAGAAGTGAGCCGAATATAGGTTCGGGTGTCCACACAGTTGTGTAAACTATATATAAACACGCGTAGATTTAAAAATAACAATAGTTCACAGGTATTAGGGGCGATGTTGTAACAACGCTAATGCATCCTCCGTAAGTACCACAATATATGGCATCTATTTCTGTACAGTTGAATGATGGGAGTGGTAATAATTCTGTTCACTAATGAGTGACGAGCAAAAAGAGAGATGATACGAAACACCAGCTGTAGCAAAGAATTTATTGAACATACCAGGAGAGATGTTTGAAAATACTAAAATAGTATCTTTATCAGGGGTGGATCCAGAACATGCAGGGGGACCCACTTCATGCGTCAAACATTTGTGGTGTAAAATAGGCTAAACTCAAAACCAACAGCAAGTACCGGTACCCGAGGTTCTGGGTTCGATCCCCAGTTGGGCAAATTTATACGACAATTATTGCCTATTATTATTATTTATTTATTATTATTATTATTATTATTATTATTATTATTATTATTATTATTATTATTATTATTATTATTATTATTATTATTATTATATTGTGTGAATGTACTCAACAGATTGAATCTGTGGCGAGCCATATGTATTTAGGAGCAATGATCGATCGTAATTTCTCATGGAAGCCCCATATTGATTATATTTGTACAAAACTTCGGTCGTGTGCATATCAACTATATAAGTTAAAACCAGTTCTATCCGATGACACGTTAAGATTAGTTTACATTTCTCTAGTTGAATCTGTATTAACGTATGCTTTGCTGTCATGGGGTAACGCTTCGGTTTCGAATATGACCATGCTTATTAGACTACAAAACTCGATAGTAAAGATAATACACCCCAACGCTTGCATAATGTCCACAACGAAATTGAGGACGTCTATAGGACTTGCTTTATATTAGCCGTAAGAGAATTATATTTCTACAGGCTGATTTTGAAGTACTTTTACGATACGAAATATAAAATACCCCGTGGGCATGATAAAGGAACTAACTTGCTACCAAAACAAGTTTGTAGTACCATTAACAACGAATAAACATGGTGATCGCTGCTTGCGTTTCATGATACCAAGAGTTTTTAATTCATTGCCACCTTGAAATTTTAACGTTAGATAAAATATCCTTGATTAAGTTATACCTAAAATCATTTTACCTCGAGAACCTTTCTTAAGAACTGCAATGATTTTTTGTGAACTTACTCCTTTTAAGAACTCATTTTTCATATTTTTTTGTAAACTCTCACCTTGTGTGTGTACAATTGATTTACCTGATGTAATAAGTAATTGTATATTATCGATTTTATATTATGTTTCTGTGATATTTTCAGATCAATTCGATGTTTATTGTATTTCCTTACGTCTCTGTGTGTACCTTGTCACTTATATTATTGTGTAAAATTGTTAATTTTAGTCATATTGTAGAATGTTTCAACGGCCTTCAGCTATGAGCTTAAACCTAAGTTATTTTGATACATTAATGTGACCCACTGATAACCTTCGGGTTTAGTGGGATAATGTATGCTATGTTTGTACTCTTATGTTTTTTGCTACGTAGAATAAAAAAAAAAAAAAAAAAAAAAAAAAAAAATATTATTATTATTATTATTATTATTATTATTATTATTATTATTATTATTATTATTATTATTATTATTATTATTATTATTATTATTATTATTGGCTAGTTGGTATTGTGGTAAGCGTCTCTGCTTCCAATGCAGAAGGTCCAGGGTTCGATTCCCGCTGTAGGCATAAGCTTTAAAGCTTCTGATTTGGACTTGAGTCCATCAGTTCTTGGTTTAGGAATTTGTAAACGGCGACTTTAGAGCCGTCCTATAGCAACGTGGCATCTAATAAATTCAATCGGCCTTATTGATTCTGACGTTGATCCGCGGGTGTTCGCACTGTCCATACCACTGGTAGCTATATTTCCTATTACAAAAAACTAACAATCTTTGGTTGGCAATCGCTCACTCATCGATTGCGTCAGGGCCTACAGGGTTGGCTTGGTCGCTTTGGTTTAATGTCCCCCACTGAAAATCAGTTATATGGCTGAGTGGGTAGACTCTAAATACGAATTTATTTATTTATCGATATCCTTAAAGAGTTAAAGCATCCCCGTCTCCTAGCATAAAAGTTGTGCTTTCAGCGAGTCAATGGCAGTTGCATTGTTTAATGTTTATATATCGCGCTCACATTTTCGCCTCTGTTAAAGTGGAGTTCACAAAGCACACTCGATCATAAACTTTGTTTGACACTTGGTGATTGATTCTTCGTACGTTTTCTTTGTTTAGTCAGCATCACAGCTACGCAAGTTTCACGGACCATATATTTTATTAATTGAACATTTCAAGTGTGCATGCATTATTGATGACGGCGGTTAAATATAGCACCACCACTTTCAACAGTAAACCATACGCCCATCAACAGGAAGTAATTTGATAGCGCCAGAAAGTGTTTGTCTATAAAATTAGCTTCGCTTGTCAATAGTCGTCTAATTGGAGGGCTATAGGATGTTCAAAAACATAAGGGCAACAGAGAATTCATAACGTGTTAGTCCATGCTACGTGCGGGGGCAGACCAGTTTCTGAGATATCCTCCTCAGAATCAGATAGCACATTAGAAAATAACTAGGCCGCTGCGCTAACGCTTTTTCCAGTCAAGTTGATAGATGAGCTGTTATGGTTGATTATCGGCCCAAATATCACGAAAATATCGAATGAAAAATCGGGGGAAAAATCGTAAAATACGATTTCTATGAGAAATATTTCTTCAAATGTCTCTCAAATCATAACATATAAATTTAAGTGATTTTAAACGTTCCCATAAAGTTTCATCAAGATTGGAGTCGCCGTTTGCCCAGTCGCGGGCCAAATATCACGAAATATCTCATTTTTTTTTAATAGTAAAAGTACGATAATCATAAGAAATATGTGATTGATTGTACCTAAAAACGTGGCACGTCTAAGTTCAGAGATTTCGAAGGTCCCCTCAAATTTTCATCAAGATCGTATATGCCGTTTGCCCGGTAGAGTGCGAACAAACAGACAAAAAAATCCCGAGCCAAATTTTTTGGGGGGTTAGTGAAATTGAAGTCTTCGCTTCGCTCATCCAATTAAAATGGCTGATCTAGAGATGCGTGCCAGGAATAGCATTAATTTATTTTGTTGTCAACAGATGGTAACTATAGTTACAAATTATCCAATTAAAAAAATATTTAGTTTACTGAAGCCACTATCTTCACATGATTAGGCCTATTTTCATGAAATTGTATTCAAGATAGCCGTGGAATGGTAAATATGATGTAGTTAATATTAGTTTCTGTGAAATTGAATGTTCCAAATATTATTTCAATGCCAGAACATTGTGTTAACAAGATGCAATCGGTCATTTTAATCATTTGAGAATACAACAATGCCAACAATGCGAAATATTCATATGTCCCCCATAGGTACGTTGGGTCTCAATGGTTGGAATACTTATAAATCTAAAAATTGCACACCTTACTTTCTAATTGATTTTCTGAGTAAGAACGGTGATAACACTTGCACAATTTCAACTATAAAGAAATTTAAATTAAAAACATATATTTCTTGTTGTTTTTCCCCTCACTTTTTATCAATTAAACTAAAATCAAAATGTTAAATTTAAAAACCTAAGTATTTCATGCCAAGCTTATGTTTTCATAACTTTTCTAGCTCAATGTAACTAGGCCATCACTAACTTATAAAATCAATGCGCGAAACAAATATTTAACAAAAAAATAATTTCGTTGTTAATTTTTTTAACAATTTTTTGATTGAATTCTGAAATTATTATTATTATTATCATCACATACAAAAAATGATTGTGTGAATACCGGTTACAACACTAAAATAGAATACAAAAAGAAAGAAGCAAACATCTAATGATATTTTAAGGTATTACTAATATATTAATTTTTTGTCAATTCATTGTTTCATATATTTGAGACCCAACGTTGTGGAAAGTAAAGTGGACACGGTGTTTTGGATAATTGGGCCAAGAGATTTTTGTTTAGTATCCCCAACCAGAATAATATGTAAATAGTTTTTTAATCCCTCTCCCCCCCCCTAGAAAAAAAGTGTCCTGAGTTTGTGAAGGCTATATAATACAGTTTGCAGAGCTATGTTCGTAATTATTAATTTTATACTTTTGTTATAAAAAATTGTAATAATATTAATATAACAATATATTCTTTGTACTAATTGGTATACGCTGGAACCCTGTGGTTATCCAATATATATTGGCCAGCCAACGATCAATACATATATAGATACCATTTATTATATTATAATTGAAAGCGCGTAAAGGCGAGAAAATAAAAATTATTAGAACATTAATTAATTCTAATGTGATGTAATTATATCCATAGAAACGTGTGATATAAAATTATAGCTCTTCGTGTGGAAATACATTGTTAAAAATTGAGGAGCTTTGGAATTTAAATTATTTAATTTTTAAGCGCAACCTTGCCACTTACTGCATACTTAATGTTTGTTAGCTTCCTTTGGTATGCAAACATTAATTAATAATCATAATATGTATTACATTTTTAAAAGTGGAGTGGAGTAATGTTTTTTTTTTAAATTTAAAGTAACAACGGACTTGTATATTTTGCTAACTTGTTAATTTTCCATCTATACTTGTGAACACATTAATTAACTCTTCATTAATTTGTTGTCATTGTCATGGAAATTCTTGTTGGGCTTTCAATTTATTTTCCATTTGATACAAAAATTCAGATTTATCAATGTAACAGCAGATACCCTACACAAGGGGAGATATAAGAGATACTTGAACTCGTGAATGTGTATACATACGAAAGATGACAATATTCTATTTTTATCCCCGTAGAGTGGTATATCAAACCTACGCCAGAAAAAATCTCCCACACAAAAACTAATATAATAAATATCTTGGTAAACAAATAGGTAACCGCTTCTGAGAGTGTTTGCCAGACCGCTCAAAGCAATCCATTGAATAATTTACGACCTAGAATCAAGAACGAATACTAGACATTGTTACATAAACAGCTGTCGAAAAAGAACTGTTCTAGCGCTAATAATAAATCACCTTTGGCAAAATGTAAACACGTGCATCATTGTATCTGGAGTAAATGCATGGCTTTGACTTCCCACACAGAAAGAGTGATGAAACGCGCTCTTGTCCCTAGGGAAGGTTAGCATATCAATTTCTAATGCTGGATTTTCACTTCATACACAGAAACTTGGCGAATGTAAGCTCTCGTCTCTATACTCCCTAGGGAAGGTTAGCAAATTGTTGATAGAAAAAAAAATTATAAAGACGACTTTGATTTTTTTTAAATCACGTGGGGGTTAGGGTAATTGTGAAGGGAACACCCACGGGGTGTTATTAAAACCCTTTATAGGGTAGTGTTTTCCATATTTACCACCACTTTTCAAAATCTACACAATTAAATGCGCCAGTTTTTCATACTTTTAACCCGGTCAAAAAGCTGCTTTGTTTTGTTCTGAATTGGTAGCATTTTTTCATACAAAATTCTAATGATAAGAACGATTTTTGTAATGGTTCAGAAACCGAATTGTGTATAGATACACAAAAATACACAAATTTCCCGGATGTCCCGAATATTTTGTTTGCCTGTAGAAGATCCAATTTGAACATGTCAAACAAAATGGAAAAAACGAATAATTGCATAATTTTTTTTTTTTTTGAAAATAGACTAGATTTTTTTCATCTTTGCTACCAATTTGGAATTCAAAATCAGCATTCCCCCCCCCAAAAAAAAAAAGGGAAAAAATCTTTAAATTCTTTTAATAAATCACGAATTAAGAAAGCAAAATTTTGGGTTCCAAAATTTTACCCTATAAATAAAGGGTTAAACGGGACTCAATTACCTGCATTTGCATAAAGGACTGAGGAAAACCTAGGGAAAAACTTAATCTAGGCTTGGCGAAATTCGAACACGAAAACATAGGCCTACTTATATGAAGGGATTGCACAAGGGCTGTTTGAGAGAACTCAACACCTAACATTGAAAAATCCCTTGAAAAATATTGCGTCAGAATTGCCGAAGGCGGGTATCGATCTCATGACTTCCATAATCAGAGTCTCGCGCTCTAGAGCTAAATTTTACTGTTCAAAATAATTGTAAGAGCAGGTCTGTGAATGATTGAAAAGGAGTGCTGTGTAAATAAACTAGGGAAACGCCAAAGTCGTTGTTAAACGAGTGAGTGAGCCAAGTGTTGAGTACCCGGGGGCCGGGAACATCCCCTGAATCTAGCCCAGTATGAGGAATGGTACCGGGTACTATATACACATGGCTCACTCACTCGTTTAACAACGACTTTGGCGTTTCCCTAGTTAATTTGTTAGCCCAATAGCCTGGGCAAGCGGCTACTACCGGTATTTTATGGGAAACACTGACCCTACTTATAGGACATGTACGTACTCTTGAATTGTTTGCTACTAGGAAAACGCTAAAGTCCCGCCGCGTTGATGGATGAGCGTTTTTGTAAGTTTTTAGTTTGCGTGGGACCATTTTTCCTTTGCAAGTGCTTTGTGAATGCATTGTAGGTGACTGTTGTCAAGTTTCTATTGTTTCTTGTTAGTTGTTACTAGGAAAACGCTTAAGTCCCGCCGCGTTGTTGGATGAGCGTAATTGGTGCATTGAGCTGCCATGTGTTATGCGGATTTTCTGTTCAGTGAAAAAATCATTACTAAGTTGAAGATTTTTTTTTTAAATTATTTAAAATAAATAAAAAATAAACTTTAATTCTTAATTTTTTTAATTAATCGTAATTTTAAAAAAGATAAAATTGTAAAATTTTGATTTTCATAAGAAATAATTATTCGATTGAGCTCAAATTTCACACAAATATATTAATTCATAAAATTAAGGTTCTGTGAAAAAATCATTACAATCGGATAAAGCATGTAGGTGTTATAAGTCAAAGAATTGTTTTAAAATAGAAAACCCCCGTAAAATTGCGATTTTCATGAGAAATAATTTTTCGATTGCGCTCAAATTTTCCACGAATATATAAATTCATAAAATAAAGGTTCTGTGAAAAAATCATTACAATCGGACAAAGCGTGTAGGTATTATAAATCGAAGAAATTTTTAAAAAATAAAAAAAAATCGTAAAATTGCAATTTTTATGAGAATTTTTTTTTCGATTGCGCTCAAAAACGTGGCAGTTCTAAGTTCAGAGATTTCGAAGGTCTAAATAAAATTTCATCGCAATCGGAGTATCCGTTTAGCCGGAATCGTGCTAACAAACAGACAAAAATACAAAAAAAAAAAAAACATACCGGATTTTTTTCTCCAGTGTAGTGAAATGGAAGCTTCGCTTCGCTCATCCAAATTATAAACCTCAAAAAACATATTTTAAAACCATTATTTCTATGCATTCTGGATAACTTTGTCAACTTTTGCAACTTTTTCTTTCAAATGGTACTACATAACCATAACCGTAATGTCCATGTGAAATATGAACGTTGTTGCCCCACCCGTTTGGTCAAAATCGGCCTAAATGTGACGAAAATATCGCACTTAAAGTAAAAAAACTCATATTAAAACCTTTATTTCTATGGATTCTAGATAACTTTTTCAACTTTTTCTTTCAAAAGGTACATCACCATAACCTTAATGTCCATGTGAAATATGAACGTTGTTGCCCCACCCGTTTGGTCACAATCGGTCCAAATGCGACGAAAATATCGCACTAAAAATCGAAAAACTCATATTAAAACCTTTATTTCTATAGATTCTAGATAACTTTCTCAACTTTTTCTTTTAAAAGGTACTACATCACCATAACATCAATGTCCATGTGAAATATGAACGTTGTAGCCCCACCTGTTTGGTCAGAATCGGCCCAAATGTGTCGAAAATATCGAACTAAAAATCGAAAAACTCATATTAAAACCTTTATTACTATGGGTTCTAGCTAACTTTTTCAGCTTTTTCTTTCATAAGGTACCAAATCACCATAATCCTAAAGTCAATGTGAAATATGAACGTTGTAGCCCCACCCGTTTGGTCAGAATCGTCTCAAATGTAACGAAAATATCGCAGTTAAAATCGAAAAAAATCGTAAAAGTACGATAGTCATAAGAAATATTTCTTCGATTGTACCCAAAAACGTAGCAAGTCCAAGTTCAGAGAAAACGAAGGTCCCCTCAAATTTTCATCAAGATCGAATATGTCGTTTGCCCGGTCGAGAGCGAACAAACAGACCAGAAATACAAAAAAAAAAAAAAAAAAAAAACTTGGAGCTTAATTTTTTTTGGGGTCGTGAAATTGAATCTTCGCTTCCTCGCTACGCTCCCCAAACCCATAAAGGGTATACAAAATAAAAAATACACAAGCTTTAATACGAACTAACAAAGACAATTCAATATAAAAAAATTACAAAAATATTTTTTTTATAAAATGTCGTCACCAACTCAAGGGGAGGGGTAGGAACCATCAGGGATAACAAGGATTTGTCCAATAATAGGCCTCCTTAGGGTCGATTGAATGATTTGGTTTTGTTTTCTGTGCCCATCACATTAGTTTTTTTTAAAAATATTGTTCCGGGGCCAATAACTTTTTTTTATAGAAATCACATTATGTAACAAATACACAACAAAAAAAACATTCAAAAGTCATTTAAAATCCCCAAAAACTTTTTTTTTAATTTATTTAGAAATTTTATGTTTTAAATAATAACAAAACAGTAGGTGTAAATATTATTAACTAAACACATATTATAATATGAATATTCAACATGATAGGAACTTAATTTGAAACAATATGATTATGAATGTTCACAGTCTTAAGGAGACAACCATAATAAATCTTCCCATTTACAACTCTAGATACAGATATTTATTTTTTGTGCCTTCTTGTACTTAAGTACAGGAGAATGTCAATTACTTTACTTAAATAGAACACGTGTTAGATGATTCTAAACATGGCTATACATTTTAATTTAGCACACAATTGGTAATCCTAAAACCAAGGTTATTTATTTTATTTATTTATTTATTTATTTATTTAATAGAATTATATTTAAGGCTGCAAACAGAAGAAGATAACAGGAATCCTGAAAAAGACAAAAAAATATTGTTCATTATCTGAATAAATATCTTTGGTTTAAAGTTTTAAAATCTGTGGTTTATAATAACATGTACATTATCATTATTCACTATGATCAAGCCAATAACAAAAGCAAAGATAATTGCATGTGTTTATTTATTTTACGTTTATCATATTCAGTACAAAGGGGGGTAACACTTATTTACAAAGGACAACAATTAGGGCCAGAGTGCTTTAAACATAGTTTATTTACAACTTAATGCATTGGCTTAAAAAACTTTGTTACGTTTTTGAAAAAGTTTTTGTTAAGTGGGATGCAATCTTCACGAAACGTCAAATATTTTTAATGAAACTATAAATTAGGCACGAGGTACATTCTAACATCATTCGGCCATGAAAGCCTGCACAGATTAGTTAATAATTGTACGTATTTAATTTAGATTAAGGTGATCAACCGTGATTTTTTTTTTTTTTTTTAAATCCGCAACCTAGTATAAATTTAGAGAATAGAGTTGAACCCTGGCTCTAGTAAATCATCAAAACAATTTTTAACAAATTTTTCTGAGCAGGCTCACGATAAATATTGCCTTTCTCAAACTAATTTGAAATTTCAGTTCCACCTTGCACACCATTCATCATTGATGGCTGTGTTTACATACTAGTGTGTTTGGTGAAACTGAAGATTTTTTAATATATTATTTTGAAGCGGAAATATTTGCTGTGTGACGGATCAGTAAGATTTAAATGTAAAATTGTTTTGATTTTCTACTGAGCCAGGTTTCAAATTATTCCATTCACTATTTTTATACTTAATTGCGTATTTGAAAAAATTGAAAAACGTGCTTGATTCCCTTCAATACAATTATATTTACAAAAAAAGAATGTGATTTGAAAATTCTTATCTGCTAACAAAGCCATAATATCAGATAACTGACAAGTGTCTTTGCAGCAGTACACATTACATTACATTACATTTTTTTTTTAAACGGCCTCCTCCATCCCCATATAGCCGCCCAATTCCTCGCCTCAAACGTAATCAAACCGTGCATCATTGTGTCGTGTCTATTAATTCGTAAAGCTTATAATTTATGAGTGAACTAGTATCAACAGCACAATACTCTTCCACCTGGAGCAAGTCAATCTTGAAGCTGGGGCCCCTAGCCTCAAGATAAACTTCTACCATACTATAGCTACTATACTAACAATACTAATATTAGCTACTTCTACCACTAAACTACTTAACTATAACTAGCTACTATACTAATACTACTACTATCACACTTCTACAAAACAAATAGGCCTACTACAACATTCTAACCATTTCTACGGTAGTATTGTGCTGTGTAAACATACTAACACCAGCTCGGATCAGTAGGTGTAGAGATCCAACTCGGATCAGGAAGTGTAGAGATCCAGCTCGGATCAGTAGGTTGTAGAGATCCAGCTCGGATCAGTAGGTGATGGGGACGAATCCAGCTCGGATCAGAGCGTGTAGAGTTCAGCTCGGATCAGTAGGTGTTGAGATCCAGCTCGGATCAGTAGGTATAGAGATCCAGCTCGAGATCAGTAGATGTAGTAGGTGTCAACTGTTCCGATCATTAGCGTACCAGGGGCACGTGATGGCTTCAAAGATATACAGTTCTTGCAATCTGTTAGCTCATGGACGCGATCGGAGCTTACACAAACTAATCAAACTAATCAAACTAATCAAACTAATCAAACTAATCAAACTAATCAAACGAACAAACAAACAAACTAACAAAACAAACTAACAAACAAACAAACAAACAAACAAACAAACAAACAAACAAACAAACAAACAAACAAACAAACAAACCGTGCATCATTGTGTCGTGTCTATTAATTCGTAAAGCTTATAATTTATGAGTGAACTAGTATCAACAGCACGATACTCTTCCACTTCGAGCAAGTCAATCTTGAAGCTGGGGCCCCAGCTTCAAGCTAAACTTCTACCATACTATAGCTACTATACTAACAATACTAATATTAGCTACTTCTACCACTAAACTACTTAACTATAACTAGCTACTATACTAATACTACTACTATCACACTTCTACAAAACAAATAGGCCTACTACAACATTCTAGCCATTTCTACAGTAGTACTGTGCTGTGTAAACATAATTGTTATAATAACAGAGTTCGCCGTTGATTCAAGAATCTTAAGCAGATGCAAGGAAAGTGCAAACTAGATAATATCCTTTGATTAGTGTGATTAATTTGAGATTAATTAACATCTTAACTTGATTTGCCGAATAGGTAAATATCTACCCAACATAGGTAGGCAAATTCTAAACAATGCTGCACGGTTGGATTACGATTATAAAAAAATAAAAAACAAAACAAAACACAAAAAAAAAATTACAATTGAAAGTAAATTGATAAACGTGAATTGAATGAAATTGATAAACATTAATTGAATGAAATTGATAAACATTAATTGAATTAAATTGATTTAACATTAATTAAATTAAATTGATAAACATTTAAATTAAATTGAATTGAATTTATTAAAATAATCAAAATACTTAAAACTAATATTGTTCGTCACGATGTCACAGATGTCTTCTCTGATGTCTTGAGGTTTTCATTGACGGATGGGTTGACCTCTCCTGCTCTCCTCTTCCTGTGAACAAGTATAAGTCATAAGTACAACTTTATCCTGGTCTAGAATCTCTAGAACAATTAGTTCTCAACATAGCAAGTAAAACACAAAACAAATTACTATAGTGGTGTGCGGGTACCCAAAATAATTTTAGACATTTAGACAGTTGAAGTGTATAATTCATCAATCGAGTATGATACTGGTTAATCGTTTGATTTTGGTTGTTATCTCATTTAAAGCAAGAACAAGTCTGAATATATTGTTATAATGAATTTATTAAAGTTGTCGACATTGAACGCCAAGATAAACTGCTAAGTTTGGAATAAGTAGTTGCCCAAATATACACAAGAACAATTAAAATATCAATGATACATTAACATTAATTAGTAAGATGGCACAGCGCATTGAGAGGACATGGAGAGAGACACAGCTGCTTCACTAGTGATAAAATATTGTTAAGCATTTAAACGCAACAAAGAAAGAATTAATACTAGTACTCTGATACTTACTGTCTTGTCCTGTTGCCCTCGTCAACTCTGCTGGATCTAGTTCACGGTCTGGGTCGCCAGGTCGCCCCGCAAAGTCTGGCCGCCGCGTGTGGAGCTCCCTCATGGTGTCTCCGCTAGAGCCGCGTCGGACGGGGCGGTGCTACTCGTCTCAGTGTTCTTAATCAAGTGTCTTGACGGGCCGGCCCGTTTACTTTGCAAGGTCTACTCTGAAAACCAAAGCGAGACACAAAGCAGAACCAGGCATCCAACAAGCTACAGCATAAATTGAAACTTAGCAAAAAGCACAACATTGTTGAAATACTTAATACAATGGTAAGACCTCTGGCCAAAGAAAATACACGCCACCATAAAGGAAGGAATGCACTAAGTCTGGCAGCAGATCAAACCAGAGAAATTAGGCACTTCGTTATGTTATGCTATTCTACAGCACCTGGCATTCCGAGATGACATTCCTCGTTGAGATTACTAACACAAACATATACAATAACTTCCTAAGTACTGCTCATCCTACAGCACCTGACGTTCCGAGATGACATTCGTCGTTGAGATTTCTATCATATACAATACAATAACTTTCTTAGTACTGCTCTAAGTAAAAAAACTCATCCGGATTGACTCCGATTGAGCCACCTTAGGTTTACGTAGTCGACAGTGTACCCCTCTACGCGCACCATGGTGACTAAGCGAGTGGACACGGTACTAGCAACACAGTGGGCCATGCACCAGAGGGCCAGGGAGACCGACCAACGGAGGCTAGCTGGTTCGCTTAGGGGTGTGGGACCGCTCGGCTACCAGGAAGATTTCACCCGCACAACACAAAGGTCGCCGGTTCACGGTCACAGGTGACAGTGTCGTCGTCACTTAGGCCATGGTGAACTCAGATCGGTAAAATATAGACTACTAGCCTCAAGGTTGGGAATCAACGAGGGGTTATTTCAATATACGACGTCAGGGAAGCAGACCTGTTCAATATGGCTTGATATAATTTATTTAATTTATTCTGATCTTAGCAACAAACACTGTTCATGATCTCGAAGTTCAGTTGTCTGAGGTCCTCATTTAATATTCCTAAGTAAGTTTGTTAAATTACTATTCTTAATATCTAATTAGTGCACTGACTTTGTGAAGCAGACCTGTTCAATATGGCTGGATAATTTATCTAATTTATTCTGATCTTAGCAACAAACACTGTTCTTGATCTCGAAGTTCAGTTGTCCGAGGTTCTCATGTAAACGTTTTATTATTCCTAGGTTAGTTAGTTTAAGTATCCTACAGAACCTTACATACAAAACCCTGCCTCAAGTATGACACTTAAGACCATTGTCAACTCACCCGGATTGAGCCGTCTTGATGTATGTAGTCGACGGTGTCTCGCATATATTCTCTTGATAATGGGCTGCAACAACAGTACCCTGAAAGCCAAAGCGAGACACAAAGCAGAACCAGGCATCCAACAAGCTATACAGCATAAATTGAAACTTAGCTAAAAGCACACCATTGTTGAAATACTTAATACAATGGTAAGACCTCTGGCCAAAGAAAATACACGCCACCATAAAGGAAGGAATGCACTAAGTCCGGCAGCAGATCAAACCAGTGAAATTAAGCACTTCGTAATGGGCTCATCACCTGACGTTCCGAGATGACATTCGTCGTTGAGATTACTATCTTCCCTAAGTACTGCTCTAAGTAAAAAAAACTCATCCGGATTGACTCCGATTGAGCCACCTTAGGTTTACGTAGTCGACAGTGTACCCCTCCACGCGCACCATGGTGACTAAGCGAGTGGACACGGTACTAGCAACACAGTGGGCCATGCACCAGAGGGCCAGGGAGACCGACCAACGGAGGCTAGCTGGTTCGCTTAGGGGTGTGGGACCGCTCGGCTACCAGGAAGATTTCACCCGCACAACACAAAGGTCGCCGGTTCACGGTCACAGGTGACAGTGTCGTCGTCACTTAGGCCATGGTGAACTCAGATCGGTAAAATATAGACTACTAGCCTCAAGGTTGGGAATCAACGAGGGGTTATTTCAATATACGAGCAACAAACACTGTTCATGATCTCGAAGTTCAGTTGTCTGAGGTCCTCGTGTAAACGTTTTATTATTCCTATGTTAGTTTGTTTAAGTATTCTTCTTAATATCTAATTAGAGCACTGACTATGATATTACAGATAACAGACTGGAGGGTTAAGACTAAGCCTAGGCCGTGTATTGTAGCTAGGGTTGAAGCTAGGCCCTATAGGGCGAATCACTGTCTACTACCCTCTATGAACACACCTGGATGGCTCAAGTAATCTTGATGCTGAACTTATTTCCGGGACCGAATCACTCCTCTTCACATTCTTATCTTCATCTTCTTCGTTGCTGTTGCTTTAAGGACTCTGGTGAAGACACAATCTCCTTGCGATGCGGGGCGAGGTATCAGCTGTAACAGAACAACATGCTGTTAACACAATCGCAGGAGATTTGTTATATTTAATTTATACAGTTCACGTTCATCATTCGTTTTTTATTTTAGTGTCACAATCTCACCTTTATAATCATATAGGCCCAAACAATTCATTAAATTATATTATAATTAGTGCTCAAGTTTAATTGATGAGTTAAGTATTTTAGTGCAGACAGAAATCATGTCAACTGTACAATGTACACTGCACACAACTCACATGTTAAACATCTGGAACATGTTTCTTAGCGTTGAAATGATCGAGTAGAATGTGTAGGAGATTGTGGGTAGAAAGTGTGAGGGAAGATAGAACAGGGAGCTGTAAATTAGTGGAACGAAAAGATGAGGAAGAAACGCCGAGTCTGGCAATAAAACAGTGAACAACATATGCAGCTGGAACTGTGGCTTGAACCCAGGACCTCCGGCTCTACCTACCGACATTTCCAGAGACTAAACTTCGTTTAATTTATTCTTATTTGTTATGTTGATGACCTGATTGTTGTGGAAACAATGATGACATTTGAAATGTGAGGAACAGTTTAGCTATAATAAATAACAATATTATGCAATCAAATTATTAGTTAGTTAGCATTCTAAAAACACACAGAATATTTCATGAGTTTGTCAAATTTATTTTGATTTATATATTGCAACTTTCAGACAGCGAAACATTTACGATGTGATAAGAAGTTGATATTGATCCTGGTCGGTAATGTATCAGTTTGTCAATAACTCTTACCTGGTGTGTTGCTCTGGGTGACGTTCACAGCAGATGTGACGTCAGAGATACTCGAACTTGAAGAGAAGTGGTCCGACTCTTGCTCGCTGGAATACAATCAAGTTCCTCTTCATCCAACATGATGTGGTGTTTGCTGTAACAAACGGTACACACTTATAAGGAAAGATTAGGGTTTCCGCTTTTTAGTCAAATCCACCCAATCTGTAATGTTCTCCACTAAACAACACTATTGCAATTTGTTTATTAATTAATTGCCTATGGAATGCAAGAATATGAAATCACAGTTTCAGTAAAGAAAATACTTGCGGCACAACGCAGTGGCTAGAGCAGGGCGGTGTTGGTTTGAGCACCACTCGGGTAAATCTACATGACAGTCGTTATAAATAGTTTAGCCCAGCTGCGTGATGTCAATGACATCGCCTTATTATTATGCCATTGAGTGTAGATGATGTGTACAACATACACTGACACACAGAGTTGACCCAGTCACCCTGACTGATAGCGAGGCCAGCACCGAGCTACGTCCCGCATCACATCACAAAACTAAACTCGTTTACAATCGTGAAAATCTTTTGAACTAAGCATATTACTTGTCAATAGAATTTCTTGATTTCACTCTTATTACTATTTTACTTTATTCTTCCTTCACCTAAATAACATTATAAGATGTTTGTTACCTTGTTTAAAAAACAAACAGATGGAATGAGGGTCTATACCCACTAAGTAATAAAACCGATATTCATTCTGATTTGATTTGTTATCTTAGTTATTGTTCGTCACTCTTCTATAATTGCTAATGTATTGTCTGTCTGTGATTATAGCATACTATGGTATTAATAATTTGGCTATTGATAGGCCTATGTACACGTCCCGTTTAACCAACGAATCGCCAAATATCAATTCCACTGAAAACAATTTAAAGAAACAAAAGCTAACACTAACAAACATGTAACATAAAAACAATCAAGATAATTTAATAAATAAGCACTCCAACAATGCTGTGTTAGCATTGTGTAATCTTTCATAGTTACCAGAATCTTGCATATAATATGTCAAGCAATAATTATGTCAGATTATGCTCTAATAACCAAACAAACCACGTTAGCGGAACATTAAGCCTAAAACTCGCAAAATTCTTGTATACTAAATACTCAAAATAAATGTAAATCAAATACGTGTCACTCCCTACCTTTATTTCTCTATTTCATTGATCGGGAAACACTCCAGTAAGTGTAATTTATTTTATAGAAATCAACCCAGAAATTAAAAAAATACCCCGCTGGGATGGATTTTTATTTCTGGGTTGATTTCTATAAAAAAAACTTACCTTCATAAATTATTTTAGCTCTGACGCCACTAAACGTAAATATGAATAGTGAAGATGAAACTAACGAGAAAAACATGGTTTATAGTTTGAATAATGATGAAATTTTTAACTTTAAATATTATTAACAATTATAGTAACCGTTACAAATTTATCTACGCACAAGAAGGCAAACAAGATCGTTGGTAACGTATTTCTACGACATGAAAAGAACGAAGTACAGTTCGCGTAATTCACTTTTCGCGTTGATTTGGTCTTTTTCTGAACTTGACATGTAATACACTCGTAGGATGGTTTGTCATTGTAGTCTGGAATTGCACAAGTAAATCTATCTATCTTTCATACCGTAACTTGAAACAACATTTCGGCTCGAGTCGAGCCGCTCGACCAAACAGTACGTGACCCAGACTCACCACGCTACGACAAATGAATTACCCCCATTCAAAGTGGCGACCCATTGTTGCTTCGAGCTTTGACAATAGTTAAGATGCCCAAGTTAATTTTACTTTTTCATCTAAAACTCATCTCATCTCAGTTACGAAATAATTCAATTCTAAACGAAATCACATAGATCACAGTAATAACGATCCGGTTTCAACAAAATAAAATAGTTTATGTCCACGCACATCAGAACAATAATTCCAACATAAACGTATTACTTATCCGACACTCTGTTCTTGTTTTGGAGCGTTCTCATTGGTCAGTTACTAGAAACTACGACACTTCGACGTGAGAACGCGCGCGTGGCACCAACTGTCAAACTCACTGGAGTTAAAACAAGGAGACATTCAAGTTCATAGCCCAAACTAGTTGTCTATCACCATTGCACTATCAACTATCACCATTGCAACTATCACCAAATTTATAATTGAACTTAAATAATAATAAATGTCCGAAAGAAAAATCAAAGTGAATTTTGTAACACTAAATCCTTTCACACTATATCTCCATGCACAAGTACAAGTAATCAATTCTTTGTAGAATATAAAATTCACTACTTTTACCTTGAACGCGAATGATGGTTCGAAGTCACTGTGGCCCAGCCTTGTATGGAGATACTGGAAGCTCGTCCGGACAAGTCAAGAGTAGATGATCTAATGGCAGTTGACATCGGCCGCACACTATATAGATAGTCTGAGTCGGCCAGGTACAAAGTGTTCGGCGTCGTACGTTCCTATTGGGCAGGTCAGGTCACGTGCAACATCACATGATACGTAGCATCAAGCATAGGCCTACACAACCAAATACTATGACCAATTGCCTTCAGTAAACTTTGATAACACTAGGGAAACGCCAAAGTCGTTGTTAAACGAGTGAGTGAGTGAGCCAAGTGAATTGAGTACCCGGGAACATCCCCTTTCCTCCCCTATACCTAAGGATCTAGCCCAGTATGAGGAATGATACCGAGTACTCAACACATGGCTCACTCACTCGTTTAACAACGACTTAGGCGTTTCCCTAGTTATATAAATTGAACATTTGAAATGCGAATCGTATTCAAAACGTATGTTAGCGTGAAACGTTAACAAATTTCCAAGATAAAAACAAAATCACCTAAGTTTTATTTCCCATTTAACACACCCTCCACAATATAATGTAGGTGTAAAAATATAAAAAAAAGTTCGAGCTAACGGGTATCGAACCTCAACCCTCGTGCGGTATACAGACTAAATGCTTACCAATAGGCCATGCAAGCCACGTAGATGCATTGTCCCGCTAGCTGCTACTAAACAAATGCTATCGATATTTAATTTCACATTTTATTTATTGTAGGATTAAATCGCAATGGATCTAGCTGATTTTGTTAGCAGTTCTCAGTAAACTCGTACTGGATGTCTGTTTAAAATTTCAGCCCACAATCTATTCAGCGGTTCGGCTGATTTTCGACGTAGGCCCTACAGATAGACAGACAGAATCACAGAATGAGAGCCGTTCGAGTTGAATGGAGACACTCGGTCGCTCCGCTCCCTCGTTTAAAAATTCTGAAATATACTGATTAGTAATTTATTTACTTGTTTAATTGTGGCTACATTACAACAAAACGCAATGTCCCACAAGTGCAATTTACCAAATATTACATAGGGTAACAAAACAATACAAAACATTACTATACATAACAATATAAAATTATTTACATAAAGATGACTATAAAAATAATATAAACATGAACGTATGAGTGGTGTTGTATGTATGTTTGAGTGTATGATTGTGTTAGTGAGTGTGTATGTGTAAATATACATTGTGAGTGAATGAAGGAGTGACAGAAGACGTTAGTGAAGCTGATCATCGGTTATTTCTTTTACTTGATGACGAAAGTGATGAATATTACTATTGTGCAAATCTAAATTAGGCCTGTTTAATGGCAAAATATTGTTATAAGTAGACTGTAACCTTTTCAAACAGGAATGTAATGAGAAAGTACTAAAATGAGGAAGATGTCCTCTTAATACACAATACAATGCTGACTGTGTGCCCCTCTGCAGAATACCCTGCATGCGCCTCGTGGTCGGTCAGACTTCATTCTGCATATTTGTTTGTTTAGCTTGGCTGAAACGTCTGTCTGTCTTGTATGATCTACCAAGATGGAAAGAGGATGATTAGTTTTAGATGATGTTTGGAGTTGGACACAGTGGGCTGACGGCTGTTTAGTTTGGCAGATACCTAATGCCATGTGTATAAAGAATGTGTCTAGAGATATCTCATCAATCATCATAGTGACCTAATGGTTGGTATTCAGCCTAACCTAGCCCGTCGGAAAATATCTATTAAATTATAATTTTAATTCTTCTAATTTATAATATTTGTAATCAAGATTGAGCAGAAGAATGAAGACGCGTTCGGTGGTTTCTTCTGCGAAAGTTTGATTTACTTACCGATTTGCTGTTCCTGATTTTTGGCAAACCTCATATTCGTTTGAGTGGGATCGTCTAATAAATCAGTTTTTTCTTTTCGTTTTTATTTTTTGAAGTTTTAAGTTTAAGTTTTTCTTTATTTTTTCTTTTCCTTTCCTTTTCTTTTCCATCTCTTTTTATTTTGGTTATTAATTCATTTTATTTAATATCCCATTTGAATTTGCTAGCAAAATTATTGTCTCATTATACATTGTTGTTAAAATATTACTATTTCAAACCTATACTAAACTATAGTTCTTGGTTGTGTCTGCATTTATGTTATTAGATTTATTTAGTTGTCCTCCTTTGTAAATCAGTTTTTTAACTGAATAGGATAGAGTTAAATAAATGAAATAAATAAAAATATATTAGCCAATTTTGTTTAAATGTATCAAATTAAGCATATAAAAGAAAGTATGCGAACAGTATGTATAGCAATATTGAAATTAATTTTTTAGACTGTCACTGCACTATATATAGATACTAGGAAAACGCTAAAGTCCCGCCGCGTTGATGGATGAGCGGTTTTTTGTAAGTTTTTTGTTTGCGTTTTTTGCGTTTGTTTGCACTTTTCCTTTGCAAGTGCTTTTTGAATGCATTGTAGGTGATTGTTGTCAAGTTTCTATTGTTATACTTGTTAATTGGTATTATAAACCTAAAAAAACTCATATTAAAACCTTTGTTTCTGTGGATTCTGACTAACAATTTCAACTTTTTCTTTCAAAAGGTACTATACATCACCATAACCTTAATGTCCATGTGAAATCTGAACGTTGTAGTCCCACCCGTTTGGTCAGAATCGGTCCAAATGTGACGAAAATATCGCACTAAAAATTAAAAAACTAATATTAAAACCTTTATTTCTATAGATTCTAGCTAACTTTTTCAACTTTTTCTTTAAAAAGGTACTTCAACACCATAATCTTAATGTCCATGTGAAATATGAACGTTGTAGCCCCACCCGTTTGGTCAGAATCGGCCCAAATGTGACGAAAATATCGCACTAAAAATCGAAAAAAATCGTAAAAGTACGATATTCATGAGAAATATTTCTTCGATTGTACCCAAAAACAATACACCTCTAAGTTCAGAGAAAACGAAGGTCCCCTCAAATTTTCATCAAGATCGCATATGCCGTTTGCCCGGAATCGAGCGAACAAACAGACGGAAAAAAAAAAAAAAAACATTGGAGCTAAATTTTTTGGGGGGGTCAGTGAAATTGAAGTTTTCGCTTCGCTCGCTACGCTCATCCAATTAGAATGAGATATACTTTATTTTCTTTATTTACAAGTGCAGTGTGTGCACAGTCCAAAATATTCATTACATTATTAACCTCACCTTGCTCTAGAAGTTTCATCGCAATAAAATATCAGTATAGGCGTTTGGTATAGGCTCATACGATTGGGGCGCAATTCCGAAGCGTATGACACAAGAGGACGTGGGTTCGAATCCCGCATAAGACATGGGATTTTTAATTGTCTTTCACTCTTATCTATCACCACCTATCAGATATCAAACAACAAAAATAATAACCGTATCGTTATACTTAAAATAATTGTACCTCAAATTAATTGTCACTAGCATGAGACAATTACGTATCACATGGGATTGAATAATATTAAATCTATTAACAAGTGTACAAGCATGGGAATGATTTTTAGCACCATAATTAACTGAGGACACGTCCAACTCTGCGTTGGGTCGTCTTGAACCCCATCTTCTTCTCATGCCACCACCCTTCCTTTCCTTTTTCCACAATTCATTCTCCATATTGCTGTTCCACTTCTTTCCTCACACTATCTTGCCATCATTGCCATGGTCTGCACTTTGGTATATTATACCTGGAAATTACATTTCCAATTAGCACAGACAATTACTATCTAAGTAATTGACAAATAAGGAATATTTAGTTTTTTAAGTTCGTTTTCAGATTCACATTAATTTTGTTGTGCATTTATGTTCAGACGAACTCTTCCCAGAATTTTGTTGTTGTGTAACTGTCAGTAATTCACACCTAGCATTTGTATAACTAGGAAAACGCTTAAGTCCCGCCGCGTTGATGGATGAGCGTAATTTTTTTAAACGAAAAAAGCGTAAAATTGCGATTTTTTTAATAGATAATTTTTCGATTACGCTCAAATTTACACGAATATATTAATTCATAAAATTAAAGTTCTGTGAAAAAATCATTACAATCGGATAAAGCATGTAGGTTTTATTCGTCGAAGAAATGTTAAAAATTGAAAAAAAAATCGTAAAATTGCGTTTATCATGAGAAATGATTTTTTGATTGCGCTTAAATTTCACACAAATATATTAATTCATAAAATTAAGGTTCTTTCAAAAAATCATTACAATCGGATAAAGCATGTAGATGTTATAAGTCGAAGAATTTTTTTAAAAATCGAAAAAAATCGTAAAATTGCGATTTTCATGAGAAATAATTTTTCGATCGATTTTTCCCCCCGTGCAGTTCTTTGTTCAGAGATTTCATAGACCTCCATAAAATTTCATCGCAATTGGAGTATTGGTTTAGCCGGAATCGTGTTCACAGACACACAAAAATACAAAAAAAAAGAAAGAAAGAAAAAAAAAAAAAAACATTCCGGATTTTTTTCTCCAGTGTAGTGAAATGGAATCTTCGCTTCGCTCATCCAATTACTGTATGATCCTAAAATTTAAAAACATATTAAAGTATTTCAACTAAGATAGCAGTGAACACTAGGACTGCGCTGGTAGAGGTTTTGACAGTCGGGTCGGGTTTGGGTACTAAACTGCTTTGGGTTTCCGGGTTGAGTCGTGTAAAGACGGCAGCTATAATACTGCATGTACAAATAAATAATTAATTTTACTTGTGAAGATTCTCACATAATTTTCACCCAAATCATTTTCTATTGTCTGGATTTTCATTGAATGGCATTTTGTATATGCCATAAAATAATAATTGTCTGGACCGGCACCTCCACCAATTAAGTATATAAATCCTGGACCGGCCCCTCCACCATCCCCCCACAAATGTATTTTTTCAGGCACGTTTGCAACCTTGCTGATAGAATTCATATTGACGCCTCTCATAGTTGACAGCTCGTAGAGAGACCATTATGGGGTCAGTGTTCACACTCAGTTTGATTGTAGCGACACTCCAGACTAGACCAGATAATTTATTCATCAGACTTTTGAGGGGTTGTGCCAAACTCAACAATATTTAATATCCGCGCTGGCGATAGAAGTAGTTCATTGGATGAGCGAAGCGAAGACTTCAATTTCACTGACCCCCCTAAAAAAATTAGCTCGGGTGATTTTTGTTTGTTTGTTTTTTGTTTGTTTTTTTGTCTGTTTGTTCGCTCTCTATCGGGCAAACGGCATATGCGATCTTGGTGAAAATTGGAGGGGACCTTCGAAATCTCTGAACTGGATGGTTGGCCACACTGGCCACGTTTTTGGGTACAATAGAAGAAATATTTCTCATGAATATCGTACTTTTACGATTTTTTTCGATTTTTAGTGCGATATTTTCGTGACATTTGGACCGATTCTGACCAAACGGGTGGGGCTACAACGTTCATATTTTACATGGACATTAAGGTTATGGTAATGTAGTAACCTTTGAAAGAAAAAAGTTTTTTTACGAATATAATAACAATTAACAAGTAACAATAGAAACTTGACAACAATCACCTACAATGCGTTCAAAAAGCACTTGCAAAAGTAAAGAGATCCCACGCAAACTAAAAACTTACAAAATGCTCATCCATCAACGCGACTAAAAAAAGCGTTCGCGAAGCGGCCTAGTGTAGTATCACGTGACACTCAAGCAAGGGGTTTCCGAGGATTTCTCCCGTCAAAATGAAAGGCAAATAATGGGAATAAGTATAGGTCTTCCCTCTCAACCATATCACGCCATATAGTTGCATGGTATAGAGTCCTTCCTCGATAACAGCTCTTGGACATTCCATCTACAACTACCCTATCTCCAAAACAACAGATTGAAACACCATGCAAATTTCCCTTGGCAGGTTTCCCAGGAAAAAGACAAAAAGTTGAATCATAAAAATGTTCCACTATTGAGTTATAGTTAGAAATAGGACATAAGTATACCATGAAACCTAAACAAAGCAGCACTATATTTCGAGGACATAATCCTAAAATTGCTCACTTTTCACATGCCGTTTTGTTTCTGTCCCTGAACATACCGAAGCTATTAAAACGGCCGACACATCCACTCTCCTATGTATATACCAATCGGTAATGGACGATGAAATATTACTGAACATAAAATACTTGTGAAATACGTCAGCCAATCTCTAAGGAGAATTCTACCATAAAGATGTTGCTTTCACAATAAGCTCCGCTGTCCCTCCCACACAAGAAACATTTAATTGACTATTTGATTTATTTCTGTGCAGATCTTTAGAGAGTTGGAGTCTCCGGGTGAACTGTCGAAGCTGGAGGATTTACATTCCACGGTGACCTTGAAGCGCGAGTACTTCCTCGGTGTCATCTCCAACTCTTCGAACGCATCCCAGCTGGCAGAGGTGCTGGCGGAGTATGAGGACGTATTGCAAGAGGCTGTTAGAGGTGGCGTTTCCTTGCCTCTAGACGACTTTGACAAGACGAACAACAAATGGAATTTACTACAAGCAGTGTTTTTCGCGTCCACGGTCATAACAACAATAGGTATAACAAAATAGCAATACTCAAACTAGTAGTATAAAAATAACAAATCTATTTTTAACTGGGCAATGTTTTTTTTTTCAATGTCAGAATTAATTTCATTTATACAGCTGTTATGCTAATTGAGACAATAGTTTTCCCCTCATAGCCATAATTACAGATGGTAAATTTAGCGTATGGGTTGTAGGTGCTGAATCGGTGAACATATATTTTTGAAAATACTACCAAAAGCTAATTCTACTGTCAATAAGGTTTTCTCATTGCCTTGTGGAGATTTGGTTTAGCATTGTTTTATAAACTTTTAAGAGCAAAACACAACCAGTACTGTCTTTAACGTACTTATGAGATAATTTCCCATTAAAAGTTGAAGAAAATCCTCAGATTTAGGGATTCGATGGAAATAAAAAAAACACATCAAAATGCTAAATTTATTCGAAATTCAATAAAATAAATACTAAATATTTAAACCTACACTTGGTTTTCTAAGCATCTCTAGCCTTAAGTAACTATTATAGGATGGTGGGTATTGTCTCGACACAAATAAAACATATGTTGCATAGAGCGCACTAGTATGTGGAAGTTTAATATAATGCAAGAGAGAGATTATAATTACTACTGACGCAGCATGTAACACATTGCAGGAACTTTTTATGAGGTCCTTCTGCAACTCTGTACAACGTCCAAAAACAACAAACTTTCATAAATTAGTACGTAAAACATTAAAACCATTTCATTTTGTCTGCTATATAACAGTCTGACTATACGAATTGGTTTAAACAAATCGTACTCGAAATAGCTCAATAAGCACGTCAGAAGGCAACACTTAAGATGCCTTCAAATCTCACCATCACTTGGGGGCACATAAAAATCAACATTTAGATTTTACAACCAAACAATAATTATTTAAGAACCCATGCAGACTGTTGAAAATACACAGTTCTAACTCCTAAGGCAGTGAAGCAATAACTAGTAGCATCAGTAACCACACGAAACAAACGCTATTTATGTCTTCAGGCAGTGTGGGCGGCCCTTTGAATCACCGCCCATGAGCCTGAACTGCATTGATGAGAAAATATTGATTGTAGCTGGGAAAATGTAAATATACTCTTTACGTCAATGATGAAAATATCTTAACTCAGCTGTTAATCTTCTTAAAACTTTGCGCGAGGAACTGAATACTAGATTGTATTCGATAATCCCAAACCCTTATACTCAGAAGCGTACGCAAGATTTGAGATGTTAAATCTGGGAGGGGTAAAGGGGAGGGGGGGGAGGTCATTACTTAGAAAAACAGTTTTGCAACGTTTTGAATTTGAGATCTACTAAAGAGAAAGCGGTTTTGTAAGACAATTGTGTTTAGACTTACTACGCAGTCAATTTCATATTGCATGAAGTGTAACACTTTAAAGTGCAGCAATGTAGAAATGCAATATTATTCTATCATCTCTTGCACCAAACAAGCATAATAACAACCTAAAATAACACATTACACACATCTATATGCATAACCCTGAGAATTTAAATATGGTAAGTGCTTTTTGAGTAGGTAGGCAACAACTAATAATTCCACAATACATACGACGTAAAATAACGATTTGCCATGTCATTCATTACAAAATCTGACTATAGTTTCTAAATCTATTTCTAATTATTGTGAAAACTGTTTGGGATCTTATCTTTGTGCTTGCCGTGAATGCAGAGGTGTCCCGTCCTTAATTGCTCTCTAGAAATCTTGAAAATGTGTCTCTGCTCATGATCTATGTGGCTGAGTGCCATCTTTGTGGAGTTGCCAAATATCAATGGACCGTCTTGCATGATAGAATAACTTCGGAAGATGATTATGAAAGCAATATTTCTAAAACGTCGGAACGAAATTATTTTTAATAGCTTCCTGGATCAGCGGGTAACTGATGGTGTTGGACATAGCTTGAAACAATTCCAACTCGTGCATAAGAAAACAGTTGGTTGATGGTGTGAAGCTTAACGCCTCCTATAAATCGAGTGAGGCTAATTTCTAGTGATGTAATACTAAGTTGTGCGACAAATTGTAAATCCGAATAAATTCGTGGTTCTCGGCGAATTAATCGCAAATTCTAAGCGAACGACACCAACGGCAACAGACGTAGGTTTTTAAGCCTACCCAATTTTAACGCACTGATGTTAGTAATAATTGTTCTTCATCCAGTCATCATCTCGAACAGCAGAAGTGCATTAGTATTGATAGATGATGTTAATCTCGTGCGTGATACTCTAAATTATTAAAGTCCCCCACTGAAAATCAGTTATGTGACTGAGTGGGTAGACTCTAAAAACGATTGTATTTATTTGTATTTATTAATCGAACTGTATCATTATTGTATTTATCCAGTATATAATACATCGTTTGGGAATAACACATGCTCGCATAACCAACGTTGTAATTGCGTTTTGTTTCAGGTTACGGCAACATAGCGCCGGTTACTTTCGGCGGTCAGATATTCTGCATCTTCTTCGCGATGGTGGGGATCCCTCTGACCTTGACTGTGATCGCGGACATGGGACGCCTCTTCGCCACCGCCGTGTCGGCGCTAGTAGCCAAGACTAAAGAGCACATGCCCAACATTGCGATAATAACCAGCGTAAGGAAACAAACTATTGTTGGATATTTTATTTTGGGATGTTTTCTCACAAGATAACTACAACCATATTGATGTGCAACAATATAAAGATTTTTTTTTTTTTGAAAATGGTATACAAGTGGTTTCCCCGAATATTGTTACGTAATTAATACGACAGGAATGTAAAATTTTCGTAAAACGATCAATCAAAGTCAAATTATCATCGAAACTTAACAACAATAGTACCGTCGACTTTTAGTTGACGAATTTCCATGATTTTACTTTGGGTTAGTCATACGTGTAATTTCAATAGTGTCACTTGGTCTTAATTTTATACCTAATCTATACGTAATACAGAATGTTTTCCATTTTCTAAAGCACTAATCAATGTCTACCAACCAAAATATATTATTTGTTTTGTATCCGTGTAATAATCTCAAAACTCCACTCGATTTTCTCCTGTAACTTTAGCACCATGTTGTTATTTGTTTCAGATGAAATTTAAATGATTTTCGTTTATATCCGTCCATCCTTTAGACGCCTCTTGCGAAATAAAGAGCTACCCTTAACCGATTCTACCCCTGCACGGCCTGGACGGATGGCCAGACCTCTCCTCTAGTTCGAAGAGTAGACATAACTGGTCAAACCACGTGAAGGTAGCGAGTTGGACTTTGATGACCATTGAAATCAGTGTGGCAGTTTCCTAGATCAAAGATACGACATGGCGTTATGAATTTCATGGTCGTTCTTATTTTCTTATATACATATTTATTTAACGTCCATGCCATTCAGATTTACGAGTTATCATCATATTTTATTATGTTTTATATCGTGTTTATCTTCTGGTTTTTATACTAATCTAAACCTCTTCTTTGTTTGTTCTCCAGTTGAACTAGGCAGTCATCTAGTTTTGGTGTACAGTGTACACCGCTCTTTTCTTCCTTCTGCACGTGAACGATGCAGCTATTTGGTTTGGTGTCCACTGCTCGTTTGTTTGTCCTCTAGGTGAACGAGCCGCCATCTTGTTTTTGTATGTACAGCACATTTGGTTATTACAGGTCCAAGCCATTTTGTTTTAGTTTGTGAACTTCTACACCTCTCTTTTGTTTCTTCTCCAGGTTAACGAGGCAGCCATCTTGTTTTGGTATACACCTCTCATTTTTTTTGTCCTCTAGGTGAACGAGGCAGCTCGGCGCTCGTTGTTCGCTCTCGCCGCCATCTTGTTCTTGTTTGTGTACTTGGCGGCGGGCGCAGGGGTGTTCATGCTCTGGGAGGAAGACTGGGGGTTCTTCAAGGGGTTCTACTTCTGCTTCGTCACAATGACAACCATCGGCTTCGGAGACATAGTTCCACGTGAGTGTTGATTTATGTATTGTCTTCTCTAGCCGTCTATATAAATACATAGATGCAAAAGTAAATATTCCGTAGGATACCTGTCCATGGACAAGACCTTAACCATATATAAAGGGTGTCAGGGTAGGGAATCTCCAAAGGCTGTCTGTAGTACACCCAAACACAACATTCACTATTTGTCTCACTCAGAGTAATCGTAAAAAAACTTCGGTCAGAATTGCCTGTGCCCGGTATCAAACATAAGGCCTCACGATCAAATTAATAACTACGTATGGCACGATTTAGAGTTTTGCATATAACGTGCGAAATATAATTAGGAAAACGCTCAGTTGACGCGTTGTTGACGAGCCGTACGTGCACATGACCGAGTAGACATTCTCATTAGGCCACAAAACTGTAGGCCTAAACTGTTTGAATTGTACATTATAAATTCAACTCTTTTTCTTGTTATTCACGTCATGCTTCTAAAATGTATCTTAATTTCACTGCTCTTCATTTTAAAATCATTTTTCGAATTATGATTACCAATAATCTTAAGGTCTTAACGATTTAGTCTGAAAATTTGAAATAGGAGAGAATGTTGTTTATTGCCCTGCAAAATTTCATAAACGATCGAAACATTCTTAATTTTTTATTTTTTAAATATATTTTTTATTGTTTAAAACAACGATTGGATTTTGTGTCAAAAACTATACAAACCGCCTAGTGGTATGTTACATGTGTTTAAAATTTCAAGTCGATCAGAGAAACGTGCGACTTATCGAAGCAATAACAAATGAAAATCACAAAAAACGATAAAACAGAATTCGAGCCATAAGAGTCAATGGAGACGCTCGCACGCTCGCTCAATTAATTATTAAAGATTATAACATGTAAATATTTTTAGAGATAAAGCTGTAAAACATAAAAAATCGAGGAACCAAGGTATAGCTTACAACTTTTAATTCAAACCGATTCTCCAGAGATAGGCTATGAAATCAATATAATAGTATAGGCCTAAATGTGGGAGGTGAAACTATGTGTTAGGAGTTAAATTATATCTTTGTAAATATATAAGGTGATTTTTTTAAAATCACGATATTGAAACTGCAAACATCACTTTAAAGTCATTGGATTGAAAGAACTAACGTAAATTCCAATTTTAGAATGTGCACGATATAAAAATAATCGCATACGTAACATGTCATGCGGTAGGTTCAAACTTAAAGGATATACTTTGTGGTGACTCGGCAACGGATATAATTATTTATTTAGGCGGAAAATTAATATGAATCGCATATAGAATGTGTCCATATTTCTCAAATAAAGTGACACTTCCGTCCGGTGTATATCACGCGTATGTGATACATCCTTGGCGCGTCACTATTAATACATAAGTCGTTATTATGCAATGTACGCAATTTTTAAATATAGTAATACACTTCTGTGTGGCAGCGTCTCTATTAATGAAAATCTAATCATAGCACGAGAACATTGTAGAAATAACCAACACTTCTGCAAAGCTTTCGAGTTGTGTTCAATAATAAAAGCCAAAAATAATAATTTTAAAATGACATCTGTTGAAAATGGCTAAAATTATACTTAAATGATTGACAGCCGACTGGCTTGTCTACTGCTGCTTTGAGAAACGAGTTTGAGTAATTGCCCGCTTAGCTTATGACTTGACTTATGAGTGACGTTTATGCGGCAAAAAATCATATTTCTTGAATGACCTCTAATTACATTTCTGACACTTTTCCAGACATGATTATTTTTGCGACCTTGACTTGAAGTAAACATTTTGCTTCATTCACTACGTAATATACGCACAATATACTATTTTGTGTTGTGATATCACTATTTCAACATCCGTGTTTCTATTGCAGACTTACATATACTACATACACTTGCGAAGTATGCAATAAGTCATCAAGCTAAAAGCAACCGTTTCTAATTTTGTTTCTAGTCAGTCTACATACTCCACTCCACAGCATTATAATCGAGTACATACACTCAATTGACACCAGCATATTTCGCGTCCTTGGATAACACGAGTACTATAATGAAAATGATATATGAATAGAATAGAATATGTATTGAATATATAAATATATAAATTTCACGGAATATATTAATTTGTTTATGGCCACAACAGAAATAAATCTCCTGAGGTGTGACTATTGAAAGATTAAAAAAATATAAAATAGGCCTACTAAGTTAGGATTTAGGGATATACAATTAATAATTAGTAAAAATATAATAATTGGGTAATATTGTGTAATAAGAATGAATCAAAATGAAGATATGTATTTTGAAGTATTAGGACACAGTGAATAATGTACCGACGGACAGTGTTGGAAAGCGCCACTCAGATTCAGGAGGTCCTGGATTCAAATTCCGTCGAGACCGGCAATCCTAACTGAAGTTATTTTCCGAGGTTTTTCTCAATGGATTGAGTCCTCTTAAACAGCCCTCATCACTTCAAAAATTGTGCTAACTAACTCCAATATACCTAGTTAAGAGGGGCATGCATTGCAGCCTGGGTATAAGGTTTCCCACGAAAAAAATATATATTATGTATTGTTTTGTCCCCAGAGAGGCCCAAGTACATGCTGCTATGTACTCTGTACATCCTCGTGGGTCTGGCGTTGACGTCTACGATAATCGAGCTAGTGCGCCGGCAGTACGCGCAGAGCTGGCGTCGCCTACAGGCGCTGTCTGGCCCGATGGCAGACGCTCTGCGTCGCTTGGGTGAAGGGCGAGGAAACATTGACGTCACGGCCTTGCAGCGTATGCTAACGGTGGTTAGTGTACCGCGCAAACAACAGGTAATGTAAACATGTCATCTCTAGCTGCGAGTTATAACCTTTGAGCTCCTTGCGCGTGAGATTTATTTTTTCTCGATTTATATTTAATATACATTTTCCGATTTATTAAATTGAATAAAGATTATAATATAAGATATATTCAAAACCTTTCAGTAGATATAAAACTTTAATTATACAATAAAGAGCAACGTATTTAAAAAAAGGTGTTAAATATAGTTTCTATGAACTCTTCTAACTTATTTCGAGTCTACGTACTCAAATAGTTTTAAATAGTCAGTTGGTCAAATTAGTAAAATAGATTGATTGATATTGGACTAAACGTCTCATATTTATACGCATGATGATGCACCTAACCTAAGGGCAAGTTGGATGACCCCACACAAATAAGAAAGGCCCGTGCTGGACAGATCCAGCCTCAGGCGACTCAAGATTGCAGAAACCGGGCACTTACGTTGCGTGTCTTACCTAATGATTATTGATCATTGACCGATATCAAATTGTTTGCAGGTATATCTGTGAATAACAGTTTGACATCTGCACGTGTAAGTGTGTGTAGTCGTGTACGTGCGAGTGTGTGTTAACACGTGATCCTGCTCCCCTATTGCTATTGAATTAGCCACCGCGGGGAGCCGTATAGAGGCAATAAGGGGCAAAATAAAGTTTAAACTGTCTCCCACAGAAAATCAGTTCTTGTAACTACTATGTTGCTTTAGAATAAAATACAAATTGATTTGTTTATTTTGTTTATTTGAGAGTCAAACTATACCTATCTGAAACTTTTTTTGGGAACTTTTCCTGCTTCCAGTTGTCATCCGATCGAGATGCAATTTTGCGTCATTGTCAAGCAAGGAGATGGTTGGTCACTTTTCTATAGTGAAAGATTACTAAACATATTGCGCAATACGCACAAATAAATTCCGAAAATTACCAATTTTGATGATTTCACAAAAATCCAAAATCCTAAAAATGCATTTTTATTAATTTCGACTTTTTTGTGATGGTTAAAATAAATTTGCTTCTATCGAAGACTGAATAGACATGACCATAACATGTGTGCAAAGTGTGGTAACAATCTGATAAAAACGGGCTTCAGGAAAAGTTCCAGAAAAAAATCACTGGTATTGCAGACTGTTAAGTAAAACGTATCGCACGTCGTCTGGAAGTCAGAATGACACTCCGTTCTTATCTCGATCAATCAACACACGTGTACACAGTACACACACACACACTCCAGGCACGTGTCTCACTAGGTGGTGGCGGCAGCACTTAATTGTGCACACAATGTAACTTGAGCACTCTGTATTTGTTAGGGTGGAGGTAGCCACGGTAGGGGGCAACCACTACATGGGGCAGGGTACACTCACATGTTCACATGTCAGCTAGGCGGGGAATATTTGGATACAAGATGATAGTAAAACACACAAACATTGATTGCCTAAGTATACGAGGACTTTGCCAACGTGTTGAAATAGCTGACGAAGGACGGTTGTACGGCGCAAGATGTTATATTTATTTCATAAAATAACATTTTGATAGATGACCAGTTATACATCAAAATCATATGTAGGCCCTCATATCGGTGCATAGTATATGTACTTCATATACACTTGATCTAATTCTATTCCAGAGTACACATGTAATACAAAAAAAATTTTATAAGGTTACACACACAATTTAAGACCCGTTAGCAACTCAATACTGAGATGTTGTTAACAGTTGGCTGACAACTAAGATCAGTCTCGTGAGTCCACTTGGTGGACCAATGACCGTGCCCACCAATGGTGCCACATCCAAACCCAACCACAATGCCCACACGTCACCCTCCAAATCATTCAGCATAAGCTTGCTATACTTTCAGTGAGGACCCACCCTCATTGAATGTTGGCACTAAGCATTTTACAATCTTCGCTCAGTGGCAAACGTGACATATTGTTAGCCAGTCCCGTTAGATTGCATTAATCTTGAATTACACATAAAATTATATTATTAACATTCCACATCACACTTCCACGATAAGAAATGATGTCCTCCTGTTTAAATTGTCTTCACATATGTCCTGCATTAATCAATCGGAGCTACAAAGAAGAATGTTAATTGGCACCCGCACCAACGTAAGCTACTGTAGGGGCATCTGTCACCTCATGAATAAGCTAGGGAGACCCATTATTCAAGCCAATAATACTAATCTAGCGTATTACGTTTGTTTCAGGGGGGAATGTCCGGTGCCAAACAACAAAAAGAATGGGAGGATGCTATGGCAGCACTGCTAAAGGAATTCAAAGAACCTGCCAAGGAAGATAAACCGCCGAGAATCTTTCAAATAGTCATTTACGAGTCTTCTGTTTGAAGTAACTTCTTAGGTGTAGATTACATTTATTAATATGATTCTGTTTTAAACTTGGTCCAACTAAAATACTACTATGAATATTTCACGTATAGCTTTCGTTCTTTATACATTCTATCTAAATTAAATTTATAAGAATTATACACATTGGAAAATGGAGACAAATTTGAGTACATATTTTATTCTTTAGTCCTTGTGTACTATTATCCCGCCATTCCCAATAGATTCACCTACTGAATGTAATACTTTACGGACACATACAAAACGCAGAAATTAAATAACGGATTTGAGGGATGAGAAGGAATAATAAAATCATTTCATACCAATACATTGATTAAAAACTTAATGAATTCTTGTTACCATAGGTACCTAAAATGTTGCTGTACCGGAATGCACACTCAATTTTGTTAAATTTCAAAATACAAACCATTATTCACCAAAAGTTCTTATACTGAAAGCCAGGGAAAAAACTCTTAGACATAGTTATTAAAATATTGTATTTTAATGGTTGGCACAAATTTCAAATATTTATCGTTCAGATATGACCACCAAATCTTTATCTGCCATAGTTTTTGAACCTCCACACAAGTTCCTTCTGCAGTAGTTCCCTCTCCTTGCGAGCCCCCTTAAGGACGCTTCTATTCTCCGCCGCTCTTCGCGACAGATAGGGCAGCACCTGCTTCCACACGCCCCATGGGTACTGACTTGTACACCACGTACCCACCGCGAGCTGGAAAAAAGGCGACAACCTATTAGTCAACTTTTCCAAGTAGAATTTTCCTAATAACTTTTTAACTAAAGTACGTTATAACTAAAGAACATTCCGCAGGTATATGAAATTTCTTCTCACGTTTCCATCTCAATGCTTCTGGGCTGAGAAAGTTGACCTCCTAAGGTGAAGAGAGGGGAGATTCATATACCCACGGATTGCTGCAAAGGACTTTACACTAATCTACAGGAAAATAAATACGATAATCTGCATGTGTTCACTTTATTTTGTTTTGCTCATGTATAAACCATTTAAACACGACAGAGAATAACAATGGTGATGAGCCCAAATACAGCTTACCTTTCCTCCAACTCGGGATGCAAAACCAGACTCTTATTACTATTGTAATTGTTGTGATATTCATTTTGTTTTTTCTTAGTGAGTATAGGGTCGGCTCTTGCATCTCCAATGACCAATTGCTAGAAATATTACTAAAGTTGGCTTTATGATGAAGGTTGGTCAGTAGGCTAACTGGATTTACCCTTACGCGCACAGCGAAGTAAAACAAGAAGTAGAAATTATCATTTCGATTGACATTTTACTCTTCTTTTGAAGAGTTGTCACTACCTTTTAAATGGAAAACTGGTAATAATAGTTCCAATACAATATTTATTGATTTAATCGGAGGTTTACAGCTATTCAAAAGAAGGGTCGATGGCAAGAGATTAAATTATCTACCTCTCGAGAACCCGGCACCTCCACCAAAAAATAATAAATAGATACAACGGTTGTATAAAATATTTCCTTCGTTTTGCAATCATCATTATAGTCGACAAGCAAGTGTACGAGAGAACTAACTCAAAATACGTTATTATACCAGGCTTGGCCCTGCGTCCAAGTCTGATGGTGGAGGTGCCGAGTATGGAAATATTAAAGCTTTTGTGGGCAAGCCCCCTGGACCCCCAGAATAATAAAAAAACACTATATCATCCTTGTTGAAGGGCAATGACAATGATTTTTTATGTAGAGACGTGACACACACACAAGGCCATACATAGGAGTGTTGCATAAGAGGAGCTTCGCTCCCTAATGTTTTGTACACATTCTGAGCGGTAAGTAAGAGCCACCATCTGTGCAGTAGTTGCTTCAACAACTCCCACTCACCTAGGGGCATGGAAATCTGCTCCGCCATCCCAAATATCTGTGCGAACCTGACATTGCCCTCTCTGGGATCGATCCCCAGCTGGTCCAGTCTCTCAGATGCGTAGTACACTGCACCTTCGTTGTGCGTAGCCACGAACACCAAGCTGCGCGCCGGCGTAGCTGCCGCGTGGCTCAGAGCGTGGTCCAACACTCTAAGCACATACATACACTTCAAGGTTACTTCAACTTTAATGGTCAATAATATTTAAAAATAAACCAACAGACTGCAAGTTTGAGAATGGCTGATTTCACGATTGAACCAATCAAACGAGAGGTCAATAAACTAGGATTGAAGAAGGTGTGACGCCATAGGAAATTGCCAAGGCTACTTTTTATTGGCTGTAATCAATCACTTGTTTGGCCAATAGTCAATATCAAAAAAGGATTTTTGTTAAATGGCTACGGATGTCAAAAGTATAATATATAATAGGATAATAAAACGGAAATGTGCGAGCAACTCAAAATTAAAAGCGACGAGGATGCAGGACATTGAACCACATATATGTGCAGGACATTGAACCACACATATCTCTAAACATAATTTTTCAAGAAAAATATATATAACAATGCAGGCTCGTAGCACAGTAATTTCAAAAATAGAATATTATATAATATAATAAATGTTATGTCAAAAAGTATAAAAATAGCATTCAGGTAGATAAGATTGTTAAGTTCATTACAACATTTGGGTGAAATGTACTTCGATACTGACATACGGTTACAATATATCGCACAAATGTATAATATCACCTATTGTAGTTCTTCCCAGTCTCTGAGTGAGAGTCGCATGTGGCACTGGCGTCAACCACCCTCTCTCGTTCCAGATAGGCCCCTCGCACCAGCTTAGCAGCGAAGCAAGCCCCCACTTTAGTAGCCACATCTATCTCATGGGAGAGACTGGATAGAGCACCCTTCAACAGAACAATATTAGTTGGGTTACGAAATAAATTCAGACGTCATGGGGCCAACTATATAGTTAGTCTGAGTGGGAGGGAAGAGTGGAATGGGAAGGATATATTTTATAAGTATTCATGACAAGACTTTTGGGGGAAACCAGAGAAAGACTTTGAATAACTCCAGTCAAGATTGATTGTCTTGTCGGTGACCTCCTTTTATAGTTTTATAGTTTAAAGTTGGGCCTAACGGGGCAAGCCAACGAGTGCAATAGAATAAACATACAGAAAATACCGCAAAGTATTAAAAATATATACAATAATGGGTCAACTTTGGTAATTTTCTCCTAGTAAATTTTTAATCATTTCCTGATGTTGTTCCTTGGATGTTTGTTTGAGAAAAGATGCATTTAAATCTTGTACTAACAGTTTTTGTTGCAATTCATTTCAACTCTCAACCTCAGGTCCCCAACATAGTAAAAGTAAGTGGCAGGTTAATGTGCTTTGAAATGAAGTATGATTACCTTGAAGTAACACTGGAATGTGTTGGATACGACCGGAGTGTGCTGGTTGAAGACAGCCATCATTGCCAGAGCAAAGAGACTGCACCCTGGGTTCACATAACTCCACTCTGCATCCACCAGGAGGTGAACCCCTCTTTCGGTGGCAGCCTTACCTGTGAGCAACAACGAAATGCGTAAACATGACCAGAGACGCCATTCAAATTATTAGGCGTATAAGCTGGACGTTGTAAAGTCAGCAGGTACCCAACGCTTCATCCTTCCCCATATGAGATAAATTAGAATTAAAGCTTGGGATAGATTAATATTTAGACGGAAAGGAACAAACACAACAACACTTAAAACACGCACGTGTTCATCAGCACGTAGGTTATCATTGTCTACAATATCTCAATAAGATTATACTTCATGCAAATACTCCATAGTGTATGACACTTATATCATTATCAGTAAATCTTAGACAGTTAGACGTAACCAACCATAAATGATACATAGTTTTAGCTTTTAATTTATTTTATTGAATTTTATCTGCCCATAGGGCAGGAAGGCTAATGCAGGGCAAGTGCATGTGGCCCTCTGAAGCCTGACACAGTGATTACAGAGTTACAAGTTCAGATTAACATTACATCAAATAAAACAAGAGAACATGACATTTATAGAGTTAGACGAAGTGAAAGGCAAAAGGCGGATAAGGGTACTTGAAGCGGGGTAGAGGTCTGAAGGCTCGTTGGACGCGAAAAGAGGTCGTGAAGCTCATTCCTGCCGCCTGCGTGAAGACGTTGCATGTAAGCCCCTGCGAGGGTGTCGAGTCGAGAGCTAATACCACCGTCACATTGGGAACATTCCTACTTTTGTTTGATGAGAATACATACTTTTACCAACAACATCAACAGATCGAATTGTGTATAATTATGTACAGAGTTTAGTTTATTTCTGTCCCCTGCTGGTGGACAAAAACAAGGTGCTCACCAAGAGTCGCAAACCTGCTAGCTGAGAGAGCAATTTCTTCCAGATCTTCCCTGCTGATTCCTGGCAGAGTAACCTTAGTGTTTCCACCAGTCATTGCTGCTGCAAGGCTCTCCGCGTTCTGTGCGGTGGGTCGTGGCATTGCTGCCGACAGGTTGCGCTGAAGTCAAAGAGGGAAGTTACCATAATGTTGAAGGTAGACTTGACTAAAATTAAAATAATTTCTAGATCAAAAGTGTATAACGTACCAGCACGTCAGCGGAGAGTAGGGCAGTGATCTTGCACTGTAGACAGGGGTGTGTGCCACCGTGTTGAGCCGCCATGTCGGCCAAGCGTAGGAGCTCACTCAAATTTCTATCATACTTCGATTGGCTGCAAACAAATAAGATCCTCAGTGGTGCTTGATAATAACACTCATGGGAGTCTGCAGGATTTTTCGTAAGGGGGGTAACTAACACGTTACACCAGGGGCCTCCGACTCCAAGGGATCTGGGGCCAAGCCCCAGCCGACGGACGCGAAATTTTTTGTGAGTTATTTTATCCTCAATACGTCTTTCAACATTGATCTGAGGTATTATTTTGAAAGGAAAGATGAAGTGACGTAGAAAAATAAATATATAGTAATTTTTTTACTTCAGATAATTTTGCTATTTGAGTTTGAAAAAATACCAATTTAGGTTTCAATATAATTATATATATATTTCGAAAAAGTCACAACATTTTATCCTCAAGGTGGATTTTACAGAGATTTGATGGAAAGATGAAGTGCCCTAGACGTAAATAATTGTCATCTTTTGCCTTTACTTTGTCTTGACAATTGACATTACTTTGCATTATAAAATTGGTTCGTCACATTGCAGGGGGGGGGGGGGCAATTCCCCCCTGAGGACGCCCATGAAACACTACGGAACAAAAATTATAATTTCGTTTAAAAATGCATTGCAAAATAATCACATTAAATGATGTGAGAAAATTAATCTCCTCACATTTTAATATGAGTGCAGTTACCTAACTAATGGTTGTTAGGTAGAGCAAAAACGTGTAAATGTACCCTTGGCTCTTCGCGTTCCGGTACAGTACCCTAAATAGGACGCGAAGCTTACCGATAGACTACATAGTATCTTCTTAGTACTGTTGGTGGAGGTGCCGGGTTAAAAAAAACTCCCCTTTCGGTGGGGCAAGTTATATACACTCCACCGACCAACAGTCACCAAAAACGTTCCATACAATCCTTGTTAAACGGAAGTATAACTAGACGTAACACACAGACTATGGACGAATCAGGGGCGTAGTCAGGATTTTGATTCGAGGGGGGGTTCGAGGATATGATTTCGGGGTTCATATTAAGAAATTTATAGAACTGCCCACGAAACTATCATGTCAGGAAAAGTACGTATATAAATAGTCACATTTTACTAGTTTTTAGAGTGCTTTGGTCGAAATTTATAAAATTGTGAAGATCTACAACTGTCAGTTTACAAAAGCTTGCCATATGTACTGTACATATATGTATGCCACATAGTACATAGTGCTATTAAGTATTATTATTATAACCCTTCTTCTGATTTCGGGGGGAGGGGGGGTTGTATACACTGATCCCCCCTCGCTACGCCCCTGGGACGGATGGACGAACTAAAGTGATATAAAAAAGTCTTCGTTCCCTAATAATATTTAGATCTACCTGCACCACAAAAGCCCTGGTCAAAATGGACGAGTTCATTTGAATTGAATGCAGGTGACCGTATACGCGCGTACGGTAACGCGAGTGATCGGCAGAAACAAGCGGTGGTGCGGGGCGGCGAAGAATATTGATCTCACGGTCGTAAGCTTATTTTTGGGAGATGTGTTACTCACAACTGCTGGCTAGATCTGAACCAATACGACTCTTTCTTACTTTCTGTTCCAAATTTGACTGACCTTGTACTCGCTTCCCCGACATCCTCCTCTAGAGTCGGCGCTATCATCAGACGCAGCCCCTGATGTAGAAGGTTCTTGGCAACCCCAGACAGAGCGGCTTCGTCCTGACCAGCCACAAACTGGGCGTACACAGTAGGACGCAGCAACGAGTCTATCAGAGTGGTACCGAGTACCTTGCGCCCAGTCGTCATCAGCTGGATACACATCAAACATATTAGGGATATGCACTATGTTTGCCAGGCGATGCGTTGCGAAACCAGCCCACTCTAGACCAACTAACTGGGTAAACGGTGTGTAGGGTTATTACATTTCGTCTCGGCGATGTAAACACGAACTAGATCTTACACAGGAAAGCCGGTGGTGGGTATCCAACGCTATTAGCTATTAGCTATTAGCTATAGTTTCTTTCCAAGATTATTCTCAGTCAAAGGAAAAGTTTTGTTTTGGTACTGATTCCAATAAACACCCTATGGGTATATTCCTTTCCAGCTCTCCTGAACCTAGTCATTCACCTAAATAATGGCAAGGTGTTCAAACAAAACACGTATTTATTTACCTTGAGGCTGTTATCCACGAGCAAGTCGGAGCTACAAGCTCGCAACACAATCAAAGCTCTGTAAAGCTCCCATGTGGTCTTGTGTCTGAACGCAGTCCTATAGTCGTCGAAGCTTAGCCGTGTAGGCCTACTCGCACCCTTACCTCGCACAAACACCCTTAGCGTAGAGGGTGTTTGCAACAACCTCCTAGGCACAAACAGACTCATGATCGCGATGTTATCGAAAACTAGACACAGTGAACGCCGGAATGAACGAGTCAGACAATTATCAAGTAAACTCAAGTTTAAATGAACTTTGAACGAGTAAACAGAAGGTATGACACTGGATTAATTGTTCAAAATTTATGACTGAATAGAATTTAGCTTTATTCACGTGTGAGTGTCAAGGCCGTATGCAGAATATATTGTGATGGTGGGGGCGTTTTGTTCTTTAAATCAGATTAACTAACTGAATAAATAAAATACAAATAGCTGTGTTAAATCTATACTTAAAAACAATAGATATATCATTCATTAATTAAACAAGCACAGGTACGGTGCGAAGCAATTACCAATACCACTCAATGTTTGTTCCGAAATTCGACTCTACCTTGGGTCACTAAAAACCTTCTGTACGTGTCATCCTTGTATGAAGAGTAATTTTAACAAACACCGTTCTTAGGTACGAAAGAACAGAAATGCAAGGTGAGGTATAGCTGGAGTACTAAAGTGGGGGGGGGGGGGGCTGTTTAGCTAAATGAAAAATGCATTGCTATTTGATTTGAATGAACGATTATCACTCGAGACTATAGAGAAAGAACACATCAACCTCAACCAATGGAAGTTCGCGGGATGAGCTTAATTTTATTTTACAAGGAAGCCAATAAATACAACTAGGCCCTACACAATTGTACAAATCGTAGAACATCCAGAAAAGATTTTTTAACACAACAGCAATAAAAATTGTGGCCATGGTGACAACTAAAAATTAAGCCAAGCGGCTATAGTAATTAATAGGTCCTTGTGAGTGGGAGATAAAAAAATCAAATCAAATCAAATCAAAAATTAAAATTCAGTTACTTTTTTATACTTTGTTAAGTAACTGAATTTTAAAAAAATGTTGCATGTTATGTGTTTGCAAGTGTTTGTACTTTATAAAAGTATAAAGTAACTAAATTTTAAAAAGTGTTGCATGTTATCTCCCATTCACAAGGACCAATTATGGCTAGTGATATGCAATATATGCAAAATTGACCCAGATTAAAGCAGCCGAAATCCAAATACTAACAAGTTTAAGGAAATATCAATGCATAAAGTAATCCTACCCGGCATGCAAATTATTTATTTTGTAACAATATTATATGTAAGCTCATCTAGACCCGTTGTTTAGATTTCAGGTAGGGATGCCATTTGATAATCGGTAAATTGATCAATGATTATTTTCGGTAAAACCAAAAAATTGTGCATGTAGGCCTTTACAAAATAAAATAACTTAAAAATTAAGATAGAAAAACTACAACACAAAAATGCTTCATGCATATACCAAACCAAGTGAATAAACAAAACGGGACACTTTTGTGTTTAAAATCAGATGACACTTGTTCAGTAAAATAATTTGAGCAAAGCCAATGTGCATTATCACAAGAAAGTACACATGGTTTATTACCTTGGTGAATTAACATTGTTCTTCACAACATTGGACTGAACTCAAGGTCAAGTATTATTATACTATGTCAGTCTATTTGTTATTCACAGGAGGAGGATTTTAGGTTCATAAGCATAACACAGTAAAATTATCCCTATTTTTTTATTGAACACAATCATACACATATCAGTAGAAATATGAATCACATTACATTTACCATAGTACATGAAAGCTATCAATAATGCAGTATTATTTTGAATGTCATGATTACTCACATCTAAGTTAAAATTACTTTTGACATTTTTAGACCTTATAAAAAGTGACAAAGCATAAAGTGCTCTTGAAAAAAGTAGTAAAAAAGTAGTTTTCCACTACCGGTACGTTGCAAATGGCATGAATGCAGAAACAAACCAATGACAGTAAATGATGCATATGAAAGCTTGATTTAGTTCAACAACCATGTTGGTATTGTAACTGGAGTATGGTATACTAGCAAATGAAAGAACCTCTAGGTAGTAATGTAA